>VZTA01024067.1:79067-117618 GCA_013398855.1 Mohoua ochrocephala | reverse complement strand
GCTGCCCTGTACGGGGGAAAAAAACTTCGCCCTCTGCCCGCGGGCACAGGGCGTGAAAGAGGCGGCGGAGGAGGAGGAGGTCGAGGAGGGCAGTCCTGCTCCCCTCCCGCACCCCGCCGCGGCCCCGGACCGGGCGGGTCGCCCCTTGGAGGCGCCGCCGGGCGCCTCCGCCGCAGCACGGATCGAGCAGAGGCACCGGCTGCCGGGGAGAGGCACCCACACACATCCACGCACACCCGCCCGGCAGCCCCGGCAGCCTGTTACTTGGCTCTTCCGTCTGCTGAAACATGCCTACAACAGGTTATATCGCAATCCGCCTACGAAGGTGTTGGGAACGGTTTTTTGTTGTAATTCTATTTCTCTACTTTTCCCTGCCACCTTATTAGCATTGCATCTTTAAGACTGAATGAATAAAAATACGTTTGGGGCTGAAAATCATTTAGCAATCAGAGAGCACCACAAAAAGAGAGAAATCATACGTGGAGTCATGAGCCGGGGCTGCTTAAATCGGACTGCTTGAGCCCTCAGGAAAGGTTTATGCTTCGCCACTGGCACTTTGCTGTTAGGTCCTGCTATTTGTAGAGTGAATTAGATGCTCCTCGGTTTGCTCGCTTCCTCTTATAGTTGGAAGCAGTAGATTTATCTTCCTTGAGGTGAAATAACACCACGGTTATTCACTGTGCAATATTTAGCACTTTACATGAGGAATGATAAATGTGGAGGATCTCAGGACAGCGAGGCTGTAGTTCACAAAGATACGGGGAAGGTTGTTCCATGTTGCACCTTCATCCCTCAGGCTTACTGATTGTCTGGTCTTTTTGCGCTTTTTCCTGTAATTTATATTCAGGTTGCTTATCAGTTATGTGAAATCATGAAATCTCTCCTGTGAGCCACAGATCCTTTGAATATGCAGTCATGCTTTCCCTTTGCTCGCTGTTACACCAGCTGCTTTGAGACAGAGTGGTAGGATATCCTCTGTTCCATTAAAGAAGAAATTGCAGTAAATTTCAGACTTCTAATAACTTTGGGTAAACACTTGTTGCTTTCAGCTCACAGAAAAGTTTTATTGTTTCATATGTTTTCTGAATGCACAGTGCAAAGTCGTCATGCAATTTTTAAGTAAGCCCAGCACTTGCAAGTTTCTGTTGACGTGTATCAGTACAGAAAGACTCAGAGTAATTAAATATTTAATAGTAGTTCAATCCAAAATTACTTCACAGTTTCCTGCTAAGTTTCACAAGTAAATCTACTTTTATGATTAAGTACATGATATATGGGGGTATGAGTTGTTTTTTTCTGAGCTTCCTGTTGAAGAAGTTTGGTTTTTTTGTGGTTTATCTGCCTTTTTGCTAGTTGGGGTGTCAGCTTTTGAGCAGTTCTGTTTGTAGCTGTTCAAGTGAGCTGTTGGAAGACTAAGATTGCTTTAGAGTGTGTTTCTCAGTGTGCTGTTCTTGTACAGTGCTGCAAGGTGGGGTAATAGCGGTTCATGCAGCATGGGCTCTTGTTGATGTTAAAGCTCTGTATTTGCTACCTGGAGCGATGTTGGAAGTGTAGTTAAAGTAGTCAATATACAGGTTTGAGAAGCTTTTTTCTTCTTTTTTTTTTTTTTTTTCTTCATTCCGTCTTTTTCCATCATACTGACTTGGTTAAGGAAGCAATTTGTTCGTGTTACAGAAGTGTAGTCTGTCAAAAGGCCTCATGTTTTAAGGAGTTCAAAGAACTTTAATTGCAGTCATATTTCTGAACAAACATGTTTTCAAAAGATTTTGCATCAATGTCTTGATAAGATGATGATAAATCGTAATACACAGTGTGGTTTATGTGTTTTGATGTAACAGTAGTCAAGTTTGTTGTTGTTGTTTGTTTAAAAGCCATTTTCTAGCTGTGACTGTTGAAGTGGATAAACTGAAGACTATGTACTGAGGCAAAGTGTGTATGTACTGATGTAAAGAGCTGAAGAATCTGTTTAAATTATAGAGGCTATGGACATAGAGGTATCTCTCTGTTGAATGGAACTGCAATGCAAGAGACTTGTTAGATAACTTCTGTAACGTTATTTATACTGTCACTCACTTTTGCAGAGGGAAGGTGGAAGCTACGGATTTACAAAGTTGTCAATTTTTGCTCTGTAAGGCAAGGTTTTCCTACAGTATTTTGTTGCACATGAAATATGTTGAAGTTGGCAGTAATGTGACTACAGCTGTTCACTGTACTTTTACAACAATGCTAAATTGTTCTCTGTATTTGTATAGAACCTATTTGTAATCAGCCTTCTGTGTCTGACGTCTTGTCTGATCACCAAATTCTGGTGCTGTGACCTTCACTGGACTACAGGATATAAAGTTGTTTTCTGACATAGTTTGGCAAAGTAAGTCCTCAATAAAGGAACTTTGCCTGGGAATGGAGGGCAGAGGGAGAAAATTTGAAGTATACTTAATGTGCTGCTGCAGGCTTAATTCTGCGCATCAGTCACATGCAGGGCGGGTAGCAGGAGCTTGCAGTGTGTGCTGGGCTGTCCTTGTAAAGGGCTCTTCTTCCCTGAGAGCTGCTGTGGAGTATCCTGTGTGTTAAAAAGAGTTCTACTGTGAGACTCAGGTTGCCATGACCCAGCATTCATGAATGTTAGTGGAGCTCCTGAGGACTTTGCAGGACATATTTTGCTGTAGGAAAATCTGTCATTTGAAAGTCAACACACGAGAGAAGAATCACAGAACATATCTTTTGGCAATACTTGTTTGACTCTAATCATGCCTTCGATAACTTACATCATCTTAGAGGAAGCCATGAAAATGAAACGTCAAAGTTAAAGTTGGATTGTGCCCTTGCCTCAGAGTTTTCTGAATGAAAGTGAATGTCTGACTGTTTAAGGTAGTGGATGTGTCTGATTTGTGCTTTTCCACTTCCAAGGTGAAGGGTGTGGGGGTTTTGTGTGTTGTGGTTTTACTTGGGGTTTGTTTTTTGTTTTGTTCAGGGGTTTTACTACTTGCTGAATAGTAGTTTATTTAGATAAAGGCCAGAAGTGTTCTGCTAAAGCATCCAGCAGTAAAGATGTTGAATTCTAAATGCTGCGTAAGAAGTATGTGAACTTTGTGCTCCTACACAGATGATGAACGAGGTGAGATTCTGGCAGTCACCATAGTCAAAGCAACTGAAATGAAAGCAGAAGCAAACCCTTCATTTTGAAGGTCAGGAGTCACTTGAAATTGTGCTTTGATGAATAGGCTTTATAGTGGCATAATACAGAGGCGTTGACTGAAGCGAGCAAGCGTACATAACACAGTTGCTTGTAGCTTCTAAGTGGTAGTAATAACAACGTTAATAATAGTAATAATAATGTTAATAATAATAATGTTAATAATAATGTTAATAATGTTAATAATAATAATAATACCTCAGTTGTCACCCATGCAGTTGAGCTATTAGTCCATGTCAGATGTTCCCAAGATACTCTTTCCGAATGTTTTGCTTTCATAGTCTAAAATGCAGTAGTAGATTGACAGAATAGGGAAAATCCTCCCGACTGAGTCTGTGTCCAAGTAGTTGTTCATTAATACCTTCTTTTACTGTTTCTCTTCTGCTGTCACTGAGAGCTGTGTGAAGAAAGTGCCTGTAACCAGGAGGTACATGGGGATTCACAGACACCTCGTGCTCTTGCGTGATTGCCTCAGCAGTGTTAAAAAAGGGATAGCCTTACTAAAGTAAATACTATATTCAGTGCAAATTTGTGACCTGTGTATTGGGCCATTAGACGTTAACTCACTCCTGATCTCCATGATGACAGTGAAGATGGACATGGAATTTCGTGTAAACTTTATACTTTCTTTTTGTTTTAGCACCGTTCTAGTTGTATCCTCCACATTGTGTGTGACCCCCTCTCACCTCTGTTTGCAGTTTCAGTAACTGCAGCATCAAGAGTCTCTGTGGTCACCTCTCCTTATGGCCTCCCTTATTTTTCAGTTGTAGGTGCATGGTGCATGCTAATAAATCGACATGTGCGTGTAGGGAGGAGGAAGTGCAGCTTCCCTAAGACCTGTTTTGGCTGTCACTTCTGTACGTATTTATTGGTTTGTATGTGACTGATGCCATTAAAGGGAATACAACTTATGTATGCACATCTGAAACCTAAAGGTGATGTTTGTAAGATCAGGGCCTTTGAGAAGAAATAGCATGTTTTTAATGCTTATAAATAATTCAGTTTTGAATGAGAATTTTAAATCTCAGCATCTGGAGTCTCTCGGTGTGACTTTATGCTAGAGTATCTTGGAAAGAGGGACTTCAAAATAGAAAAGGCAATGCTTTAATAATTAATGTAATGATGAACTTCAGTGTATTGTCTCTAATAATCTCTTTTCTTTCTGTTGTCAGTCTGATTTATAATCAAAAAGCATACCTAAAGCTATAATATTTTCTGTACTTCGAAGTGCTAATGTGTTAAACTGTTCCAGTGCTGTATTAGTACTTGTTTCATCCTATGCTGTTGTGAAATACTCCTGCGATTAGGTGGTGTTCAGGCACCAGAGGTCAAGCACTATGTTAAAAGCTCAGGCCATTCTTTTTATATTACTGCAATAAAGAATATATTCATTTCATTTATATTACCACTTGGCTCTCATAAAAGGTCAGTTTCAGCTGAATGTACAATTACTTGCAAATGGCAAATCTTATAACAAGTGATCAACAATAAAAGCTTTTCTGGGTAATTTGTCTTTAAAACTACCACCTGCCATTTCTTGTGAATGACTCGAGCATCTTGCAGTATCACTTGGAGATCTCTGTCTTATTCCCCACGATACATGTAAGAAAACTATGCATACTAATCTCTCTTTCTGCTTAGTAAAGTAAAAATGCATAATTACATTAAAATTTCTAGTTGAAATAACAGGCTTGGTGCTTAAAACTCCATTATGGTATCAAAGTATCAGCACTCCCATTACTAGCAAAATGAAATTACTTTTCCAGTGAACTATGACTGTATGCCCCCTTTTGTACCTGGTTAATGGGTGCTATCTCCCTGGGAGGGGAACCCTCATTCTGCGGTTTTGACTGTTCATGCTACCAGGCATAATTATTTTAGTAGCTTAAATATGTGTAAAAGAATTAACACTTCTCCAGAAATTCCTAAGAACAGCATATAAAGGTTGGTGTTTAAAGGCAGAATTGTTATTATGCTGAAAAGAGAGAATACATTACAAGATGCAAAAGGAATTTAAAATGTGTTGCAGATGGCAAGAAAACATATGCTGGTAAAATTGGTAGCACTTGATTCCTCTGTATGTAAAGAAGGCCTGAAACCTACTAAAACCAAGATTTGCTTTCTTCAGTACTTATTGCACTAGAGCTCCAGCACACATCCAAAAAAATGAGCTTCCCTAATAAGAACATTTCTAGCTCTTGTTATAGGAGGCTGTCACAGAGACCACCAGCTCTCTCCGACGAGCTGCTTTCGGCTAACGTGACCTTTTCCTTCCAGCAAAGTGAAACAGCAGCACTTTATTCTGTTGAGCGATCGTGGAACACAGAAGACACGCAGCATTTGGAGGCAGGTACTGCCAAGGATGTGCTGGAAGAGGTTCCCTCTGACTGCACAGCTGACAGCAGTTTGGGTCCTACTGTGACACGCGTGCAGCAGAGCCAGTCTCTGCGGGCGAAGTCAGGGGTTATGAATAGTGCTGGGAGGGCTGCTGTCCCCTCCACCCCCTGCGAAACCTGAATGTGCGGGGAGAGGCTCTGCAGCACAGCTGCAGCCCTGAGATGGGATGGAGGCCCGCTGGCCGCCCGTCCTGGTCCTGATTTTCAGGGCTGGGGACAGGAGCTGCTTTCGGTGCATCTGAAAGAAGCAGCCAGGGCTGATACTCCTAATGCAAACAGCAAATTGCTCTCCAGCTCGTCTGGCCTGTGAGGTCTGTCACCTTGTGCTTCTAATGGCCTTTTAACTGTGCCTCCAGCTGAGCAGCAGATGTAAAGGGTACCAAGCATCTCGAGCTGTTTTTTTTTTCCTCTCGAAAGAAGCATTTCTACAGATGCTTGACAAACAGTGGAGCCTTGGACCTGCTCGCTGACCTGTTGGGTTTAAAATAGCAGGACGAATCTCCCAGAATAAGTGGAAGTGTTGACCACTTTTAAATGGTGCTGTGTAGTGGCATTAAATAAGGTATCCTTGCAGAATAACACATAGTATCTCTGTGTGCGTGTGCGTGCTTGCAGAGGTAAAGTTACAGCTTTTACCTGGAGTGGCTTCAAAGTCACATTTGAGAGCTGAAAGAGCTAGAGAAGTTGCACTTTACCAGAATAGGTGCTTGCAAACCAGGCTGAAACTTTGTTTTATGGGCCCCATCTGAACAACACATGTGCAAACACACATGAATGCAAACATATGCACAATAAAAAAACTACACAGGGCTCACTTCATATATGTCAAAAAGATCAAAGGCTAAGTCAACCATGCTAATCCTACTGTTTGGGAAGTCCAGGTAGTTCAAGCTTGATGCTTGACTAAGCAGTGGGTCATATAACCTGCCCTGAAAGTCAAAAGCTAGATTTCTCTGTTGCCAGGTACAGTTTCTTTGCCAGTCTGTGCAGCTCTTGACGTGTCTATAAGGGTAGCAACATATTTCTCTGAAGTTTTCAGCCATGTCCCTCTGGCTCGTTTGCTGAGTTTCTAACATGCTAGAGACTGCAGGAACACCTTTCTGGCACTTATATGAGTTGGCCTTGGAGGGAAGTCAATGCATGGGTGAGGCTTTCGTACATCTCAGTATCAGACTGGAGTATAGGATAGTGGGAGGATGTAGGTAGATACTGCTGTGGCTGGAGAAGTGTGGAAGTATGTGAAAGTACTCCAGACCTGGCAAAATACAGTCTGTAAATGCCTCACTATGGTTCTCACGTCAAATGTCTGTGGATGGCTTTTGAGTTATGGTTGGTATCCCTTATGACCTTGGAGTTTGTCTTTGAGAGCAGTAATTAATACAGGAAACTAAAATGGCTTTCTTAAACAGAATTTATATTTTAAGAAGTGAAGCATAACAGTGGGGAATGGATCTTTATATGTGCAGTTATCCTACCAAAAGTGTGACAGTGGTGACTGATGGTCACATGGCCAAGGAGGCTCTTGTCAGATCCTGTGTACATTTCCTGTAAATTCTTTTCAGTTCAAGATTCAGGTTTCCCATCTTCAGGAAATGTTTCTCTGAGATGCTGACCTGAACTAGAAAACTGACCTGGTAGCTAATCCACCAAAAACAATCTTGAAGTTGCTCAAGATGGTACATGAGAATGTGTACCTGAAGTCACAATCCGATGGTAATCACAATCGGATGGTGTTTTTCAGGTAGATGTCTTACAGTTCTGTTGAAACTGCTAGAGAAAGTTTGTCCACCTTTTCTCCTGTGTCACTGAAACACAATGTGGCAGTAGTAGAGTGTTCTTAGCAGCATTGTTGCAAAGAATCTATTAGCAGCTGAACATTCTTGGCTATTATCCCCACTTCTGTGCCAGGCTTTCTAACTGCATCACCAAAATTTTACAAGCCATACTAGCAAAGTTGTCTGTTCTCCAAAACTGAAGGGGCTGAACGCTTGTCTGGGATGAGGAAGTGTACTGAGAGGGCTTTACTGCCTTGGGGAAGCTCTTGGTTTTTACCATGTCAGTGTGTGATAGTTAATGTGGTCAGTTTAGTGGGTGTCTGCTGATTTTATGGCATGTTGAATTTGGGATTCAGGAGGCAAATGGATGAGGTTGTTAGACCTCATGTTTATATACTGCTATTTATCGCTGTTTTCATGTTTCAGATCTTTTCTACACCTGAGGGTGCCCATTCCCAACTCTGTGCACCTTTGATGTTACAGTCGTGCTCACAGTAGTGCTGAAACGGAGTTGTTAAAAGCAGTGGCAAAATGCTTCTTCGTGTGTCCTGAAGTATTCAGTTGTCAGCCATCAGACTTCAGGTGTTGAACAATTTCTAAATGCTTTCCAGTTTCTAAGTACCATTGTTTTTAAATGAGTGCTTGTCCTTAAGAAGCTTAAACTCCTTGGATGAGAATAGCTAGATATCATTTAATCTGTCAGCACTATCTCTGTTGTAGAGAAATATGGAGAATACCTCTTGAACAGTTTCTCGCTCGAGGCCGTTTTCCCTTTAACCCGTTGGAGTCATTGCAAGTTACAGTATTCTTATCTGGTCCAAACTTGCATAGCATGCATGTATTTAAAACTGTTTCCAAAATTTGATGCCAAAGCTGACTCACAGTGAAACCTTCCTTATTAAAATAGTTGTTATTTTGTGAAGTAGTCTATCCTTGGCTAGCAGTCCCATTGCAAAATAAAGCAGGGAGGACAGATAATGCAAATGAAAATTGCAAAGTAAGTCGTGTTGGCTCAACAGAGATTTAGGTGGTTTTGAGCAGAAAATCAAGATTTAATTTTAAAATGAAGGTATTTAAAAGAATGGCACAGGGGATGTTTATTTATTGAATTGGTGACAAGGAGGAGCAATATTCCTTGACCGTTGCTATTCCAAGACATGGCCTTTGTGCTGACTATGGCCTGGCAATGAGCACTGTTAATGGAATACCTGGAACATAACTAAAATGCACTGATTAAATAGAAACACCTGTCTTTGCCATGTAGCATGGCTGATGAAGTGGAAGGACTCCCAGAAAGGACTTCCTGAAACTGAATGCTGAAACAGTGATTAGCTTGTTCTTAAAGCTGATCTTCAGAAGTCCTGTACTGTTCTTTGAATGAGAACTCCAAAGCCTCTTTCTTCTTTAACTACTGAGGCAGCATACTAAAAGCCATGTATGAATTGATTGTAGTCAGATTGGCTCTGAGGCACGTGCACGCTTCTGTTATTAGTTTTTTGAGTTAAAGACCACCCCCCCAAAACCTGATTTTTTTTCCTGTCTGTCCCCATTGAATGCAGCCGATGGAGGAATTTGATTGGGAATTAATTGCAGGGGTTTTTTTTATGAAAGTAAATAGAGCAGTAAATGATCAAAATTCAAAAATGCAAGTTAATTGTGGGAAGCACTGAAGAAATGCAAAGAAGGAACACTCCTATCTGCAAAGAGGTTCCATTTTACATTTATGCCAATATTTCTTCATGAGACTTACAAAATCATAATGTCATAGTTATGGACATACTGTTTAAACCTTTCTCTGTTACATAAACATCAAACGTAATACAAATAAATCTACTGCTTAATTTTTTACTTGTCCTTCTAAAAGATGCCAACTTCATGTCCTGGTGAGATTCAACAGTAATTGATGGATGGTTTGTGGACGCATCTTTGTACCTTGTTAATTAGTAATTTAGAGTTTGAGTTTGCTTCTTAAAGCAGCTCCAGCTGGACACTGTAAATCATTGTCTAGAGCACAGTCTATGCTTGCTACAGAAACCGGCCAAACCACAAACTCTTTCCACTTCGTATACCAAAATCTGGTTGCTGGCGAATACTTAAAACACATAAATACAGATCATTGCTGAAGTAAAGCTTTTCCATATCTGATGAACATATTTAAATTGCTCCTCTCACAATCTGCCCAACAGACTAATTCTGTCTCTTCAGCCTAGAGGAATACATAGAATCATTATGTCCACAGTCTGTGGACATATATATATATATACACATTCATAAACCTGTGTAGCCAAACAGCTCCTTACATTCAAAAAGTCTGCTGAGATTGTATCACATTCTGACGTATATTGTAACACTGTGGATCATAAATGGATTATAAATTTGAATTATAAGTGAGGTCCAGTTGTCTTTTTAGTATTTGCATAGTTTTCCTGTCATTGTTAGTTTTTTCCTTCTTTGAATATTCTAGAGTAATTTCCATTTTTCAGTGATAGGCTGGTCACTGCCATTACCTCCATGCCTAATGGACCTCCAGTTAAATCTGGTTTTTACCAAAGAGGAAATGCTATAGAAGGACACTCCTCTGTCATTTTCAACTGCAAGAAGAGCAAAAATCCAACTCAAGATGAAGCAAATTCTATACCTTAAGAATGGATTCATCCAGATTTTATTCTCTAGTGCCAAACAAATCTGATATCAGTCCATAAACTTCAGTTGGGTTAAAGAATCATGTGTGTCACTTTGCTATTGATTTATATACTTTTAGGTTATTTTTTATAGTCCTTTCACCATCATTATTGCATTTATTGTACAGCACAGACAATAAACCTTTCTAGAAAGACTAATGGCATTGGAAAATTAGGATCATCATCATTTTAATGGCTGATACCTAAGTGCTCATCTTTTTGTTCCATTCTGTGGCTTGCCTGATGTTCGGAGCCGATCAACCTGTTGCATCCAGTGACTGTTCAGATGAGTCATAAGGAAAGGACTGATGTAGCAAAAGAAAACTTCTCAAAATGGAATTTAAGGTTTCTATACCTTTGTGTTAATCCAATATAGAGATACGGAGGTAAAATCTTAATTAGTTAAAATGGCCAAACATGAGATGAGCTGTTTAAAATTTTCAACAGTAAGCATCTTGGGAAGTTGATACTAACAGCTAGCAGCCACGTTTTCTGATTAATGCGTATTTGTATTTTTGACGTGCTCATATGAAAGGCAAATTTGTAAACATTACTAATATTTATTCCACAAATATTTGTCTCATTTTTATTTCACCGTGCTGCAATCTGCAAGTGCTAATCTTTGGAACCCTTTGGAGCAAAGGAACTTACCAAGTTGTGTTAGATATAACAGGAACGCAACATTCAAACAAATTTTTGTGGAAAAAGTGTCTTGGTCGATCTAATTTTACAAGTGAGCTGCAGGCATGTCTTTCAATAGCGAGGAGTTAATTTGGAAAGGCAAGTTACAGAATATATTCTGAACATTTTCTCAGTTCCTTACAGGGCATTTCTCTCTTCTAAATCATCCTTTTCCATTCTGTCCAGAACACTTCTTGTTTATGCTACACAGACACATACATATCTCTGAATTTCAAAATAAGAAAAAATAACAGATAATTCAGTTTTTAATGTTCCTTGTCATTGCTGAAATACTTACTGCTTCCACAAAGAGTTAGGCCATCACTGTTTTTACTGATACAGTCCCTTATTTTAGGCAGCTTCTTGCCTTGCCAGGATAATTTTTCATACAGATGCTTAAGGCTACAGGATGCAATGCGTGAGGGAAGTAAATGTGATGTAGGAGAAAAACCCTGTGTGTGATGCCTGCTCATGAGTGAGAGAGTTGAGTCCTCACTCCACCTTTTGAGCAAACATCTTCAAGGCCCTTTTTTGGAGGGATGCATGTGATCTTTCCCTTTTGAAGCAGTTCCACTGTGCATAAATAGTATTGCATAAGGACAAGAAATAACGAGAGAGTGGAGAGGGACGTTTTACAAGGGCATGTAGTGATAGGACAAGGGGGAATGGCTTTAAGGTGAAAGAGGGTAGGTTTAGATTAGATATTTGGAAGAAATTCCTTACTGTGACGGTGGTGAGGCTCTGAAAAAGCTTGCCCAGGAGAGTTATGTATGCCCCATCTCTGGAAGCGTTCGTGGCCAGGCTGTATGGAACTTTGAAGAACCTGGTTTAGTGAAAGGTGTCCCTACCCATGGCAGGGGGCTTGGAATTGGATAATTTTCAAGATCCCTTCCAACCCAAATAATTCCATGATTCTATGATTCTGTGTTCATTGAGCCAGAGAGGATATTTTGTTTTGTGCTTGTTCTTTAGCACACCAGTGTTAACTGTTGGAAGTGCACATGATTATTGCTGAAGTTGAGTTTTGGGTAGGCCGTAGTTCCAAAAATGGTTTGATCATTCCTCAAACATGTGCATGAAACAGAAAGCATTCTTGTAAGATGTTTTTATTTTCCTGTTAGTGGGAGTGGGTGGTGGTGCAGAACAGCTCCTTATATACCCTGCTAAGGGGTTTAACATTTTATATTCTATAAATATATATTTTAAGAATAATACTATTTTAAGAATAATACTGTAAAAAGAAACAAAAATATCCCATGGAGAGTCAGCACAGAAATCTTGGTGTGGTGTCTGTTGAAGATGAAGCTATTCTCCCAAGGTGCTCCACTAAGGTTAAGGTACAAGAGAGAGGTCTTGAACATCCCATGGGTTCTGTCTGTTACCGTTACAAGTTTTATTTGCTTTATGAGCCTAGATAGAAACTCGGCACTGGGAATAGTAACAGCTTTAAAACCTTTTCCTGGGGAAATTGTTTGACTTTAGAAGCACCTTAGAAGGTTGCAAAGGTATTGCTGGCCAACAGGCACAAAATAATTTGATATAAAACTGAGCTCTAGGTTGCTGTTGGAAACCACCAAGATAATGAGTCAGTTTTAGAAAAAAACAGGTTCATTATTTTTTAATTGGGCTGCTCATCAAAAATGCAAGAGGTGTTCCAAATATCACGAAGTTAAAGGAAATTAAGTTGTGATAAATTCCGTATACATAACATGATGAATCTATCGATTATACACTGCTGACCCTCACAAGTGAGTTCTTCCTCCTTTTCAAATGTCTTCTCAGGTGAAAAACAACACGATCGTCAGTTTAAGCAGTATATAAATGCGAACTGAAGTAAGTACTTAAAATGAAACTTTAACAAGACCAAAAGCATTTTGGCAAGATTATTTCAGGGAACGGTTAAAATAAATGAGAACAGCTTTCCTTTGTGATTAACACCATTATATTCTCATTCATTTAGGACATTATATTAATTCAGGGTATTATATTCATTCAAGACTTACACAGCAATTTTCAGAGGAGCTGTGCAACAACAAAATGAGAAAAGCAATAAAAGACACAGAACTAATAATACATTTGATATTGAGAGAAAGCAGGATGCAGAGTGGGCTGGGAAAATTGGGGCATATCTACATTCAGCTTGCTGCAGAACTCTGATGTAGGAAGATGTGGGAACTAAAGGAGCATTTCTCGTGCGGTTACATAGACATAACCGTGACAGAGGAGGTGGATATTTGGTGGAATGCTGATGAGTGGACTTACAAGGCTTTCTGAGATTGATTTTTGCTTTCACTTTCAGTATAAATTCTCTCCTTGTTGCCATCAATCCCAAAAATAAAACCAGGATCAAAACTCCCTTTCTCAGAATTTTGCAGTCATTTGATAGGGGCTTAATGCTGAACTCAAAAGTCAGCGTGACACTTCTATCCGACTGTGTGTTCCTGAGTAACTAACAACTGCAGCAGTCTTGTGTGATGTCTTCTGAAAGTCTCTCCCCTTAGTGTCTTGCCTTTCTCTTCCTTTGGTCCTTCCCTGAACATCCCCTTGGTTTTCAGCATCTCCACAGCTCCCCTTAGCACGTCTCAAAAAGCTTGATGCCGTCTCAAAATGCTCTTGCCTCTGCACCCATCCTATCAGCAGTCCTTTATCTCTGTACATAATTACCCTGTTCCATGTGCACAGCATGCTGGGGGGAGAGTTTCTTTCTTCGACTTCTTTTTTTGTTTCATATCAGATATGACAATCTCATCAAGAAATCATTCTCCTTGGGCACTCATGAGTAGCTGACTTAGTGTCCTCTAGTTTTCACTGACTAGGTTACTAGAATTCTACCACCTTTATTGTTTCTTTGGTCCTTGCCAGGAGCTAGTATTTAATTTGTGTTGCCTTTATGATAAAGATAACCTGACAATAAATTTCCAGCAGCTTCACTCCATGCCACTTTTTTCCCAGTTGGTTTTATTTGGTGCATGCCTGTGTCCTGGCCCTGCCCCCCCCCTTCCCCTCCTGTCCCTTCCCCTCCTGCTTTTTTAAAATTGCTCTTAGTATTTTGCTTCTGCAACTTCAGATGGTAGTTTTATCTGCCAGTTACTCAAAAGAAGA
This sequence comes from Mohoua ochrocephala, assembly GCA_013398855.1. Classification (NCBI taxonomy): domain Eukaryota; kingdom Metazoa; phylum Chordata; class Aves; order Passeriformes; family Acanthizidae; genus Mohoua; species Mohoua ochrocephala. Next base: position 103,790 of record VZTA01024067.1, on the reverse strand, counting down.
TATCATTTAGTGTGGTCTTCTTATATTTGTGATTTAGCCTCCTTTCAGTGCATTTTCTGTCAGCCTTTTTTTGGAGCACTTTCTTACTAAAGCCTGTCAAAACTGTTTGATTTTAGAAGGGCCAGGACTTCTTTCTTTGCCCAGAATTTTATTTCCTGAACTATTTATTTTGGAAGATTATTTTCTTAAAAGTTAAACCATATGTAAGAAACTTCTGGGGATATGGAGAGGAGTCCAGTCAGTTCAGTCTTTGAGAGGGAACAAAGCATTGGGGAACAAAAGCACAAGGCACACAAGTTTGCTTCTGCAGAGCTATGTAAAAATAGAGGAACATGGGCTGAGTTTAGCAATATCTGCTGGAACAAAAGACTCAATAACTAAAGTAATCTTTTGTAATTTTAGTGTGTGTTAATGCAGCAATTTTGCTTAAATTTGGACAGTATTAGAATCTTGTTTACAAACTCTAATTTTACAACCCATCTGTAATTAGTATTTTATTCTTAGACCATGGAAGTTAAAACCAGTGGGCTTCCTGTCCTTTTTAAAAAGGGAAAACCACTGGCTGTCCATCCACATTCCTGCCACAGCAGAGGCCCCAGAGTTTTCCGCTAAAATTCTCGTATACTCACAAGAACTGCAGAGGCATCCTTTGTGAGCCAGCAGATGGGGCATCTCTGTGAGGGCTTCAGGCAGGAGATGGCAACAGCTTCTCAGTGGTCCCCTCACTCTGCTGTCAGATGAGTCATTAAAAAATCATGGAATGTTTTGTGTTTGAAGGCACCATAAAGAACATCTGGTTCCAGCCTGCCTCTCATGGGCTGGGACACCTTCCACTAGACCAGGTTTCTCAGAGCCCAAACTAAACTGGGCTTGAGCAGTTCGAGGGATGGGACAGTCACAGCTTCTCTGGGCAACCTGTTCCAGTGTCTCACCGCACTGTTCCAGTGTTATACCACCCTCACAATGAAGAATGTCTTCCTAATATCGAATCCAATGCTACCTACCTTCAGTTTAAAGCCATTCCCCGCCTTGTCCTATCGCTACATCTCCTTGTAAAAAGGCCCTCTCCAGCTTTTCTGCAGGCCCTCTTTAGGTACTGGAAGGCTGCTATAAGTTTTCCAGGAAGCCTTCTCTTCTCCGGGCTGAACAACCCCTGCTCTCTTAGCCTGTCTTCATAGGAGAGGTGCTCCAGCCCTGTGATCCATGGCTGTCCTCTGGACTCGCTCCAGCAAATCCATGTCCTTTTTATGAATCACTGCTGTAATGAGCTTGCCCGGCGTCTCGAGTCCAGGTGGCTGCACTCCAGGCACCAGCGCCCTGCAGCCCACCTACAAATGATGTGGTGTGGCCCAGGTGGGTCAGGATGCCCTACCTGACCTGGCTTACACTGAGCAACAGCACCTCTGGCCTTATGAAGTGCTTTAGCACTGTGTGAAGTAGAAGAAGGTATTGGATTAGTTTGGATTTGGGTAGGACGTGACTTCAAATAAAGATGTTAGGAATGAGAGGTTTATCACATTTTCTCTTCCCCACTTTTGGAGGAGGGAGGAATATTAATAGCAAACAGCAGTACAGATGTATTTTTGCTTCTCAATCATCAGCACTTCAGGAAGAATACAGGCAAAGGACAAAACAAGAAAAAAGCAGCCACAAGATAGAAGTGGCGGGATGTGCTGAAAAGCACTGCCTTTGCCATGCTGCTATAGTCAGAAAAGTCAAAATCCACATCAGAGTACAGGAATGAAAAATGACAGTCTTGTAGACTGAAGCCTGACAAAATTGCAGTGAAAATAAGCTAGCTCCAAGCAAAGAACTGCTTATCTACCATTCACCCTGATGTTGACTCTTAAGATGAAAAGTGTGATACTGTATTTGGGGAGTGGAAAATTAATTTTTTTCATTAGCATGGCAATTTTTAATGTCATTATTTCATAATTACTCCACAAATGTTGGAGTAGAGACATCTAGCATTGCCAGTAGCTTTTTCATCTTACTGAGTAGCACTGAAAAGGAATCAACATAATGAAATCCAAATACAAAATTAATATGAAATTGCCAAAAATTTGGCTTTTTTTGTTTGTTTTGTTTTGTTTTGATTGAAACAGATACACAGGCTTTGAGAAAAAGCTTTATTTTTTTTTTTAATTAAAAAATAATAAAAAAGGTACAGTTTTAGAATAATGCATGGAATAAGTTTTTTCTACCTAAAAGTGTGGAACACCAGAGGCAGATACAAGTTCAGTCTAAATCAGGGCTGTGGAAGCACATAGTGTGTGGCACCACAGGGCTAACTGATATATTTACTGCTGCTTTAATCTCCTTTACTGGCCTGCACATGGCCAACAGGCACAAACTTTGTTTGTTGATATTTTTTATGTTACCTGTGCTTTTAGTAGCAGCGAATAAATCCAAAATTAGGAAAGAAACACCAAAACAGTTCTTTTAACAGTGTAAATAAAATGTAATTTAACATGGTAGCATATTGTGATTATAACCTGATGTGAAAAGTATTATATCAGCAAAATTACTCTTACGTTATATTCTGGGGTTAACATTAAATAGTGATAAGGACTGAAATTATGAAATATAAGTTGTTCATGGTCCTGTAAATAGTGATGGTACTCCTTGCCACCCTTTTACCCATGACTAATTTGCCTTTATAATCATGACATAAAAACCCCACATGGTCAAGATACAGCTATTTTAGTAACTCAGGTAGGCAGAACAACCTGGAGTTTTGTTCTTTGGCATCTTGCTGTAGAGCAAGGAAATAGTTTATTTAAAAATGAAAAATCCACTTACTCATTCCTTGCAGAAAGTTGGTAGTTACCTCTGATGCAGATTCTGGACAGAAATGATACAAATACACTTAATGAACCAGGTATTGTGATGACTGTTGCTTAAAACTTGTTTCTTACACTAAAATTCATGAGCAGATACTGGTAGAAAAAGCTTTACTTTGAACAGAACCAGAGCTGGAAAAAAAACCAGGAGAGAGAAGCCTGTGAATTGGCCTGAGATGTTGGTTTGATAAAACCAGAGATTACTTTGTATTTCTGTATGATGCTAGGGACAAGTAAAAGAGATGGATCCAAAAAGAAATGTACTTGAAAGCCCATTGGCAATAGGATCAAAAGGAAAGCAAATGGGAAATAAAGAGGAGGGTGAGAGAGAAGAGGCGCTCCATAACAATGTGCAGCAGCCTGTGGAGGGAAGTGGAGGTGAAGGAAATGTCATGTCGTAGCTTCCCTTCAGATGTGAGTCTTTAATCTTTTTTTGCATTTTTTGCACATGAATTCTGTAGAATTTTATTTGCTTTCAAAATCTCATCAGGCACAAGTGCTTGTTGGAGTATTTCTGACAGTATTCCTAGTGTTTGAACTTCATAGTTGTCATTAGTTCCTTCAACAAATATTCCATGCTGTTGCTTTGATTTTCGTAATTAGTCACTCTCAATCAAGTACATTTCTCAAGGACTGAAATTGTGAAATATAAATTCTTCATGATCCCATAATGAAAAGGCAATTTTAAAGGTTTTGATTCTCAATATATGCTCCAGCTAAGAAAAGAACGTGACTACATGAAAAAGAACAAAGAGCCATGCTCCAAGATACTTCCATTTAAGGATAAGTTAAGGAATTTTTTTTTATACCTTCTTAAGGTATTAAGATGCCAGTCAGTGCCCAAATACTTGAAAAACTTGGAATTGATTTATGAAAGATAGAAGTCTGTATCTTATTTGTGAGGTGCATATCTATATATATGTCTATCTATCTGTCTGTCTGTCTAGAGGTGATTAAAGCAAAGCTGATCATCTGCTGGCATTTGTGAAACAATATTTTTTTACTATATTTGGGACATCAGAGGGTCTCAGGGTAGGAAGCGGTGTGTGATTGCAGCAAACAGAAAAGCAAGCAAAGTGAAAGGTGGTGTTCTGCCCAGGAGTGAAGGCCGTATTGCAAGTGTTTTATTGCGTGCAAATCCAGTAATACGCTTATACAGGAGCTATGAATATGCAGACCTCCAAAATGTCTTAAAAGGATTTTGTGAAGAATTTAGATACTAAAATCTTAGAGAGCAGTTTGAGTCAGTGTCTTCTTAAGAACCCCAAGACCTCTGTAAAAAACCCATAAAAAAACTAGCTCCCCTGCCCCAGGCAGTCGTATTGGCTGTTTTGGGGCAGAAACTTCAACTTGCTAGCCATGAGAGAGGAGTGCTATTCTCCTGGGTATGTTCATCACCCAAAAAAAAGTGTTTGGCATTTTGAATCCAGCTGGATTTAGGCATCTGCGTAATCAGGTTTATGAGCCTGGTATTCTGGTGTATAGATACCCTGCAGTTTCCCTTGGAAATATATGAATTTCCATAGTCTTTATGTTTTCTTTTTTCTTGCTATAGTACATGACAAGAAAATAGAAAATGTGTGTCTTTTTTGTTGTTGTTGTTGTAGTTACTTGTAGTAAATGGAGAAGGGAAGACTTCTAATTAAGATGTTCTACATCATTCCCTGGAAGCATTCAGGGAACATACCTGCATTAGCATTTTGGTATGAATTAGGAATGTGCTTTTGAAGTAAAGCCCCCCATTGTCTGTGCTTAGATTCACATTATAAAGCGGTCTTGGAGAACACAAGATGGACTTTTCTGGGGGTAACCGGGCAATGTGCTCTAACCATTTCCAGATAATCAAATTCCCAGGCTCAGATCAAAATAAATCCAAACCTTTTAATAAGTATAGTGTGGATGTCGGTTTCTCATCAGCCATGCATTACCCTAAGGAGTTGCTTCTATTGAACTGCACTGCTTGCTGCTGTAGGTGCAAGCATGAATTTCTTCAAAGCTTTCTCTCTTTTAGCTACAGGGTGAGTCTGGGTCCTCAGCAGAGGCAGTCAGAATCACTCTGCTGCAGGAGGGTGCCTAAATTTGAGGCACTGAAAGATCATATTAGCTTAGTCTAAAAGCAGGTGGTATAAATACGGTTCATAGTGTTTATATCATAAAACAGAGCAAGGCAGTGCAGGCAGCAGCTGTGCATCACTTCTTAATTCCGTCCCCTCCGGTGAGTTATTCTCCCTTGGGCAGGATGTGATGGGGATTGCACCCCATCTGTGCTAATCCAGCTCGACTGTTTGTTGTTTTAGAGAGACATGATAATATTAAAAAAACCCCAAAACAACGAAACAATAGGAAATAGGCAATACCCTTCTTTTTATTTTGGAGCACACTCTTCTCCACACTTGCATTCAGCTGTTTGTAATCACTAGGCTAGTGCAAAACAAATACTTTGATCTTGTACTAGGACTACTAAGTAAAGCCTCTAAATTATTGCTAGCATTAACTCCTGTCTTCTAGCATGTTCTCTCAAAAGCTGTTTGGTAAATCTTGTTTCACTGTCAATTTAGGTATTGTTCCTTCCTCCCAGAAAACACAGACCTCTCAGTTTATTCAAAGAATACTTTGTGAGTACACATTTCTCATGTCAAGGCCATAATAAATCAAGTAGGGAATGGTGCAGACCTTAGTGATGTACTTTTCTGTGGCTTTCTGATTCTCACAGCATTTGTAGCATATATTTCTGCTTAAAACACCAAAAAATACTAGCTCATAGCTAAGATCAAGGAAAAAAAAATAAGACAATATGCTAGCATACTATTAGAAATTAAGAATTGTAACGTCAAACATTAAAAATCTAGATAATTACGATTGTTGCAAGAGCTTTGTTTGGCTCCCTTGTAACTATGAGTAAAGATAGTCCTAGAAGTATACTCATGCACAAATTCTCATACATGATCACTTATTGTACTTAGACAATTAATTATTTTCTCTGTCTTATATTAGATCTTATTCAAATCCTGTTCTGAAGATAAGCGATAAATATTCTTATAGCCTCTTCTCTTACAGCTACTATATCTGGAAACTTAATTAAATCCTTTTATTTTCACAGTTTGTCCTGAGATATTATTTTCCTTTTACATGTGAGAAAGAAACGCATTTTTAAAGATTCTGATGCTCGGCTTGTGTTGTAAAAGGACTTAGCACTTTGTATTTTCAGAGCGTCACTAACACTGGCTTTAGCTGCAGTCTCCAAGCAGATCTTCTGTATAACAGGCTCTATTGTTATCTGTTTTTGGACACCAGAAAGTGATTAATGTAAATGGAGAATCATTTGTGAAAGTCTGGCTGAGATACAGGAACCTATAGGAAGAAGAATGCTACCAAGCAGTTCTCCATGGAAATGCTCTTGCCATGATACTCATGAGATTATCCTTTCTCTAGCTGCAACTCTCATCTCCATTCACTCAGCACTTGCCAAGTTTGGCAAAAAAAAAAAAGGCTTTTGTCCTACAGACTGAATACCACCCAATCTTGCTCACACTAAACCTGCTTTAGTCCTATACCATTCACCAGTGTGATGCAAATTCATGCAGAACAGTAGGTATTATTTTATTGTATGAATGTTGCCTTTCCTAACTTTATTCATGATCTTTAAACAAGACTCCTTAGATGCGTATGAAAGTTACAGTGCAGGTGCCTGAATTTAGACTTGCTGATTGCCATGTCATCTTTTTGTATAAAATTCACTCTACATCTGTTTCCTGGTGGTCTTTGTTCTGCCCAAAACACATCTTGGTTTGTTTAAAAAAAAGTCCTTTATGGACCTTTTGTACTGTGATTTTCCTGGTATTCATATAGTAGTAGCTTAATGGAATTGTATTAAAAAGACAGGGAATACGATGGCATTAATTGAAAAATGTGAGCTCATATGGACACTCAAGTGTTCTGTGACTTTGAGTGGTTGATAAGATTGGAGGATGTGCTTCGAATGATACCCAAACCAGCACCACTGCATACACTATGGCACTCCTGCCCTCGTAAGGTTAGGAGGAACCCTAGAAGGACATTTACAGGAAAAAAACCAAACACCTGGTGAGGAGTTTGATTCTCTTGAGCGTCTGAGTTGGATTCAGGTTCATGTATGCCCAAAGAGGATGGTTTGGGGTTAGACTCACTGGTCCTCTTCTTCATGAAGTCTGTTCTGCTGCAATACTGTTTGTTAATGTGGGCCCAAGAGACAAATAATGTGAACACAGAGTTTGCATGTGGGAGTGGACTTGTCAGCTGAAAGACTAGGGAAGGCACGGTTGAAAAATGAATGTTTGGTTTATGTCTGAACTCTTCCAGAGAGAGGAAAACCACAGTTTGTTCAGATCAAGTGGCAGCTGCTGAAGTACTGCTGTAAGTGTATTGAAGTGCCAGGTTCATATGGGACGCAGACTTGTTTTAAACACTCCGCGAAAATGAGAACAGTTCTTCAAAGTTGAAAGCTAAAGCGTTCATTTATTTCAAATGTTTCTCTTGGAACGATTTAGTAGACTAGACTCTTTGCTTACTATTGAGTAGTTTATTATTGTTTCTGTTTCCTTCTGAGGGTTGCTTTGGATATTGCACTGCAAAGTTCAGAACTTCCCTGAAAATTCCAAGAGAGAGGGAAGCCTGGCTTATCTCCTTCTCCTTGCTGTTTAGTGAGGTTACAGCTATGATTGAATTACACGAGATGAGCAATTGGCAAGGTTTAGGAGACATACCATATCATGATCCCCCTCACCTAATGCCTTTGACTTAGTACAAAACTCTCGTGTATTACTGATTACCGCTTTTCCCATTTCCGCTTAAGAAGCTTTTTTCCTATTATTTTTTCAGCCTTGAGAAGTTTTTTTTTCAGCGTTCTCGGGAACATTTTTCATTATACTGAAGTTTGCAGCGTGTAATGCAGCTTCGATCCGTACTGCCATGACCTTGCACCAGCCAACAAGGTGGTGTCAGTAACTGGTGTCACTCACTGGCGACAGATGCTCCTCCTTCACCATCATTTTACCTGTCTCCACAGAAACTGATAGCTCGGATGGATTTCCCAGAAGCAGAGCTTTCATGTTGAAGGCTTAATTTCAAATTATAATTCTAAAATGTGTGCGCTGCCCACATCTAATTCCATTTGTGCCTTCCCTGAGTGCTGAAAAAATTTCATCTTCTCTCTTCTCCCTCCCCTGTCTTCTGACATAATTGTAGTAGCTGCTGCCCCAGTAGATTTCAAGGAGCATACTAGAGGCAAAAACCCAAACAAACAAACAGAGCAAAACAAAATAAAAAACCACCCTAATATGTTTTTCCCCTTTAGCTTCCATCCTTAATCCCTATAATCACGTACAACTGAATATAGGCAGAGACATCCTGAAAAGGCAGAACTAAATCAGAACTAGATGGTTTACTCTAAGACATGCATACAGCAGACAGTATTCCTAAAATAAAATACAAATCTATCTGGTTTTTTGGGTTTTTTAAATTCAAGTTTCTCAATCTATTTAATCTTTTCAAAGATGAAGTTAACTCTTTATGGTCTTCTCTGTACCTTTGCTAAGTATGCCATCCTGCTGAGAGTGTGCAGATGTCGTGCATTGTAAGGTTACGTAGTAAATAATTTTCTCTTTTGGTCTTGTTTCTTGTCGCTTAATAATTCCTAAAATTGCATTTTGGTTGTGACAGCTACTGGGCATGAAGAACAGTAATCAAAGCATTTAAATTGACTACTAATACTAATGAAAGTTACAGCAGTCCATGACTGTCTGTGGTTAGGGCTCTCCTCTCTTGCCTTGCATATGCAGTACTTTGCAAGTAACTACTTTGAATTTCATCTGTCATTTCTTTGCCAAGTGATTGAGTATTGTGAGATCCTCGTACAGTTCTTCAAAGGCAGTTTTATTTACTCCTGTTCTGGTTAATTCTTTTCCATAACACTTTCTCTTGACTTATCATTCTCATTTCTCAGATGATAAAAGAGAAAGTTCAGTGTCATGAGGCCTGGAAGAAGTTGATGGGAATGCTTCCTTCTCTGTTGTGAATACTGACCATTCTATTTCTAACACGCCACCTGTGTGCTAGACAGTTACCAAGCCAGAAGACACTCTTACCTCTCCTCCCACGATAGTCAGGTCTAAGGCTCTTTTAAGTACGTTATCTGAAAGAAGGATTTTGGAAATTCAACTGCTTTTTGCAAATCAGTTGCATCTTATACACACTTTATTTACTCTTTCAGAGAAGTAGTAATTTGTGATATAGGACTTATTATCATAACAATTAAAAATTTTCTGTTCATTTGGTTCATCAGGCAAACTTCTGTTGATACATCTGATACAGAGGTTGGGATTATTCTTTTGGTGTTTAAATTCTGAGGGAGATTAAAAAGCCACCTCTCTTAGATCTGCGCCTTTCTCTGATACAGGCTCGATTTTACTGACAAAACCAGTTGTGTTATGTGCTTTCGCATGTTCTAGACTAGTTTGAAGTGCAGTCCAAGTTACAGGAGAGAGAGAATCAGAGACATTTGAAGAATTAGGAAACCACCATTTTGTGGACTAACTGAGCGTTACCAGAGGTCTCATTCTTCATTCAGAGGCATCTTATGTCAAACAGGAAGCTGAACTCGTCCTAATCATGATTAGGCATAAGCAATGCAACTCTTTATAGAAAAGCCAGAATCGTGCACTAATCACCATGGAAAATAAACACAGTTTTTAGAAGACCAATGGGAAGGACTTGTTGTACCTTCATGAGTTAGCACAAGAGTAGTAAGCGAAATTACCACCCCGTGTTCCAAGCACATTCAAAGAAAAGCTTTTTTCCTAGAATTGCCAATATTAAGTTCAGTCTTAGGGTCGCTTCTTTTATTTCAAACCAGAAAAGTTAAGAACTTGGAACATTATTCTTATCAACCCGTGAAGATCAGAGTGAGCTTTCCAGAGATACCACTGTAAGGAAGTCCCTTTGTCTAGAGAAGTATGGCCACAGTCTCAAACAAACATCTTTTTTGAAACTAGAAGCATTTACCAAAAAAATACAGGATCACATTATTAATTCAGATGAATACTTGTTATAACTAATCTGACATTCATTTTCAAAGTAAATCCAAATAGCATTCTTCCTTTCAGGTAAGCATCAGTGCTTTTGTAACAGCACTATCAATCTGACATAGAGAAGTCATGACTTCTATTTGGAGATCAATGGGAGTGAATACATGGCTATCAGTACAGCAATTTAAAGCAGTTTTTCTGCTGTTGGTCATACCAAGTAGAGGAAAATAGAAATTGTATATTATATAGAAAGTTTGTTTTGAATTTCCATACTGGAGTAGGAACTTGCTTTCCCAACAAGATAAATCGTTCCAAGCTCATAACTGTGAAGAATTGCACTACGGTTGATTTATGGACCTTAGTGTGATGGAAGGTAGAAATGTATAACTGTGCTTACTTGGAGGTTTCCTTTCTTCAGCAGCGAAAGTCCTCAGAGCAGAATATTCTAGAAATGTTGTGTAGAAATACAGAGATTTACGTTCTGAAGTATTAGAAATATTTTTCTTTTCCCAAAGTTTGTTTATTTGTTATTTAGTAACTTTGAATTAACTTAGCTGTGAAAGTGCTGATACCAGGCAAAACTTCAAGGAGTGAGATATGATACCACTTGTTTGATTTTGCCTTTTCTTGTAGGGACCAGTCTGTGTCACCCTTAAGAGGCTTGTGATTTTCCAAGAAAGGGAAATTTCATCAGTTTTCTGTAACTTAAGGTTTCCGTACTTTAACCCATTTTTTAAAAAAACCCCGCAGGTATGTGAGGCCCATTGACTAGCCCAACATCGTTCTAATTCTTTGTAAGTGTCTGAAATGTTGGCACTAGAAGACATATGCAACTTTCAAATGTATGAAACTTGTAGATCTGCTTTCTCTGTTCCCGGGGGAATTTTTTGACAATATCCAACTGTAGTGTGTTTGCTTTGTTGAAGTTTTTATTACATGGTTTCCATGTATGGTATTTTTTCCCCTGGACTTCCACCTTCCATCCTTACTCAATAATGCAATATGTTAAGCTGGGGATTTTGTTAGCCAGCATTAATGGTAATCTGCTTTCAGCGTGTTTTTATGTGGCCACATTTGAAGTGCTGATAAAAAGTTATGAGTTCCACAAGATGAGGACATAAAAGATGCAAAATTCAATCCTCTACCTCCTAGTCTTTTAACCACAATATTATCTGAATCAAGGACACTATCATTATGTGCCATAAGACCCAGTATTTTTAAAGAGTATTTCTCAAAGTAATTCTGACAGGTTTGACAGATGTAATCTTTTTACCTGGTCATCTCCTGCCAGAGGTTTTTAAATACTTACTTATGTCATAAGAAAATATTAAAAAGGAGACCTAGCACTGTAGATACTACAATAACTATCACGGTGATCTGGGCTCTAGATGAGCCTTTCTCAGGAGTATTGCAGCACAAGCCGCTTAAAAAGCCACCGTGCCTACCAGAGATTACTGAAAAGCAATTGCTGTGCCTTGCCTGTGTCCTAGTGCAACAGTCAGGGATGTGTCTTAGGCTAATGCAGAAAGGTTTGTCGTGAAGGAGTCTAGTGAAGGCAGTTTAAAATAGTCTTGGAGCATGATGCTATTTAAGCACTGTATAATCGGTGCTTTCATTACATAGCCCTCTATTTCGCTTTTTAAATTATTTTATTTAATTTTACTTTATTTTGCTGTAAATGCTAAATCCCAAATATATAGAGAACACTGCTATAGGATTTCGTGGCCCTAAATCTTTTCCCCTAGCACCAGCACTGAAATTTATCCTCCTTGCTCAACATTGTGGTAGTGCTCCCCATCTCCTGCTGTGACAGTCAGCTGAACGCTCCTTACCTCCTGGGGAGGAAACACCTTTCTTTGTTTTGTTCTTTTTCCTGTGAGTATTAACTCTTCCCTTTCAGTCTCTCCTTTCTTGGGCTTCTTTTCTGCCCTCCGGTAAATATAACGTCGATCAGCATCCAGTCAGTTCATTTCCAAAGAGTCTTCTCTCAGCTTAGTCCTCAGCAACTTCTTTTATACCAGCTCATGAAAACAGCTCATTGTGCCTTGTTCAGTCTAAAATAATTCTAAAATCATTCTTCAGGCACTGTGGGACAGTTGTCCTCATTTTCCCTGTGTTTGTGAGGGAGGTCACAGAGTGACCAGGGGTCACAGAGTGGGACCAGATATCCCTAGTGGGTGGAATCTTCACACTCACCTCCAACTTGTAGGGTCTTTCTTGGGGCCACTGGACAGTTCTTGTATAAAAACTTCTCCTGAACCAAAATATCCTAGCCCAAGTCCTAGCCAATAGGATCACATAACTCTGTGGTTAAAATGCTCCCAACAAGTCGTTGAAACTTAGGAAGAGATATGTATAGCTTTGCATGTGAATATATATATATATATATATGTATCCACATATACCTATATATCTAAGTGTGTATAGCATCATGGAATCGTGCCTCTTCTGTGAAGATAGGCTGAGCGAGTTGGGGTTGTTCAGCTCGAAGAAGAGAAAGCTCTGGAAAGACCCTAAACAGTGTTCCAGTACCTAAAAGGGGCCCACAGGAAAGCTGGAAAGGGACTTTTTGCAAGGGCATGTAGTGATAGGGCAAGAGGAGCGGCTTTAAGCTGAAAACAGGTATATTTAGATCATATATCAGGAAGAAATTCATTAGTCCGAGGGTAGTGAGACACTGGAAACGGTTGCCCAGAGAAACTGTGGATGCCCCATTGTCACCGAAAACTGGAAAACAGACTCTCCAACCAATTGTTAGGTTAGAAAGCTGATATTACTTTATTCATCACTGAGGTACATGGGGATCGCTCCACCCAACGTGTACACCAGTTGTCAAAAGTTTTAATTAGTTCTACATTTTAGCAAGCGATGGAATTAGTGTTCATTGGAATTAGTATTCACTGGATACAAGTTCTCTTAGTACTTAGTATTCTCTCGTCTATTGGTTAATGATTCTTATCATGCTAACTAGTTCACGCATGCTCAGTCTCTCTTCTTTTGGGTTGGTGGGGTTCTTGGGTCAATGGTATGTGGATTGGTGGTTGCAGATCCCCCCTGCCAGAATGACCTTTTGCCCATTTGGAGCTGATTTCAGATGAGTTTCTTCCTTATTTTGGGAGTCCTGCCAAATGTCCTTGTTGGCCATAAATTCTGTATTCTTTGTGTCCATTATCAGAGTTGCATCCTTCTTCCCACACTATGTTAACCTCCTCCCCAGGTATCAGATCACTGGAGCATGTCAAGTCCTAAATTTCAATTTGTTTTTCTAACACATTGGACATCACGGTTTCTTTGTTAGCTGCTATCTGTTTCATGGACTAAATCTTCCTTCTTTTTAATTAGGCCCCAGCATTTTCCTCCAATGCTGCATAGACTCCTTTTTAAAGAAATGGAAAAATGTAACTTGTTTGGTAACACCATCCCTGAGAGTGTTNGTGATGTATATTTCATCAAAGGATAGTGTTTTCACCTGGGATGCCTCTGGCCACACATCAGACACCCTTAGGAAGGACCTCCCTCACCAGGCTGAGAAAATAAGTGGCTAAAACCCCTTTTTTTAAGGTGGTAAATGTATCTGAGAAACTCCTCATTCTTTCCTGGACCTTCTTTCCCCTAACAAAACTTTTTTACATAGAAATCTTGTCTGCTCTTTGTCTGATGCTGGTCCCTTGCAGTTTTTTGAGCAGGCAGTCAGAGTTCCTTGCCGATTCCCGAAACCAGCAAAGAGTTTGCTGTAGGATCAAAGCTGGCTCTTTCCCAAACTTCTTTAAAGGATGCAGGTGCAGTGCTTCACTGACCATTACTGAAAGCAACTGTGGAGGATGGATCTTCTTTAGTAATGAAATTACCAATTTTCAAGTACATAAATTCTTTGAGAAGAAATGGTTTTCAGCTGCAGTGAGCTCGTGAGCAGCAAAATGCATGCCTGTGACAGGGAATGTGCAGGCAGAGCGAGTCCAGTGATGTGTTGTGTTCTCAGTGTAATAGTGTTTCATACACTGGAGCAGCAGGATGGATGCTACACCTGGTGACTGCAGAAGAGTCTGAGGTTAAAAACTGAGTGAAATGTCTGAGCTCAGGTAATGGGACTGAGATCAGAAAAATTAAATCTAGTTAGACCAGTTTCTTGCTAAAAGGCTGGACAGGATTTAAAGTACTTGGCGGGAGGTGAGGGGGGGCAGTGGAAGCTGTACATATCTCAGAATTTTATTAACTTATTTTAAACCTTCTGTCATACGCTAGCTCAGCTTTTAAGTATGCTCTCTATTTCTGTCCAGTGTGCTGGAGAGATTTTCCTTCCTATTGACAGGAAACTGTTGGAAAATGCTTCTTCTTTCCTTCCTGTTTTTTGTTGTGCTGATTGCTAAAATATCCCATTCTAAAAAAATACATTTTTTATTCCCTGGTTGCCCTTGAAATAGCCCATTGTGGGGCCGGACACTTTCAAGTGTTTCAGTATCTGTGTACCATGTTCATTCATTAGGAATTTCTTCTTATTTGTCAGGTCTCACAGACACTGTTTCCTCTTTAAGGACTAAATAGAATGTCTTTAAAATATAAATTTGCAGTAATGGGACCTAAATACAGAAGGATACATTAATTATATACAGAATTAAGACTATGCTTAATAAGAGCAATCTTCCTTGCTTGTTACAGCCTCTCTGAAGATTTCACTGCTCTTGCTTTTGTGTCAATACAGACGCTCCCTGTATGAATTGAAGCTTATCTGCAGACCCTTTATAGTTTGCTTACACGGAAGAATTTGTCTCCAAGTAAAAGCTACTGCTTTCCTCCTCTGCTATCCCTGAGCTAGAATGTTCTGTCTGTTTACTCACCATGTGAAAAATGCTCTTTCTTCTTCTCTTTGCTGAGACCCCTGGTGATGGCTACCCCTGGCACTGAGGAAGAGGTGAAGGGATTACTATAATTTCTTCCCAAGGTTCTTGGAGTAATGCTTCAGGGGCTGCTTACTTCAGAGTTGTGAACAGGGCAGTGCCTGATGGAGACATATGTGCTTAATTCGTAAGAGAACCTTTCTTAAGACAATTTATAAGGATTTTCCTGGGATCAGTGGACTTAATAATATGCCTCTTAGTCACAGAAAAGTGAATTTTGTGCCTTTTCTTTTGTATTAAAAATATAATGACTCAGCAGAGGTTTTAAGTGTTGGCATAATATGTGGGTTTGGGGTTTTTTTAGGTCTTTAAGAATATATACCTTTAGCTTTTATTGTACCTTAGACAACAAAATGTTAAAGCAAGTGCAAAATCTCAGACTGGAAAAATTAAAAAAAATAATGTAATAGCAAAACCAAGAAAGTCTGAAGGTGTAAAGATTTGTGCGATGTACATAAATGTAGGAAAAAAATTTAATCTGGATTAACTATCAATGATGCGGGTGTTGTATCTTTCCGTATTTTATTTCTGAATATTGATAAATTATTTTAGGGATTGAGAACCCTCGTCTTCAGCCACTGCTTTGCTTCTGTATATTTCTTGGGAGTGGTTCAGTAAATTAGGTCATAAAATTTCATCCATTTTTGTCTGGCAACTTTTCAAAACCAGCAAGTTCACAATCCCAAGAATACACGAGGAAGTTCCTTGAGTCTGTCAAGTTGATGCATGTCATAATATGCCACTTGGGAAGCCCACCTTGCATCCCCTCCATGTTTCCTTAGGTTAGGCAGATGCCGGTACAGTTCAGCTGATGGCAGTAGATGGAGAAGAATTGCATGACTGTTGTGAAGGCTTTGATTTCAGCCAGTGCCTCTCTAAATGGTAACGTTACTGGGCAAGCAATATTAAAATAAGGCAAAACAAAGCAAACTTCCTTCTCCACCCAGAAAAACCATTTAGGAACACATTCCTAAATTTCTCACAAAAGTGAGGTGATGATCTAATGGCAGTTTTTGCAGCAAGACAGGGGATAAAACATACCCTAGGTCTACCTTTAGATCCCTTTCAAAACTGCTAGAGAATATACGTAATTTCAACAGCATTTTCTGCAATTGCTCGCTGTGAGTAGACTGCTCTCCTTTTAAATGGGAACAAACTCTATCCCTTCATATACATGTGCAGTTCCCAAAGAAAGCAATGTCTCTATATAAAAGTGGTTTCTTGAAAAGGTTTTCATGTTCTGAGAGGCTTTGAAAGAAATGGTTGATGAACCATTACTGGTGACCTAAAAGCTGTGCTTTCAGGATGGAGTTTTCAGAAGCTCTTATTGAGGACCTCCGTAAAACTTGTGGGAACAAAAGTAATTCTGTTTTGAAAGTCTGCGTTAAACGTGTGAGCTTTCCAGGTGCTGTGGAAGAATGTGATCGGGCTGTCTTTTGCCCCAGAAAAGCCTGTGTGACCTCTCCTGATATGCCCTTACTCTGTCTTGGGGCATTTCTGCGTTCTGCAAGCAGTGCAGAAATGGGAGTTGCATCCAGCATCCAAGGACTGTCATAAAATTAAAAATTAGCAATTGAACTCATGTGGAATCAACTCAATTTTCAGTTGTCTGCTTCTGTCTTAACAAGCAAAGCGTGCTATTCCTTCATGAGAATGAATTTCTACCGTAATTGCTTTAATTAAATGGTACTAGATCAGTAGTCATATAGGATCAAACCACTGCCATGTTATACATTCAGGGGCATAGAGACATTCAAAAGAGCCCTGGGCAAAAGCCCTGGACCACAATTCCAAAATTGTGGTATTTTCTAAATTGGTATTTGTTATTAGCGTCATCGCACAAAGCTCACTGTGCTGCCTCAAAATATTGCAGGCTGTCATTTCTACCTCCTGAGCCTCATCTCTTGGGCAGCCCTGGGCTGTATTTCTGAGACGATTTTTTTTCCTGGTTTCGTTGTTTTTGTTTGTTCATTTGTGATTTTTTTTTCCTTCTTATTTAAACTTCTCAGTTTCCTTTTTCTAACTTGAAATGTGGTCATTGCTATAGAGCCGGTGGAGTGCATAGTGGAATAGCCACTTGTGGTTGGATTTAATAATATCTGGGAGGACAGTGTGAGGTCCATTTATAAATTATAGCAGCTTGAAAATCTTTGTGTGTAACAGCTTGGGAAATACGGCAGATGTATTGCCCAAGTTCAAGAGCAATTGATTAAAATACTATCAAGAGAAACATACTCACGAGAGTGCAGTAACTCTTGAGTCAGTGCTTAAATTCCATTTTTCTGACTGCTGGATCCAACTGTTGTCTCTCATTTTCTATATGCATCATAAAAGCTGCGTGATTGTGTTGCTGTTTCTCCCAGCCTGATAAAACCAGGAGCCTTGGTCAGTGACACTAGGTTTCATCAAGTTCCAGCTAATAAATGTATCATGCAATGAAAGGAGCAATTGCTACCTGTTACATAGATTTTGTAGTGGTGGCATCTTTCATTGCTGCACTATGCTTTCTACTTAATCTTTTAATTTCTTTTCTCACTACCTGAAGTATTTTATCCTCCTGCATTATATATTGGGTTTAAAATACTGTATTAATAAGTATTTAAATATTTTATAAACATATGAGCTTTCCAGTTTATATTGTTCTTGCTCTTTCTGCTAGTTGACATAGATTGTTCACTCTTTCTAGACTGGAGAACACTCTGACTCTTAGGATTAGACACGTAGGCTCCAGTGCTCAAATGGGATGCACAAAGTGCAGAGGAGGTTCCATGGAACTCAGTAAACCTGTTGCTTAATCGTGGGGGAATGATGCTGGCTCTGGACTGCGCATCAGCACCCATCTCACCCATCCTTCCTTTCTAAGTGAGGTCAAATCGAGTGTGCAGTAAGTTAAGCACAGTATCCTACAGACCTCAGTGTCTGTAAAAACCCTGTCTGCAGATCCCTCTTTCAAGTGCCACTGTCAATGTCACAGCTTTTATTCGCAGCAAATATTCCAAGCCTTCTGTACTTTTCATGACTGCTAATTTTTGTCTCTTTTATAATGTTGTTATGTCATCTATTTCTCTGGATGGCTTTTTTAAGGAGGCTGGAAATAAAATTGCCTTTGCCGTCATGAGAAGAATTTAAAAAGCCCAAGAAACTGAAACACCCACAAATAAAAAGATTTGGCTACTGAATGCTGAGCATAGCCACTGACTAATATTTAAATGTCGAGATTAGAAATTGTGTTAGCAGCTCTTTATCTTGTACTCGGGAAAGTATAGACTGCAAGAGTGGGAACTGGGTGCAAGACAGCATAGCTGCTGGGGGGCAGACATGAAGTTGAGGGCTTTAAACCTACCTCTAGGAGCTGTCTAGTTCCTTATGCTAACCAATTACTGAATACATTTCATAAACAGTTATCGCAGAAGGAACTGGAGCATACTTTTCTCTCACCCAGCTGCTCTACCCTTGAAGCTACAGAATTATGCTCTTTGTTTTTTCTTTCTCCTCTTGACTAAGGAAAGGCCAGAGGGGGCTCTTTCCCAACCAGAATAATGTACAACCCATTTGTGAGGACACTTTCTAGAGAAATTAGATGTTGCAGATAAAGCTTCAGTTCTCCCACCTCAAAGAAGCAGTGAATCCATTAGACAAGTGGATGTAGGGGACCTGAAAACATCAGATGGATTTTTACCAGTGCTGCCTGAAGGAAAAGAGTGATCCCAAGCACATTTTCGAAAGGAGGAGTTTCTTCATCTTAGGAAAGTTGTTTAGCTTTTATATCTCTGTAGAGATCTAGAGAGGAATAGCACTTAAGATATATATGGGTCTCCTATGCTAATTGCTGGCTACTTTTGGGCTACTTCAGCACAGTTCTCTGAGGTTAATTGGATCCTCTATCAGCCTGGATTGAGTATCTACTTCTGTCATAATACAGAGTACAGTGTAAGGAGCTGTGCCTCCCATACCTGATTTCTGACTCAGGTCACATAGCCTGATGCTTTGCATAACCTGCAGAGTAGTAGGAGACAGGGGCTTGAATTGCAGTAGCCAAAGAAAGGAGCTGAACTGTTAGGTCTGAAAATATCCTGAGTATATCCTTGAATCAGAGTATATCCACTGAATCAAGATCCTGAATGTTTTTTTTAAATGCTATTCTGGCTGAGATGTATATCCATCCATGGCAAACTTAAGTCTTATTGATGATTGGGATGCTCTTAGTTATTCTTTATGGATTACACCAAGACTGTTCTTGTATAATGCCTGCAGACTACACATTGAAAATAGGCTCAGCTACATTCAGCTACTGAAAAACAAGGGGAAACTGGCACTTTGTGTTACATTTTAAAAGTGTTGGTTAACACCGTACTTCAGAGTGCCTGATCATGATCCAGTGTGTCATAAAAATATCTAATGAATTCAGTTCTTCATGGAAGGTAGGCAGGAGATTATCTACTTGATTTTTATGTTTCATTTTAGCTAAATGCTGGCTTCTCAGCATTCCCAAACCTGGAAAAAATCTATGGATGTATTAAAGGGAAATTTTAGGCACCCAGGAGCTTTCAAATAGTAAAAGTAGATTGCTTGAGTAAACTTTCATCTGAATTCAGGTCTTCTGGATTACTTTCTTGACTAAAGGCAACTCTGGTTTTTACTGAGGCTGCCGTAAGTGCTTGATATCCTTCTTCACTTCTTTTAGTTTTTTTTCCATTTGGAGTGACGTGAATTAACCTTAGAGCGTGCCTACAAATGAGTGAATTAATACCTAGACTATGCTGCTAATGGTGCTGCATTTACTGCTGAACTAGGAAGGAGAATTAGGTACCTTGGTGTCTGGCTGTCTGTGATCTGGCACCAAGCTTAATTGGACAGCAGCAGCTCCTTGAATTAACAAGTCCTGCTGGCAGCACGCACCTGATTCCCAGCATGAGCAGAGGGGATGCAAGGGAAAAGAGATCTGACAAAAAAAAAAAAAAAAAAAGTTGCTGCAAAAAGGAGGGAAAATGAAGCTCATTTTTTTTTGCATTCTCTAAATTTTTTTCCCCTTGATAATTATTAGGTAGTGATCAAACATTAACTGTATTTTAGCAACTGCTAGCTGAGAAATGCTTTCTAGATTTTGAAAATTTTTGGCAGAAAGCTCGGAATTTGTATCTGTCTTGCGAAATCTTGGAACAGAACAGTCTTATTTATAGTAAACACTGACAGAACATTGGATATATAATGAACAATTATGCTACTTTTTGTAACAAAACTTTTCATACCACTTTCTCTAGTCAATGCATGCATTTTGACAGTGAATCAGTGAGTATTTGGTGGTGGTTTTTTGAAGTATTTTTGACACAGGCAAGGAGAAATTTTGGCATAGATGATTATGCTAGACCATCTCAAACTAATCACTCAAGAGCTGTAAAAATGGTTTTGGTGGGGGAGTCCCAGTTCTTTAACCATTATGTGTTTCCTTGGCTTTGGAATATAGGAAATGAAAATGATTTTCAGCCTTATGTCATTTTTATCTGCATGAAAAAGCTGAATCATTCAATATGTTTAGTTAGTAGCAGCTAAATGTGATGCTCATAATCTCCTTCCTGTATCTCTGTGTTTGTCTCTGTGTGTGTGTGTGTGTAGGACTTCTGAACCTGGTAAAATTGTAAATGTATTTAAATGTAGGCCATAACCTTAAAAGCTGTCCATCCTTATAATATAGTAACTCATAAACTTTCTATTCCAGCTCTTTACTCTTCTCTTTTGCTACAGTATGGATTTTCTGTGCTTTTGGTTTTCATTTGAACTGTTCCTCCTTTTTGTTTAATTTTTCCCTCCTTATCAGCCTGGTATCTTGGCTGTCTAGTTAAAAGAGAAAAGGGCTAAAAGAACCAAAATTGAAGAGGACCAGTTTCTTGTGGATTTATGTCTCTTGGTTAATAATTGAATTATAGAGGTCTTCTTTTATCTCTGAATATGCATATATTCTGGTGATGGTATGCTGGCTGCCACACTTGACAGCAGAAATGGGCTGATAAGATTGTTAGCACCCTGCATGTTAATATGAGGATCTTGGTCTCTTTTCTCTCCAGCAGCTGCCGCTTTCAAAATTTATAAGAATTTTGAGGTTTCTATCTCCTCAGTCACATTTAGTTGAAATCAGGCTACTTAGTTCAAAAATTACAAGGAGAGGACACACAGACTGTATTATATTGTTGCTCAGTCTTGTTTCCATAGGAAACCAGGCTAAAAACAGCCTGAAAAAAGTCAGCTTTATCTTCTGCCAAAAAAAATCCCCTCCCAATTTGTATGCTGTAGATCATAAGATAGTTGAGGATACTCTGGAGAAATTACTTTAAGGTAAATTACTTTTATTGTATGCCTAATCACACATCACCTTCTGTTAGAAAGAAGCTTTTCACCTGACCAGGAGTAGGTAGGAGTCATCCAACTATGGAGAACCTTTTCTGCCCAAATCTTTCCGTGCTGTCTCCCATGGATGAAGGCTGACATCTTGTTACATGCATCTGTGAGGAGAAAAAGTAGATGAAGGAAGGGAGGACTACAGAAGGGTAAAACATTGTTTCGTCCCTACCTGCTGTTGAAGGTACGGATAAGTCTTTGCTTCTGCCTGCACCCTGCCTCTTTTCAAACCTCCATTTCTCTACAGGTGTGCAGGGAACATTATTAAACTAATTGGAAGTACATTATGAAAGAAATCGAAGGTACAACCTTCCAGTTTTATACTGCAGCAAGAAGAAGCCTTGCTTGTAGAATTTAACTGATACATATGTCAAAACGAAAGAAGGAATATTTGGCTAATCATAAAAGAACTAGCAAAACCCAGCATCCCATAGAGATGCATGATTTGAGAAACAGAAACTTAAAAGAATAGTTTCACCTCAAAATAATATTGTATACAAAACAGTGTTGAATTGTTTAATAACATGACTTCAGTCATCTCACAGCATATTTTCAGGAAAAAAATTACCACTGCTTTAATGGTAAAAATGAAACTGGATTAAAAAGCAGTCAAAGTCTATGTGCCAAGTACAAATAAATCAATAAATTAGAATACCTTAACTTGAACAGTGCAAAATTTGAAGAATTTTGGCTTGGCAGGCTTGTTGAAAACTTGTCTAAGTGCTAATTTGTTCTGTATTTTTTTCTGGGAAAAACATCTTTTTTCTGATCCGATAATGAATTATTGAGTCTTTGGGGTAAGTCTTGGTCACTCAAGTCTCACAAAAATAACATACATTTCATGTCCAGTACACATGACAGGCAAGCTGTGCATAGATTGGCTTACTACCCACAAATATGTGCAAACTAAAGGCTTAGTAAACTGAAAGCATGCCTGTATTTTTAGAAATTCAAATGATGATTGTTTATATAGTAATACATTCGGAAGTGTAAAGTTCTGAAAATGACCTTGTACACGTAAGTGAAAACTCTCTTAAATTGAATGCAGCCTTAGATAATCCATCTAATTGGTGTTAGATGGGCTGAGTGCAGTAAGCTGTTTAAGGGTTAAGCATGAAGCCTCAAGTGAGTTACAGTTACCTCGGCTCCTTCTGTAAGCAGCGGAGAGAAAGGGGCATCTCCAGGGTATGGCTCATCCTGTTCTAAGTGTATGACTGGCATAAATGTGGGGAAAAGTGAAAAAGGGAGATAATCTCATTCTGAAGATAAGGATTATTTCAAAAATTTATCACTGATCTTAAAGCATGTGTTTCACCTTCAGAGCAGGACTTGAGAGACGTGGTGAGTTTTGTTGTGACATTTGCAGCATATCACATACAAGCACATTCTGTTCAGGCAGTGGCATAGGAACTGTGTCAGGTGAGGGGTTTCTTTTCTACAGCGTTTTGCAGATGGACCAAGGTTATGACAAGATGAAGGTAGGATGTATCTTTATCTCCAGTTTTCTCAGAGATAGTTTGATTGGCTTATTGAGTTCTAAAAAGCCTTTTTCTCTATTATTATTTAATCAGGCTTAGTACTAGCAAATATATTCGATAGCAGTTTTACCATCTGAGGAGCAGACTCTGATTGCTGATTCCCACAGTAATGTATCCAAGAGATGATGTTATGACAGCCGCCATTTTTATTTCATTGATTGAGGACACTAATGAGGTCAAAATCATACATCTAAAACTGGTTCATTTAAGCCTCTAACGAGCTGTGTGATATGAAAGCTTTTTCCATGTCTTACAGTATAGACACTGTGCAGTAGGAAAAGTATAGATAAGCAAAACATCTGAAAGAAGTGCATAAGTTCTAAAGGCTACAGAAGTAACAATGTTTTGAATTTTTTAACAATTCTTGTAAATTTGCGGTTGGTGAAGGACTTGCGGTGCAGTAACGTGAGGCTGCAAAGCCATGCTGGCTTGCAGCCGGAAAAGATTTGCCATCCTCACCCGAGGAAGGTATGTGCACTGAAGCACATGCTTACGGAATTTGTTGATGCCCACTGATTACACTCTGTATGGTCAGGGGTCTGCTGTTTGGAGGCCTGGGAGATGCTGATCAGAAAGCAATGCTGTTTATAGAGTTGCAGTCTAATTTAAAATGTAATTAAAGAGGTAGGAAATGCTCCTAGGAGGACAACTGAGGGCAGGAGGCTTCCAGTACCAGGGAAACAAAGCCATGAAAACAAGCACTGTGCAGCAGTATCACATGCATGTTTTTATTCATTTACTTATCTGTGTGCCATTTTTAATTATTTTTCAAAGTTTACTGTAAAATTACAGGCCCTTACTTATTTGTATCCATTGAGAGACAAGTGTGCTCACCTACCAATCAATATGTATATAATTTCTCAGGTATATCACTCATCTCTTACGGGGTTGCATTCCCCTGGTGTGCAGTTTCTAATGGGCTGGTATGCCAGTTATTGATACTAAGCTGAAATACATAAACTTTAGTATATTGCAGTAGAACTGCAGATGTGTGTTACTGTCCTAAGATTGTCTTGAAACAACCCTTCCCTTGGTTTGGTATCTTGCTTCTTAAATTTATAGGGTGTAAAACAGTCTGTGAAATTAATCACAGATGAAAGAATTGCAGTTCAGCTTTGTTGTGTAGGCTAAAACCCGCATTTATTCATGCAATGTAACAGCTACCCAGGAAGTCTGGTCTGCTAGTCCCAACATACTGATGGTTTCAGTCATGTGTTCCAAATCCCATGAAGAACAAGACCAGAAATTAGTTTTACTTAGTTGACAATATTTTATCTTAAAAGTAAGAAGATACTGAAAGAGCAGTATCTTTCCAGTCTTAATAGTTATAATAAGAATTATTTAAAAAAAACCCCTAAACCAAAGCAAAACCAACCACCAAACCCACAGGCTTGAAATTTCTCCAAGTAATAACACTGTCAATGTCGCATCTGCCCATATTTATCTATAAAATTTGTTCATATGTTTTTAACCATAGTATTTTATTCTTTATTCTCTTCTTTTCCTGTCACTGTTTTTCCGTGTCCTCTACGGAGATCTCAATCTCCTTATCCAAACTTTTTTCTATCAGTTCGACGTGACATTTTTCTTTCTCTGAATAACTCATCTTTATACTTTTTTTTTTTAAATGTGTTTCAGGTAAATATTCTTGACACATGTTGTTTTCCTCTCAAATGCCAGCTGTAATGTGGAGAACAAATTAAAAACCATTTAAATTCGTGTTTATAAATGAAGACGAACAACTGTTTCCCTCACCTATTTTCGTTGGATGATTGACTGTAATGCAGGATATTTTAACTGTTTCAGCACTGGGTTTTAGAACAATTGCGTTTTGAACAATTGCGTTTCAATCCTGAAACCTGCTTTTTGCATTTTAAAAAAATCCCATTGAATCAATGCCAAGTTGAGTGTATTTAAGAGGTCTTCTGAAAGACTGTCTTGCAGTGTAGAGCCAGGCTGTCACTTCTGTTTGCCTCACTGATTTTTGTGGGAC
>VZTA01024067.1:33871-78372 GCA_013398855.1 Mohoua ochrocephala | reverse complement strand
TTTCAGTTTGCTGCTGCTCCAGAGTGTGAAGTGACAAGTTATCTGATGAGACCGGAGAAGGAATTCATAAAGCTATTGCATAGCAAATCTCTTCCTTCTTTTCCCAGTCTGATTTCAGTCTGGAATGGAATATCTGAACAGTTGTTGCATACTTAAAACAATAAATTTCAACCAGCTAATAGGTTAAAGATTTTTTTTGGTTGAACATTTATTGCCAAAATTTGAAATTCCTGAAAATAAGGAATGTCATAGAAAATTTCGAGCAATGCAAAACTTCCCATCTCCATTTTCCAAGAATGTGCTTTTAGCAGTGTCTCTAGAAATAATGAGAAATAGCACAGAAGATTAATGACAGTGCCATTATCATAGTGCTGATTATAATTGGATACACATTAGAATAGCTTCACACTGTGATTAGCTGTTGAGATTAGGATTATTATAGGTTTAGAGTTATTGAATTTTACAAAGGTTTACCATGGTAGTTAGTTGCTTTCTGTGACATATTTTTCATGGGTTTACCAAGATTTAACAGAGAGAAGTGAAACAAAAAATGTTCTTCCTTTATGCAGACTGCTGTTATTTCATTTTCTGTTTATACACTTACAAAAGTGTCAGAGTAGTAGACCAGTAAAAAACCCTTTTGTATTTTACATGTTAAAGACATTTGTAAAATTAACTGCATGCCAAATCACTCTTAATAACAATATGTACCAGTTGTAACGAGATTATTACAAGGCTTCTTTTAATGATTAGTCCACTTTCCAGCTCCTTTGAACTTGCTTTTAACATGCGGATATGCATATATAAATTGGTATTAGTAAAATCTTTCTTGGTTTCTAAGAATTGCTGGAGAGAGAGGGAATAAGAGAGACAGGTGGCTCTAATATTGGCACAGTTTGTATTTGATAGTCACATGTCCTCCAGCACTGATCTGGGATATAATTTTTTAATGTATTCAGCATAATACAGGGTAGATGTTTTTTAATAAACATGGAAATGCTTTTCTCAGATCTTTCCTTGCAGAATTTTAATTTAGTTATTAGTAATTCCCTGAATCCTTTAGAAACCAGTATTTTTTAGCTACCATTAATCTCTACCACTCTATCTTCAGACTCCTGTTTTCCAAGGGGAGTTCAGAAACCCAGCAGAAAGTTTTAACAGCCTCATTGAAAACCTAGTACTATACAATACAATTAATTTTTACCTATCCTCACCAAAATGATACTTCATATGAAAAAGTATAATAAACTGGTAATTCTTTAATGAGAAGACACTATTTTTCTCATGCAAACCCACTTTTAAATGGCAATACAGTCCTTCAAAGCATTTTCGTTAATAGTTTTTTGTGATTCAGAGGAATATAGGGAATGCATATGAGGGGCAAAGAGAATTTTAAGCATTTGCTAAAACATTGTATTACTAGATCTTACCTCCTGAATAAGCATGTCCAGTATGTACCACAGTAGGAAGATTTTGCAGTCCCTTTTGTAAATATGCTGTCATATTTTAAAAATAATGAGCACATTTTGCCCACTAACATTTTTTTATCCTTCATGCTTACCCCATAGTCATGGTTTAGGAACGACACTCCAAGCCACAAGCCTCTCCTCCCCCCACCCTCCTGTGGGAGACAAAAGGCAGAGATTATGGGTTGAGCAATTTACTGGAAGCAGCAATGAGATAAGAAAACAAACAGTAATAGCAACGATATTATAACAAAAGTGTACAAGGAGAGGGTGATTTACGTTCAAAAAATGCTCACCAAGCTTGGGACAATGAAAAACAGTGGTGGACAGGCCCTATACGATCAGTTGCAAGCCATGCAGGTTCTTCTTGGAAGTGGGAGAGTCTCTTTCTCCTGCCCCTGCCCATGACTCAAGATGCTGTTGAATAACACTAAATCTTGGCTGTGCTCACATGGCTCCAGGCTCCGCCCGCTCATGCCCCCTCACTCTGTCCCTGACTGAAATGAAGGCACCCATTCCACCCATGTGGCTCTCAGTGTTCCAAAAAAGTGTTCCAAACAGAATGCATTATGAAAGAGTATGGACTCTTCAGTTTGATTTCTGGTCCAGGTACTCCTAGATTTGTTTGGCCACCTTTTTCTTTTATTTTCTTTTGCTTCATCATCATGTTGCCATCTCCTAATCTTCTGGGCTGGATTTCATAATGAGTCACCTAAAAGGTGAGCATCCTTCAACTGAGCAGTTGAAAGGGTGAGAAAAAGACGGACATCTAGTATGTGTGATTCATCCCACCTAAGATTTCAGTTTTAGTTCAGTATGAATCATGAGCTAAAGATACTCTCCACTAAATGCAGAGAGATCCTTCATGACTGGCTGAGGCCAGACATCTTTTAGATGTCTGAACTGAGTAAGTTATATGTCATGGTCTGTGATCACTTGTACACAAAGGCTTTTTCTTGCTTCTGTTATTCACAAAGAGAGTTCTCTTGTGCAAGAAGGCAATAGATGTACCTGTGTAATGTATTCTGCCAATGAAAAAGTTATGCAAGAGCCAGAGCATCATTGCCTTTATTCTTGCATCTCTATTCCCTCTTCACAAGGCCATGCGGCACCAGCAATGCTGGAATTAAGTGTCAGTCTGCTGAAAACATGGTTACTGTCAGATTTTGAAATAGCACACTACTCCTCTAATAAAATAAATTTTTCTGTATATAGAGTTTCCCTCCAAAATTAGTCTTGGGATAAAGTGGTGGATTTAACCTAACGTGACAGCCTGCAAAGGGATACCTGGGAAGACAGAATACTGCTATCATTCTGAATAACTGAATTTAATACAAAGACTCTGCGTCCAGAGCTCTCTGATGGTTTTCACAGTTTTCAAAATTTTCAGTCTTAGTGATGCCTCATGTTGCAGAAACATTTATGAGTTTTCCCTAATGCTTTATATATTATTACCAACCTAAAATACACTTTTTAAAACTTAAATAATTGGTAGACTGTGTAAAATAAAGTTTTAACATCGGCCAATATTGAATAATTTCCTGACTTTTTTTTTTTTTTAACTCTTGGAGAGCTCATTCTTGTCTTTATGAGCCTGGCAGCTTATTTAAACACTGCCGCATGATTAACTAGCTTCCCAATTAAAATCAGTACTTGATAGTTAAATGCTGATAATAAATTGATAACCACTTATGATGTGAAATGACCTTGCAGGTTCTATACATAGAACAGCCTTCTTTGTACTTGATGATGACATTGTAAAGTATTGCTGTTTTAGAATTTGGTATATTAGAAGCAAGAATTTTTATCTCAGTATTGAAGCATTCATTAGATATAGGAAGACTTTCCTGTAGAATAATCTCCAACCATAAGCATTCTTCATAATATTTAAGGTATGAAGTCGTCACAGTCTTTATGACATATGACCCGAAGGAATTACAGAGGACAAAGTTGAAGTCACTGTCTACTTCTGTGTTGTGGGATATAATATTGCAGATAAAAACTGTAAGTACGTTAAGATTTGAATAGAGAGTATCATTCTTTTGGGCACTATTATCTATAGGTTATCTAAAAGTTGTACACATACAAGCGAGTGTATCTTAAATATCAGTTAGCCTTAGAGAAGCTCATGATAAGGTAACTTTAGAAATCAGCGCTTAAAAGGATCAACTTATTTCTTACCTATCAACCAAAAATAAGTCCTATCTATCTTGCAGTAAGAAGAAACAATGATGTGCTGGTGTTTCCCTTTAATCTGGAAAATACTGTCATTCCCACATTAAAACGGTCTCTTATCTGTACTATTCTAATTTTCCACAAGTTTGCCAATACTCGAAGACCAGCTCACAGTTACAAAATCTGTACCTATGTTTCTTCAACCTTTTATGCCCAGATGATGGCTTGGAATCAAGACACCAAAGCTTCATGACTATTTCCTGTCAAGCGAGCTGTGGGAAATCATGATGTCTCTGTAACCACAGTCATCTGCACTTGTGAAGTAAAGTACACAACCTTAAATCAGGGGCACTCAACCTTTATAATTGGGTAGATGATGCTTATTATAGGGCCCTAGTGGCTTCCGTCAGGAGGCACACATTAGGTGGACATTAGTAGAAACTAGGACAGAAGAAGGCTGAAGAGCTGGAGATGGTCTGATGGCCATAAAATATGGTAAATTTTTCGTTATCCAGGTGTTTGCTTAAACCCCTTTGGAGTAGGTGGTGTCAGTTTTAGCTTTTAAGTTTGACACCTGAGTAAAGTATTTTTTTCTGACTTCCATCACTTTGCAGGTGCCAGCTTCTGCTGCCAGACATTTTTATGTGGTGTCTTTTGCTGTTCACTCATAGAATATCCTGAGTTGGAAAGGACCCACAAGGATCATCAAAGTCCAACCCCAGCCTTGCACAAGACCACCCCAGGGATGAGTGGGTGGTATGGAATAGCACTGTAGCCACACCCACACAGTTCTAGGCTCCGCCCCTTCTCGGCACCTGCAAGGGAAACCAGGATCGGTCTTACATCATACCTGATCTGGGATTAATGTTGGCAAACCTAAAGGATTGTTCTTGTGTTTCCAGTACTCATTTGTACTGTTAGCTGTATTAACCTTTATTCAAAAGTAGTATCCTTTCCTCATGTGTTTGTTCCTCCAGAACAGTATCTACCAGAAAAAAAAAATTCTCTTCCTTTACAGCATCCTTTGCACTTCAAATTATTGTCTTCAAATTCGTTACAAGATGTGTAAAATCCTTCATTGCAACATTAATCCTTTCATGGTTTCTTCTTTCTGAACTATTCTGTTTACATTTTTTGTATTTTCTTAGATTGTAGGTTTTGGGATGAAATAATATAAACAGAAGTTATAAATCAGAATGTCCTAATCATAAAATTATACTAAAACTTTTATTGTATATAAGGCGTAGTTGAAGAAAGACCATGTTTTTATCTGTTAAGGAAGGGGCTGTTGATCTGTTGGCACCAAGGGCCAGTGTTTTCCTAAAGACTCCTTTGTTTCATATGTGTACTTTTACTGTAATAAATAAATATATTCACTTTTGATAATATAAGAGGGAGAAGCCAAGGTAAAATTTAAAATTTTAAATTGGTTATTTTATGGTATTACCATCATGAATTTAGTTTCAACAAATTATTCTGAGTTTTTTTATACAGGCATAGCATACTTGCTAAAATGTACTCTAGTTATATGCTGGTCTGGATTTTGCTGGGATTTTTTTTCATAAATAGTGCTATTTATAGAAATTGTATTAGTATATTGCTGTATTTTCATTTACACTTGATTTACTGCATTTGCTCAAACTGACTTTAAACATATAATTAAACAGTATCCTCTGCTGTGTGCAATTTAAGCAAAAAAAAATGGAATTATTTCCAATCTTCTTTGGTAAATGTGTGCAAGTATTATTTTTCAAAGTGTAAATTGTAACCCTGAAAAAGTATTTTTAAAAAAGATTTCAAACCTGATATTATGTAGATGTTACTGCTTTAAATGCTGTTATCTCTGAAAGGTGAACAAGTAAAATGCAGCAAATCTAGTTTCAGGATTGATGCCTTATATTTATATTTTTGTGATACTTTTGTTCAGTTATATCAAACCCAGACTTTTCTTGGAGATTATACTGATTTTCCAGGAATTCAGATTACATTCTTTATTACTCTGAAAGCATTGACCCATTGCACTGACCCATCCCTTGCTGACCCTTCTACTTCTTTTTACCTCAGACTCAATTTGACCTGAACAACACAAAACAGATTTTATGTCATGATTAAGAGGAAATTGAATTGGGGGAGGGGGAGGATTGTATTACCTGAAGTGGTAGCAAGGTAAATAAATACACAGCTGATATCTCCTGCTAGCTTTCACTGCTTCATGATTTGTGTCTTAGGGCTTCAAAGAAAAAAAAGGCACAAAAAATGCCCCCCTAGCAAGACCAATTAAAAAAGCCTATAACTGCAAGTTCAGTTCAGTTACTTTCATTGTACTGTACAATAACAGCAGTTGTTGGTTGCAGTTAATGCTCTTAGGCAGCGAACACTGATCTGCCAGCATCTCTGTTGGTTTGATGCAAGGCTGAGAATGCAACTGTTACTTCCAGTAACTGGAGGGAAGTTAAAATTCATAATTTCACTCCCTGTGACCTATACAGAAGGAATTTAACTTCTCAAATCCCCCTTGTTTGGTTTGGTTATATAAAAATAAAATAAACACTGATTTTCTTGAATTGCTTAGAGTTGTTGCAGGCTTTCCTTTTTCCCCAGCTGCAATGAAACACGCTTGTTGAAATGGACATTTGACTTGTGTATGGGATTTCAAGCCACCATGCTAAACAAAAGGGTGTGCCAAAATGCAGGTCCAGGATGGTATCTTGATGGCTGGTCCCTAAGGTTGGTATGGCTTTGGCTTATGGAAGATGCTGAAGCCCACTAGAGGGCTCACAGTGTATGAAGGCACCCAGTTTTCCTATCAAGTCTACAGCTTTCCTGTACTTCCCTGCAGGACCTGACTGAGCCAGGAGAGAACCCACTAGCATCTGGAATACAGGCATAGTGAGTAAAAGTAGAGAGCTCTCAAACTGTTTTAAGGAGTACTATCAACTACAAATTCCCAGTCCTTTGGTGTGTGTACCAAGCCCTTGTACAAATGGCGTTCCCTGAGAGCCAGATTCTGCATGCACTGGTGCATTTTCCCTTGCCAGGAGCAGTTCAGTTTTCTGCTCTGCCTCCTAGCACATGACTGAAAATTCAATAAAGACTTTATTCAGCTTCAGAACAAAAATCTGAGTGTGAAACAGAGGTTCAGGCTTCTCATATAGAAAGCAGACTTTTCAGCAAACCAGTCAGCATGGCCAGAAGCACTAATTGGGCCACAGTAAAGTTAACACACTAAATATGATTCAGTTGGCTGCCTTGGTCCCATTTGAGATGCCCTGATGGTTTACAGATACTAGTTCAGCAGGTTACATGTGTCCTACCTGCATCAGCCTCATTGGAGTGGTTTGGATTGCTATAAAACCTCTGAAGAAAACTCCTGAGGAGGCAGCTAAAGTAATTGCCTTTGGTCAGCTGAGTAAGTCCTAGGGTTGGATTACAAATTTCTAGACATTATGACTGGTAGAGTATCTATCTCAGTATGCATACAGTTTTTAACTAAAGCTAAAGCAATTTCTTCAAATTTATTTCTACCTCCCTACTGCTTTCCACCAAGAATAAATTATACACATGTTTCATTTATAAGTATGTTTGGTATAATTCAGTCTTTGTATAATATCAGAGCAAGAATTGCTGCTGGTACAGTGAGAGGACTGGAGCTCCTTATCCCAGCTGTGCTGGGCTGTCTTTCCCACAACTAGGATGAAGATTAGCAGTTCTTTGCAGAAGACTTCCTATTTCATTCATGATGGCTATAGGCTAAACAAGTGCAGTGGGCTCCTCAAGACTGACAATATCTTAATACTTTTGCATTGTATATCAACATAGCTTAGCTCTCTTGACAAAGAAAGAGCATCTTTTGTAGCCAGAAAAGCCCTGTATATCCTTTGAATAACATTATTTTGAAGCCAGTATTACCAGAAGAATTCAAAGTCATCAATAACTCTGTGCTTCTATCTGAAAATTGAAATATGAGTGTCTGGAAAATCTATAAATGTTGATAAGTATCTAAACCTTGATATATATATATAGCATCTCATGTGGAAAGGCACTTCGAATATCAAAGTGAGACACAAAGAGCCACGGTTAGTTTGTTCCGATTTATACTAATGATACTATTTTCATTTTTAATGCTTTTTCTTTACAAGTGGCTGCTGTGTACTTAGAAGGAAACAAGATATTTACTTATCTTAAGTATCTTCTAAACAATTTCCACTTGAGGAAGAAAAGGATTTCTAAGCCCTGAAAAAAGCATTTGGAAGCACATGAATGAAGAACTAGAATAAAGTCAGGATAATCCTCTGTCCTTTCTTATGCAGCAGGTCAGATTAGAGGATCACTGAGATCTTTGTGACTTTATAACCTGTGATTAGTGTATTAATTTTTACCTGTGTGCTTTGGATCAGTTCTTTGCAACAATGCATATAAGCATGTCTTTGTTTGGGGCAGGTGGAGCCAAAGCAAGGGGTTAACATTAGGCAGATGTGGAAGGGCTTTGCAGACTGGAGCTTGACTCCTGACATGCTGAACTCTCTTTGTCTTTTAGAATATTTGCACTGAAGTTTTTTGGGTTTTTTTTGAGTGGTGATCTTCATACCTTGTACTTTATTTAGAAAAATAAAAAGAAGTAAAAGTATTAGGATTTTAGTACTTTTTCTTTGTTTAAAGAAACAATTTTATGACTTGAGAAATGTATTAAAAAAAGTTTTGTATAGGTGGAATAATTTTTTCCCCTAGGTTTGGGGTTTTTTTAAAATGTTCACATTTTCATAGAACTGTAGAATAATGGAAGTTATTGGAAGGGACTTTGCAGGTCGTCTGGTCCGACCTTTCTTGGCAAAAGCACAATCTGGACCAGATGGCCCAGCACCCTGTTCAGCTGAATGTTGGAAGTGCCCAATGTTAGGTAATTCCCCACTTCCCTGGGGAAATTATTCCAATGTCTGATTGTTCTAACTGTAAAACTGTTGGGATGTATTGTCAGGGCCAATCAATTTGTAGGGGTCAAGCTTCCACAGCAGTTTACAAACGAACTCCTCCTTCGCAACGGCAGGTCTGTGTTTGTGTCATCCTGGACTTTTGTTCTCAGGGTCTGGGACCCAACAGAGCTGGCGAAGACAGGAGTGAAGAAAGTGTTGAGAACCTCTGCCTTTTCAGTATTGTTGGTGATTAATTCACCTGTCTTGTTTAACAGCGGGTCAGTATTTTCCTTCCATTTTCTTTATTTTCAGAAAAAAAATAGATATATCACCTGTAGAAATATTCTAGAAGTTCAGTTTTTCTTGTGGAGATACACTAAGGGAATGTAAAGTAGGGAAAAATAATTGTCAACCTGAATTCTGTATTTCAGGATCTAAATTAAATCTACGAACAGTAACAGCACAGTTAAATAATATATCTTTATGTTTCTAATAACCTGTTAAAGTTTTAAAAAGTAGCAAACCTGAAGATGTTATTCAGCTTGCTGTCATTCTTAGTTAACTAATTAAAAGGTACCATTTAACTGAAATGTACTGACCCCTGAAGAATGTACCTTTGACAGTTGTAATGAGTGACTTTCAAATACCTCCCTGGAGGTATTATAAGACATGCAGATGTGTCACTTAGGGATCGTTTAGTGATAGACTTGGCAGCACTGGGTTAACAGTTGGATTCAGTGGTCTTAAAGGTCTTTTCCAACCTAAGTAATTCTATGATTCTATGACTAATTCTCCAGATGTATACTGAGGTTTTTGCTTCCGTTACAAAGTGCCTGTGCCAGTTAAAATCAGTAAATTCATAGCAGTGTGATGCACCTTGAAATGTATCAAGGAGAGAAATAAATACTACATGGGCCAATAGTAAAAAGGACCTACATCTTCCTGTAGGAAGGATTCATCTTTCCGTCTCTCATCCATGCTCCCTTTGGTACTGTAGTTTATGTTTCTCAAATGTTTCTATTACAAGTAGAGTTATAAATATAATTTGTAGACAGTGATGTGATCAACAAATTGCTTTGCATTAGCAAAGTTTCTGTCAAGATTTCTTGCACGGATTTGTTATTCATACACCCAGCACTTCCGCATAACTTTTTTGTGTGCTGTTGTCATCTGTCTTCAGGAATCTCGGGTGAGCTTGGTTTACTGGGTTCTCTGCCATTTTTCAGCTGCCGCTCTAGCCACTGCCAGTGTTTTCAGTTACCCAGATGCTACGAGTAGGATAGCTGCATCTATTCTGGTGAAATACACACTTTCTGACAAACTTTGTCGTTTCTGCCATCACAGAATTCTCTCACAGTTTTGTTTCATTTCCATTGGTCTCCTTTCCTGCCATGTCTTATTTTTCTCCCAGTTCTCACTGTACTTTATCCCTTCTGTCTGCACTTCCACTTGCCACAGCCCACAGCCTTTTTCCTGAAACTTCATTATCCTGCTTGCTTGTTGGATAGTCTTGCATCTGTGTACCATTTTGCTCTCTGCAAAGCCAGCTCTAACTATGGACCGAAAACCTGTTGACTAAAAACTAAACCAACAGATAATGAGCAAGAGAATGAGAAGAATTTATATAAAAGTGTAGGTGATTCCAGATGGCTGGCTGATTTGTAAAACCACCCTGCGAGTGTCTGAAGACATTATGATAATGAATAGCTTTTGAGGGCCGGTTTCTCCGTGTACGAACAAGTTCTGGGTTTTGAGCTGGTGAGCTGTATGGTTGTCAACTGAGATGCTATTTAGGACTGTGTACAGACAGCAGTGGGAAAAAGAAAGCATAAAAGCAGCAAGAGAGTTTGTCCTGCATGCCTCTCTACCTTTTGGCAAAATGGCACTTTTACAGTGGTGGTGTTGATTTGTGATTCTTAGCAAGTGTACATTAGCAGTCCGAAAGTCTGCTCCAGAGTTAAGGTTGCCAAGGGCACTTTCAGCTCTTGTGTTCAATTACTTTAAACTCTCATACAATATAGTAGTGTATTTTATAACAGCAGAAAATGATGAATTAAAGTAATGTTGACTTCAGCTTATGAAAAGCGCTTGCAGGTATGCCCCAAAATAATCGAAGGCTGCCCTCCTGAATACACAGGTAGTTACTGGAAAAAGCAGTAGTTGTACAATAGTACACCTAAGTAGCAGTGGAATTACTTGTGTTGTATGTCAAGTTTTTGAGTTCAGCATATGCCTTGTTTGTTATCCGACTTCCATTCACAGCACTGAGTTCAAATGGACTGAAGAGTGGGGGATTGGTTGAAGGAGTTTGCCATTGTCCTGAATGAATGTGGAAGCTCGAGACTTCAAGTTATTGTCACCTAAACATGAGTGTCGGCAGGTGAACTTTGCGAGAAAGGGTAGAATTGGACTCAGATACCTCAGTTTAGGTGTCAGATACCTCATTTTAGGTGTCAAATACTATTTGAGCTGTCCTGCCGTATCTGAGGCAGGAATGTAAGACCAGTGAAGGCGGCAAGGCCCAGATGGAGATTGGAGTAGTGGACCCATATTTTCCCCTGTGTCTTCAGGAACATCTGGGGCAGAATTTTTATTGTGAGTGGTAGTTGAGGTAGCCCAGTTTATCCCAATGATGGGAATCTAATAAATCCTAATGAAGCTTACAGGTCTTCATAGAGCCTGTATTTTATCATCTCCATGCATGTGTTAAAGGTGCCACAGAGCTTCTCAAATTACTTTGGGTGCCTGTAGTGAAGTATTCAAGTCTTTCTATAACTGTTTATAGTGGTGGGAACTTGTTCATATTTAGACACCTAAATGTATATCAATGAAGAACTGAGTACATGGCACTTTCAGTACTAAGATTTCATATGCTGAAAAAAATAGGGTGGCGTGTTTAAGTTGGGATGGAAAACAAGGTAGTGATATGAATGATTCAGGTCTCTGCAATAACAACATCTAAATAGAGGCAGTTAAGGAAAATATTCTTGTACAAAGGAGAAGTGATGAAGTTTGCAAGGGCTGTTTGATGAGTCTTAGATTCAGAGACAGAGTGGAAACCATTCTTAAGAGAGTGGCTTTCTTTTAGTTTAGTTTTTCTTTTAGTAATGCGCTCCTCTTGCTTTCACATAATGATTTCTTTTCCCATGATTTTTCTATACCATTCTCCAGCATCTGTAGTGGAAATGTTCTGACCCCATTATTAAAGAGGGCAAAATTGAGGTTAACATTGTTAAATATTTTTTCTTTGATTTTTCTAGAGGCTTCAGGATATTTTAGTTCAGATTGTGACATTATCAGGTGACCCTGACTATGCATTAGCTGGTGGGTTAACTTTAGCCAGCAGTGAGATGCTCACCCTGTTCTCTTGCCACAGAGTCCCTCCCCTGCAGCCTCTAACATCTATACAAGCCTTGGGACCTACACCCTATACTGTCAGAAATAGCATATTCCTTTTTGTGCTGATGAAGGAAATATCTGTTCTTCCCTCTATTCCCTGTAGTTGTTTGAAAGTTGTTCTGATGGCCAGAATTAACCCTTTTTACTCTTTTATCTCTATTTAGTTTTTGACCTTCCTTTTTTGAGGTGAGGAAATAGTGTGAGTACATAGGGTTTGATGTGCTAAAGAAAAGAGACAAGGAAATTACTGAGTGAGATGAGTGGTGACATACTATGTGCAAGAATGGAAGGGAAAAGGAAGTCGTTGTGACAGGTACATCTCACGTGTGCAGACTGACTCTCCTCTTCATACTGTCCTGTGTTGTGCTAGCCATACCCATATCCCATGAAGTAATGCTCACGAGCATTTAGAGAAAAAAGGAAATTTGGGGTTTTTTCCTCTAATCACAGAGCAACAAATGCTTCTCATAAGAGATGCTGAAACTGATGCTGAAATTTAAAAAAAAAAGTACAGACAAATAGTATTTCTAAACTTTTATTTTATCCATTAATAAAGTCTCTTGTCTGTTTCTCAGTATTTGTAGTTTTCTTCTGCCAAAATTACCTGAAAGCAAAGGCCAGTTTTGATGGGCCTTCGATACAGAGTATTTTTGAAAATCTACTTCTTCATCATGACAACAACTGTATTGGATTTTGAGCCCTGCCTCAGGGCTTTGTGGGGGTCCTAAATCAGGTTCACATTGATAGAAGAGTATGGTGTTGCTTTATCGGTATTGTTACCTGTCTGACAGTGGAAAATTATTGTTAATGATGTCTTTTGAAAGTGCTTTTAACTTTTGAACTGTCTTAATACGTCCAAAAGTAGCATTTCCTGTCCTAGATGCAGCATCATGCTTCAAGTTAGTGTTTAGTTGGTCATTTAAGCTTAAATTTAAGTTCTCAGTTTCACTGAATTCCACTGAAATTCTTATGTTGTATGACTATAATCTGCAATTTCTATTTTGAGTTGCAACCTTGAATTTAAACCCCTGACATTCACATTGCTCTAGGTATACCATATACCAAGGAATCCAAGTTTTCTGTACAGTTGACCCATTACTTCATCGCTTTCTGTCTCCAAAAGCTTTGGATTATCTACAAATGTTTTCTCTACTGATTTTTTAACCAGTAGACATGTGTTCTTATCCAGATGCTCTTGGGATGGTGTCTGATATTGCACTGTCATAAGTACCCAGAAAAACACCCATGCTGAGGAAAACCAAAATAAAATATAATGGTATAGAAATTTTTTTTCCTCAACAAGTATATTTTATCTATTTATATGTATAGTTTAGGTGTGGTTCTTTAAAGCGTGTTCCTGTATTTATGCAGTTTGTCTATGGAAGGATTTTGTATATTTGAGAAAGAAAAATCATAAGACAAATCTGGATTTTTTTAATCATCTGTTTAAAACTTTAAATTTCAGATTCTTGAATATGTATGCAATACGGAGTACTAGAACAGTTTGCGTGTTTAATCATCTTCCTTATTGCATTAAGTTGGCTTGCTGAGAACAATAGTTTGTTTGTGTACATGTGGGAAAAGGGATAAACCCCTTCAATTTGAATCTAGAGGGAAAAAAAACCCCAAACCAACCATGTGAGTAGAGCTATAGCATATTTGCTGGTTGTGCCTTAAAATACATATTTTCAATTACTTCTCGCACTAGGGTATTTCAGCATCAGTAATATGGTTATTCCTAGCAGGATACAGCCTATGGTCTCAAGTGATAGCTGGCATTTTCTCCATTCTCCCAAGAGATAATAGAGAGAACTTTGGTCATTTACTTTTCACACAAGCAGGATTTTCCCATCAGTAGCTTTACAAGGTTATCTGTTTATAATCCCTCCTCACTTCTTGAACATAATTTTGTTCTTAATGATAATGCTGAATCTTCTTGTAAGGATTGTCTTCAGCTTTTGTTACAGGGGTTTTAAGTAGGGTAATAAAATCTAGTGATGTGGTCATTGTCGTATACTAAAAGCCTAGAGTGCGACAACTTCTGCCAGAAGTAAAATTGGAAGCATTATCAATGATGATGTTTTGTAAGATAAGATGGGTTTAATTATGTTTTATAAGCACAGATGAGGAAAAAGTGTTCTTGTTAACTACCATTTCATTCCATTTGTTCGCTACACTTCCTCCTGTGTACTGTATATGTTTCACAGGAAGCTCTCCAAAGACAATATTTTGAAATTAATTATTGTTATGGCTTAGGCTTTTTGCTTTTGAAGAAATAGCACTTCAGAGAATCCTTGGACTTTGCAAGGGCACTGCACTGTGAGGTCCTATGATGCAAGGAGGTTTGCAGGACAGTAAGAATGCAGATTGTGCTTTTCCCTGTTTACAGACCCTTTAGAAAGAAAAGATCGGTGCAACTATTGCTTAGCATCTGGTTGCTGGTCTGTCTAAATTGTGTCCCGTGAGGGTAATTCCTGTTCCTCCTTGTCAGCAAGAACTATTTTGGTGAATTTGATTTTTCTGAATTGGTGGTACACTTCTTGGTTTACCTATTTTCCTTTTCGCCCTTGAAAATGCTAGATCCATTAACTGTTGTTCAATGAATACCTTTGATACCTGTTTTATGTTCTACATTGTAAAGCTTGCAAGAAAAGGTCTAAAATCCTCAGAAAATACAAATATTTTTTAGCAAGGGTGAAAGTCTACTAGGAACTAACAGTAAGTTAAAGCCTTGATTTTTCTTCTTATAGTTTGGTAAGTGGGTTAAATTTTTAATTCTATCTTCACAAAATATTCCCAGTGTATTAGTTTATACTGTGCTCTTCAGAAGAACACTACCTTTGCCAGAAGTTCAGCTTCTGTTGCCTAAAGAGTAATGATGGCAAAATAGCAGAAACCCCAAAAAGAACTCTTCTCACCTTACTTTAGATGCTGCATCAGAGATGAATCGTAAATGACATGTAATGGAAAGAAATAAACACCTCATTTTTAGCAGAATTCCAGATTGCTCCAGTTGATCTCTGTTAATCTGGTCAACGTTAGGATGAGATGCCTTCTTCTCTTCTGTGACTGGAAAAAGTGCCTACGATGAATTCCTTAAAAGTGGATGTGTACGGCATAAATATTGGGACAGATAAATTCCCATTCAGAACTTCATGACACTTCATTAATGCTAAATTATATTTTGCATAAATAGAGGCAAATAGACGTACATAACCTGTATTTTTGTGTAATTTAAGGAGATATTTTTCTTCTTACTAAAAATTCTATTTAAAGATGAGTGCTTCTGAAAATCAGTTTTCAGCTTGTTTATGG
The DNA here is from genome assembly GCA_013398855.1 of Mohoua ochrocephala. Taxonomy (NCBI): domain Eukaryota; kingdom Metazoa; phylum Chordata; class Aves; order Passeriformes; family Acanthizidae; genus Mohoua; species Mohoua ochrocephala. Next base: position 63,107 of record VZTA01024067.1, on the reverse strand, counting down.
GAAGATTGATTGAGTTGAGCAGATTCTGCATTTAATGACAGAATAATGTAAAGTTGTAATATTTTAATTCCAACCTAAGACTGCTTGGTAAAATACTTAAAATATGATTGGAATGCAAAAAGAAGTTATTATTAAATGAAATGGAAGTGTTTTAGTGACACAGAAGCACTGCGTAGTAAGTGACAGAGTATGGATAGAGAACTAAACCAAGATCCAAACGGTTTTCCAGAATATGTAAAAGATTACAAGCTCCTGATTTTCAAACATACATAGATCAAGTTAAATGCAGTATGAATGTAAAAAAAATTAGGAAAGTTTATATTACTTGCATCTTCTGAAAACTTATGGCCATGTGTCAAGTCTATATGGAGAAAATGATGTGTTTAGCTTTGAATTTGAAAATTATAATTTTTATTTTAAATCACTTTTCTTCTTCCATACTTTTTTGAGAGAAAGAAGGTTTTTATACGGAATAGTTTAAATTAGAATGTTTGAATCAAATGCAGCAAATTAAATTCTGTGATGCTATCTCATATGACAGAAGGTAGTAATCATACTCTTCAAACAGGGACTGTGAACCAAAACATGTTTTAGGAAAGCTCTTAAGCTTTTTGGCAAAGCCATTCATGTAGATACCAGAGAGGTCATGTCTTTAAAGTTAGTTTAGTTTAGTCGACATGTCCAACAATTTGATATTTTTTCAACAAGTTGTTGAGTTTAATTTTGTGTTCCAAGTTGACAAATCCCAAGAGCAGCAATTTTCGAAATGTCTTCTGGCTAAATATGAAGCTGTGGTAAAGCCTCATATATTAATGATTAAGAGTTCTTTATAGAGTATTTCTAATCTACCAAGAATCATCAGAACCCCTTCTGCAGGAAAAAAACACCACATAGCTTCTCCCAGGTCTTCCTGGCTGTCCAGGATAAACAAGGTATGAACTAAAACCCATGGATGTTATCAGAAGGATTCCCTTGTATGTCAGCATCTTAGATTTGGCTTGCTGCCTCTTGACTTACCAGAACTAGCTGCATGTTTTAATTAAGGTTTATTCAATGGCAAGAGGCCTTTCTGTGCAATAAAGACGAGAAGGTAGCAGCATTACTTCTTCAGCATGGCCTGCTTTGCTGTCCAGATCACGCTGCACTTTTCATCTTTCGGGAGCTGTTTCCAAGCCAAGCAAAATGGTTGAAGTGCCGATGGAGGCATTGATTTTCTCATCAGACTGGGATGTGTCAGCTTTTGGAAAAAGGAATAGATGAATGTGGAGTCTTACTTACTTCTCTACTTCATTTGGACATTCCTTGGACTTCTGGTTGACACATGGCAAGCTTCTGGTTTGGGAAGGAGCTTAGGTATCTAAATCAAACCTGACATTCGTGGTTCGTGTTTGATTTTGTCTCTTTTAAATCACAGAATAATACAACAGCACAGGTTGGTCCTCTAAGGACCATTTGGTCCTACATTTTTAGTAGAATCACAGATTGCTCCACTTGATCTCTGCAGACCTGCAATACTGATCCTTATCAAAAACACTCCTATTGACTGATTTTTAGCTACTACTTGTTGAAAAGACTGAGACTGCTCTCTGGGGCAGCATTGAGGTTCTGTTCCCAGAACCCCAGAATGGTGATTTTCCACACCAAGCTGACCCAACACGAGTTGGTAGCATCGTACAAGATTGCGTAGCAGCACGTGGCCATGCCACCATCAATCTGAACCCTTTGTTGGGTCAGTTTTGTGCCCCAGCTGATAAGCCTTAGTTCTCCATTGGTGGTCTCCCCAGGCAGATTGTTGCAGTTGCTGCACTATGGTGGTAAAACCATTCTGGTTCTGGCACTGCACCTTGTGTGACCCATGTGGCACCTGGATTGCGCTGGTCATTGCATCTTCCTTGACAGTGATACCTTCAGCTGATACCTGCCTACAGCTCCTAAGAGATTTGCTCATTTGAGGGATGCTCAAGCACCTAGCTCTCTATTTGTCCGTCTTTCTGTTTGCATGTTGCTCTTACTGCTGGTGGATGTATCATCTTCTAAGCCACTATTATTTTCATTAACAGTTATGTACTGTAAACTGGCAATTTTACATAAATTATAACAGATATAAATGACATACATAAATTTATTATATAAATTACCACACTGCAGATCTTTAACAGACCTATGTGTAGGATACAGTTAACATAGGAAACATTTATAATGCATCCCAGAGAAGTTTTCAGTTGAAGTAAAAGACCAAAGAAAAGCTAACAAATCTGAAATCGCTTACAACATGTATATTTGAAAATAGATATAAAACCAGTTTGTAGCTAGCTATTCCTTTACAACAAATGAATGTTGAAATAGGAGATAACACACTAGTCACAAACAGAAAGCTGTACAAGAGAAAGCTGATTATTAAGCTTATGTTTACCATAAAATGCAGGATTATGATACAGCAAGGCAAAGTCTAAAGGGTAAACAGTGGTATCTAATAGTGTGGTTTCTTGTGATTAATGTGACATTCTGGTGGCTGTAATATGCTCCATACATTGTTTTGGGGAATAGTTGCATGGAATATGTAAAGTACAAAACAATATTGTATGGAAGTAGCTTTCAGAGGTTATTCAAATCCTCTTTCTCACATATTATTTATTTTTGTGTGCTTTTATTCATTGCCTAACAAAAAATTTGGTCAATATTTCTCTAAATGAATTACAGAATAATAACCAAAAGATTTTTTTTTTGTTATTAAGCTATGAATAAGAAGGATGGATTTATTGAATTGAGTTGCAAATTGAACAATTATCTTAGATTACGAAAAATACTATGTTTTATCAGTATTGTTTACCTAGAAGTCAATGTGGAACACTTATGCCTGCTAAAGTGTACGTTCCCTAAATCCTTAACACAAATGAAAATATTCAGCACAAAACTCTTTGGGAACTGAAATTAAAAGACTGGTGCTGTGTGATGGAGAAAAAATTTACAGGATATTAAATATATGTTTACTTGTAATTTTATTTCTTGATTATGTCATTAATGAACAGGAGACAAATAAAATTTTCTTCGTGCAGTCTGGGCTAGTGAATGAAAAATGTACCTGCTTAGGGATCATTCTCACTCCCTCTCCCAACATCAGTCAAAGGCTAAACATTTTTTATAGGATCAGATGTGCTTCCTAATAATTGTTTGCACGCAGCTGTGCACTTCTTCGCTTGATTTGTGTGAAGGTTCTAGCATAGATCTTGTTCATATATGGCCTGACGAGAAATTGGGTTAAGGATTGAAAGGGGCATCTGATCTCATTGATAAAAGCTTGTTGGTTTTATTAACAGCTGAATACTTCCGCTGCTTTGGATGAACGCTGCCTTAATTCTCAGGCCATTTTACTGAAATGAATAGGCTCTCCTCCTGAAAGAAGATGACAGACATGGTAGAAAGAAGACCTTAATTTTGCCTGATAAGATGAAAATATATAGTTTATTTTATACTTATTACTCTAATTCTCCAAGTGTTTTGGGAAATAGCAATAAACCATACATCCTTTAACAGATTTTACTGGTGCATATATATGCTTTGCATGTATATTTGCGCAATTAGCTGCTGGCAGTGGGCAGTAAAATGGCTATTATGTACTCTCCTTTCCATATGGGTATGAATTTCAGAATTAAATTTAGCTCATTGCAGAGGAAATGTGCTGATCCACTGACAGAAGGGCGTCATCTATACCGATGACTGTCGGCTCCTCAGCAGAGCAGGGGCAGTAGTAGCGCTGGCACCTGTGCTCAGCAGATGCCAGCGTGGTGGCCAGCAGCAACACCTGAGAAGCACAGAAACACTGGCAGGAGGAAAAGAGAGGCCAGGCAGCACAGAAACTGTTTATTCACAGAGAGGAAGATAGAGATTTTAACATGGCTTTTTTCATTACTATTATTATTTCTCTTCTGAGATCACACATGAGAGGAAGAGTTAAAACATACTCAACCCTGAAGCAGAAGGAAAAGAGAGTCTACTTAGTTGGCAGCAATCTACAAAGCGACTAGAAAGTGTATTTTAAGGACAGAGAGCAGAACCTGCTGGCATGAGTGCATCCAGCCTCTGGTATAATGCAGGTCTCTAGTTCAGTGGCACATGTGAAAACCGATTCACTTACCTTAATATTGATTTAGCCTATACTGTGTAAGTCTTGACCTTCAAAAGCTTTTTATGCTTTTTTTCTGAAGCTGCTTCACTCTCTTTTGTCAGAAAAACACGCCAGTCAAAACCACACCTAATTTGTGCAAGTAACTCCTGAAAAACTCCCCTCCATCAGTTCTCAAGGCACTAACCTCAGCCGCTGCTCCCAGTATATTCACAAAACTGCAGCACTCTAAATCCCCCATCATCTTTCTCTCAGAGGAATACGAAAATGTATGAGTTTTATTTGATACTGTTCTAATATTTAAGATACTTCTGTGGAAATTCCGCCTTGGACAAAAACTTACTGCAGCAATAAACAAATGAAAGGAAGCACATCGGAAATTACGTGCAGCTCCAATGAAGGGGATAATAGTTTCTCCCCATCCACACAGGAATAATAGTTTATTAGACTTCCATAATAAACTTCATAGTGATGATGCTTTTTAAATCATGAGTTGGGCTTTTGTGATGGCAGTACTTACAGCGTTTGTCAACAGAAATCCTGCTTTGATGCATCCAGACAGGCATGAGGCAGAATGGCTCACAGGATTAGAAATGGGATAAAGAACAGTAAGCTTTGCATTTGTAATTCAGGAATGTTGTGTTATTAGTACCTCTTATTGGTATCATGTAATTTGGGTTTTTGGCTAATTTGCTGTAGAAGCTCTTGTTTGTAAGCAAATACTCCTATTGCAACTCATAAGTTTCTCAGGCAGCTGAGATCATTAAATCACAGAAATCTAAAGCTCAAACTGTCTTGAAGAAATCATCTAATTCATCACCTCTACTGAAAGCGGGATCAAGTACATCCATATGTGACAGATGCTGGTGTATATTCTGTTTTTAAAGTGAGAAAGCTTTTCCTGAGATCAAACATAAATCTTCTTTGCTGCAAATTAAGATAATCTCTTGTTATCTGCCATGGTCCCAAGGAACGATTGATCATTGTGTTGTCTACTCCATCTTCTGCCTACTCTACTCGAACACCTCTCTCCTTGCACCTTCCCGCTGCCACTTCCTCTCGGCTGCACCTCATGGGCTCCGTTTGGCTTTCCCTTCATTAAAATTGCATGCTTTGGTCTTTTAGTGTCTTCTTGTTTTCATTTGGGCTCTTCAGTTCGTCTAGACTTAGTTGCCCCCAAACAGTTCTCTGGGAAAGGTCCACTAGTGATAAGTAGAAGAAAGTAAATATTTCCAGTGTCTCGTATGAAATACTTGTTAGTTAACAAAGCCAAAGTGACTCTGCTTTGGTTCTGCAGCGGTGACATGTACAGGTAGTGATGAATCATACATTTAGGGAGCTGTTGTAATTCCCCAGACCCTTTCTATCATTCTGCTGAGTTTCCAGACTGTTGCTGTTTGACCATTTGGTATTATACTTGACACCCCGCCCTTAACCCCGCTTTTTTTTAGTATCACTAAAAACGAAGTATCACTTAGTACTATGGCAGTAGACTTACTTGGCTCACCAGGATTTCATAGCATTCTGGTTGTCTGCAGGATTTTGTAGAACCTTCACCAGAGTCGTGTGAGCGCTGTAAGCAAAGTCTCCTGTGTACCACTCTGCTGAATGAAGCTGGGTCCAGGGCAGACTTGGGTAGCTGTGGTTGCCCATTGTCCACAGCTCAATGAAGAAACACCAGCAGCATTTCATGTGTTGTTTTTCAATGTGTTTTGAAACCATCTGAGGCTGTACTCACTTGTACCGTGTAGACATTAGATCTGTTTGAGATGTCCTGTGTTTTCTGCCTGGCTTCCAAATGCTAGATCTTGTGGCCAAGCGGGGTAGGCTGCTTCTGGTAGGTCTGTGTCATATCTGTGAGCCTTGTCTTGTGTCTGGAGACTTAACAGGTGTCGGGATACCTGACCCTATTTAAAAGCAAATCATATTTGCTATGAACGGACTTTTGTTTTCTCACAGTGTCAAAATATACAGATGTATAACTTGAGAGATTTGCCGTGTTTTCTTGTTTTCCTCAAAAGTGGATAGAGAAAGAAGCCTTTGCTCCAGATTTCTCTTCTTACACCTTTTATTAAGATCAACTGATACATATTTTCCAAAGACATTATTCCATTCATTTCTTAGAATCACATTATTTCAAAATAAAAATTATTTGGTGTTTAAAATATGCGCCTGCAGGTTCTGGTGCTGGGTGGCACAGCTGCTGCGTGTTCCACAAGGCCCCTGCACGGGGTCTCGGGCGAGGTCAGCACCTCTGCTAGCCAGCTGTACCCGACCCATGGCAGCTATGGCCTGCACCTCCCTGCGAATGATGGCACAAGGCGCCCCAGAGGTGGGGGGGTGGCCCTCGGGCTGGCCGCCATTGCTTTTATTCCGTAGACCCCCCGGGAAAGGAGAGGGCCCACATGGCGAACCCAGGAACCGAGAGGGGGGACTTCCGCTTGGCACGGAGTTATAAGGGACACCCGAAGGGGCGGGGGGATACAGAACAGCCAATAGGGAGAGAGGGAGAGAAGGGCGGGTGTTACAAACCAACCAATGGGAGCAAGGGGTAGGCATAGAGATTTGGTTACAGCTTGCAGGGCATATGAATATGCATAAGTGGATGGGCGAGGCTTTCTCCAGAAAACCAAGAAGGGGTTTTTCTTTGACCAAATCATGGTCTAATATCTTTTTTGACCTCCCCTTCCCAGCTCACCGCAACAATTTGGCCTAGATATTAGAAATACACTTTGTATTTTATCTCCTCAGCTGTATAGGGAAATCATCGTATACAAAACATGTCATTAACTGAACTGAATTATTGTTAGACTGCAATGTCTTATGTACAGAGTTGTCACACAGAAGTAAAAGACTGAAATAATTAATAAGATATAAACTTCTATTTTTCTGACTTTAATTATTCTTTACCTTTACAATGGATTAAGTGCTTTCAGAAGAGATCCTTTCAAACTATGTATAAACCCTGTGTTGTGAAGACAGTCAGCAAAGTTGAGAAGGATAATTTTAGAAATGAAGCTGAGCGGCTCAGTTTTTACTGTGAAAGAGACGTAACTTCAAGAAATGAGAAAATTTATATGTTGCTTGTGGGAAGAACCTTTTGATTTAGTTGAGGCAGTTGTTGCTGATCTTACAGTTTAATTTCTTAATATAAATTGAAACATTTCCAGTAATTACATATATGTTGATATTAAATCTTTCACCGAAGATAGTAATCATATTGATATAAATACATTGCACAAGGACAGTAATACTTGAATTAGCTTATTTTATGTTAATCCAAAATGAATAGCTAGAAATAACTTGAAAACCACTCATTTTTCAATGTTATTTGAAATAATAGGGATTGTTTGAACCTTTTTTATCAGTATGGCTCCAGAATACATGCATTAATTTTAATTCCCTTTGAAGATGATTGCCACAGGAAATTAGCCTTTATTATTGAATTGGCCTTATGCAGCTGAATAAAGCTTGAAAAAACAAAGATCAAAAAAGAAAAAAAGTACTTTTCCTACTACACCTTCATTTTCTTCTCCCTTTTTTCAATGGAAATCATTGGTTCACTTCTGGTTAAATTGCTTCCTTCTGACTGAGCAGTGTTGTTAAAGTATATTTGGGATTAAATGAGCTAGCTATAGATTGGGTGGATACTGCTGAGACTTAGAAGTTGGATTCTTTTAAACATTTGAATGAACTCCTATTATTGAACCTGAGAAAGCTTTGTCAAACATCAGGAGTTACCATCCATGTAAAGAAAGTTTTACTTTCCCAAATCACTTTTTCTTTCAAGAGTTAAAACTCCCTGTAAACTAAGAACAAAAAATATCAGGGGGACATCTGAAGGTAAGTTCATACCATGCTTCTTGGTATGTTTTAAGGTATGGCTGAATTTTATTTGCAGTGTCTTTATTGTTTCTCCTGAGAAATTAATGTTTACAGCTGTTTAAAGCACCTGTACAACAGACACAAACCAAAACGTACAGATTGTTGTCATTTAGCGAATTCTGAGGACCTTTCTACAATGTGCTGGGGAAGCATTCATGGAAAAAAAAATAGAGACCAAATTTAGTTCAAAGGACGTTTTCTGGCTGCCTTGGCGGGCTCCAGTCCTGATTTGTATTCTGTGAGCTGTAGTGGAAAAGTGTGACTTATGACTGATGAAGTGGATTAATGTTGCTGTATTCAGAGGTTTTTAAAAATAATTTTGTCTGTGGAGACACTGGATTAGAGACCGGCAGTCGGTGGTGGTGGTAGGGTAGGGAGCCCTCTAGGATGCGCCATATCCAGACGGAGTTAAACATCTGTCCTCGAGTTGCTGGGTCCAGTCTCGCTCCCGTCATTTGTTTTGACTTCCATTATTTATTAATTTCCAGTGCTCGGCAAAATCCTTGCAAAATATTTAAAGTTGTACATGGGTGGGGAAAAAATTAACTTCATATGATGCTTCCCAAAAAACCTCCAGTCATATCATGGCTTTATAGACCCTTAATTTGGTTCTAGTGCTGAAGTAAATATTCAGTTTTACAAAGAAAAATCCCATCTTTTTATTTCAAAGAAAATAAAATACCTTTTTATTGCAAAGGTAGTTACGCATTTTAGATGTGGGTGCCTGAGTTTTACATCCTTCATGTGGGATTATGTCTTAGAGGTTATGTTTTAAAAAAGATATTTCAATAGTAAAGTTTTCTTTCTTTCTCACCTACTTTACTCTTGGTTTAATAAGAAAGTTAAGTTTCTCTTTGCCATAACAGAAGTATTTTAGTTACGGATCTCAAACATATTAGCCCCTGGCAGGTATTGCAATTGCCTGGAGGAAATTTTTGAAGTGTTTTAAAGTGAGTAGATGGTTTGCAGTATCCCAGTTTCCCTTTTAAGCTTGACTCAGAAATGTCCAATGTTCAGTGTTTATGCAAAAGAATATATGTTGGTTTATCTGTAAAGCAGCTGAGGTTACCCAAGAGGAGGAAAGGCAGCTGGCAGGCTGAGGGGCACAGCCGCCCTTCAGAGGGGTTTCACTAGACCAGGTTGCTCAGGTGTCCCTGCCCATGCAGGGGGTTGGAACTAGATGATCTTTAAGGGGCCTTCCAGCACAAATCATTCTGTGATCTGTGATTCTGGGCTGCAGCTGCAGTTTCCCACTATCTGTAGGACATTACACAGAAAACAGACTTTGAGCAGTGTGTAATGGAAGGACAGAAAGCAGCTGTCACAAACTGCAATGCAAACGATTTCAACCGAGTATAAGAAATAACAATAATTTAGAGCAGAAGTGGTTTACAGTAAGAAAAAAACTGAACAGAGAGGTGGCAAAATCAACTTCAGTCTATTCCCTGGAAGATTCAAAAGTCTGCTGACTTGAAGTGCTGAGCAATCTCATCTAGTTTTTCCATTAAGTACTGTTTTGAGCAGAAGCTTGGGACTAATCTCCTCCAGAGGTCCCTCCCAGCCTCCATCTCTCTGTGATTCTTTGAAGGCAGCTAGCAGGAAGCCTCTAGGAAGAAATGTAGTTGAAAATATGAGGGGGGGTTGCTCTCTCTTTCTTTAACCTGCTTAGGGAGGACATAACATGATTTATTACATCAAGAAACAGAAAGTGCAGATCATAATAAAACCAATAAATTATAAGAGAACAAACTAGTAGGGCTGATGAGTCAGATCTCATTGCAAATAAATCTAAGAGAAAAACATTTACAAGCACTGGCAGTTCCCCCTAGAAATTATATTTAAGGGAGAAGCACAAACCGTCTCAACACTTGTGAAGCCTAGGAAGTAGCTCCCTTAAGTAAGCTTTGACTGCAGTGGCCTAAGGCCCAGGAAAAAAAAGAATCCCTCAGAAAGTGGAAACGAGGTCAAATTACCAAATTAGTGTAGGTGAAATAGCACTAATAGGAAGGGTGACAAAAGGAAAGGAAAGGCCAAGACACAGAATTATGCGTGACACTAAAAAAAAGGACACAAAAGGAAAACTAAGTAATTTTATAAACACATTAATAATCAGAGCAAGATAAATGAAAAGGTTGGTATGCTATCAAACAGGGAAGGAAATAAATTGAAAAATGGTTTTAAAACTGAAAAAATATTTAAAATCTTTCTCACTTTTCCCTAATTGGAGCTACTGTGCATTAGTGTAACTACTAAGCCTATGAAAGGGCTAAGATGTCAGATTGGAATGATAAAAGAGTTTCCTGAAAGAATACATAGAACAATTACATATTTGAAAATAATCCGGGTTTAATGAAGTTTACCGTACAATATTTAAGTAACTAGATGAAGCCTTCTCAAGATCCATTAGCAGTTCTCTGTTTTGAAGAATGGAGAAAGTTTCAGAAAATTCAAGAAGAGCTGACTCAGTGCCTGCCTTTATAAAGGAGAGGAAGGAAGAGCTGTGGAATTACAGACCCATCAGCATAATTTAAATGTCGTTAAAAAAACCCCAAACAACTGGAACAAATAAATCAAATGAACTGTAAGCACCTGCAGAATAGTGGGGAGATGAGTAATAGCCAAAACGAATTTACCAAGGAGAAATTGTGTAATACCAGTCCCATATCCTTTTGTGAAAGAATAACAGCTTTTGAGAAGGTGATGAACAAGGAGATGTCATCTGTCTTGACAAGTAAATCTTCTGACATTATTTCACATGACATTTTCATAAGGAAGCATAAAAAAAAGAAGAAATTACATTCTATTATGTGATCATATAATTAGTAAGGAAGCTGTGCAGAGTGTATTGTTCCCTGTCAAGCTGACATGTGTCGTGTGGGAATATGCCCTCAATCTTGTACTATTGCACGTTTTTAGTAGTGGTATGGACAGTGAAATAAAGACCAGTCTAATGAAATTTCCACCAAAATCGGTGGGAGACAAGGATAAGCTGAATTGGTAACCTGGATGAGAATTTAAATATTTAAAAGTTTAAAAAAAACCCCAAACCACTAAACACCACAATTCTGTGATGACAAAGGCAAGTTCTCATGTTAAGTGAAAAAAAATCCTGATACAAAGAGAAACATGTTTAGAATTGAACTTTAGATGACCTGGGTTTGTCTTTTACAGTCATTAATGTTATCTCCATGATTGTAGTGATAATTCTTCATTTCCTTTTTTTAAGAAAAGTTTCAAGTAATGAGATATTTTTACAGTACATAATTTATTATAAAAATAAATAGAGGAAAATTACATGTAGATCTTCCAAAGTCCTTAACTTTGATCTTATTACAAGCTGTTGCTATAAGAGAGTTAGAGCTTAAGCTTTTGAATTTTAGGAAAACATGCTTTACCTTTTTCCAAAACTTAGAATCCAGTACAATATCATTCTACCTTCATAACATCTTGATTTCTAGATAATTTTAATCTTTCCCTTGCTCCTCTGGAACAATTATGCCTGGTTTATAGTCCTTGAGTTTTAATAACTTTTTGATAATATTTTTGATAACTAAAAAAAAAAGTTCATGTTTCATAATATTTTCAGGCAAGAGTTTTCTAAAATATATTCCTGAGGAATGGTAAGGACCCAGCATTTGTGTAAAATCTTAATAGATACCTTAGAAATTCTCTCTGGTGGATGCAAACCCAAATTTTTGGGCATGGATTTTCACGATTTGTAAAAGACTGTAATAATCATCTGCATCATTACAGTCTTTTACTGATTGAATCAGTATTAATGCTGTTAAAATGATATTTCTGTAGGTGTGGTTATTGTAGTCTCTATTGTTTACATTTTCCACTTCTACTGGTATAATATCATTTTGCATTTTTTGTCTTATTTTCATACTATAGCCAGCTTGAACAAAGTGTATTTCCAAGAGCTGTCTCATATGAAATACAAAAGGGAAAGTAAAAATTGCATATTAAGGTCTTAGACTGAAAAAGGTGCGTCAAATAAAGTGATACAATTTGTTGGTGCTCTTAAATTTTATTGAGGCTTAGGTAACCCTACCATAACATGAGTAAACTAATTGTCAACCTAAGAATTCTGCAATCTCCGTTCAAAATAAATGAAAAATTTAGAAAAGAGCCATTATCTCTGGTTCATATTTGTTAGTTAAATACCATGATGCTCTTTAAGAGGAGACGAAGCATTCAGTTCAAATTGCTCCATATTTGAAGCTAGGGGAGGGGAAAAAAAAGGTGAGTCAAGGCACTTGCCTCTCACTTTCCTGTTCCAGAATGTATGTACATGCAGACAGTTGAACGTTTTTAAAAATCTTTGAGCAGGATATGCAGAGAACCAGGAAGGGAAAGAAAAAGCTCACTGCTACAGTCAAGAAGAATTTTGTCAGATTAGTGACAAGTTAGACTCTGGGGCCGGGATTAATGTCACCTAATTTTAGACATCAAGGTATCACACCTCATTTAAGTCAGCTTGGCCACTGTCTCTAAAAAAATCTTTCAAAGGTGCAGTACAGAGACCAGGCAACCCCACAGAAATACATGAAAATAATAATGTTGCTCTAAAATAACAACTCATCATTGACAATTCCTTTGGAATTCGTTTTAATAAAATTAATCATGAAGTACTCAGTTGGGATTAGTATGGATGAAGTACTTAAAGGATTTCAGTGTTAATTGACCATTATATTGAAATGCTCCTACATGAATTTTGAGCTTGGGAGCATCACACAGTAAAGATGACTTGCTCGTAAGTTAGCTCTAGAGCTGCAGAGGGATGAGCATATGATTTAGGTCTGGGGCTGGTCCTAGATCCTTACTGCACAAACTGAAATCTGCGTGTAATGTCCATTGTGGTTTGCTTTTGAACTTAATTGAAGCTGCTTGATCAATTAATGTAGATCTATTTAAGTCAGTGAGTGCCTGTGCATAAAGAGATGGTACGTTTAACAAGCGGGAGTGAGGCATTTACAGTTAAATTGGCTACATTTTGCAGAAGTTATCAATCACTGGCTTTTGGATGTTCCTTTGCTTTGAATAACTTTGTCTTGAAACTGAGCTGCATAGGGTCAATATGGATATTTGAACTGTGAAAATTGTCCTTTTGATTCAGGATCAGCTTCTTTCATACTGAGCACCTGTCAATGGGCAGTAGGTTCAGATCATCTGAAATCAAAAGGAACAGTGTTGGTAATAGCTGCAAGTGGTTATCTTTAGGGTTGCAGATTGGTTTTCTATCTACCTCCTTCTTTTTATTATCTCATTCTCACATCTTTTGGACTGTGCAAATTTTGGTCTTTGTGAATGTTTATTTTCAGTTTCTGTTTTGGAAAATCTTCAGTGAAGTCTGAGGTCTTCCTGTGAAGTGACACTTTTTACTCTAAGGTCATCATTCATCTTCTGTCTTTTACGATTTCTAGAGAATTGGGAAATGTGTGCTTTTGTCTGAATTCTGTCCATTTTTATAGACTAGCTAAATGTAGATCTACTCTATGCAGCAGAATACAGAACAAAGGTTACTAACCTTAGTCTGACTTGCATCTACCACATGTCACAGTACTCTACAGACACAGCAGCTGGTGTCCCAAAATGCATACTAACTGCAACAGCTACAATAGCCACCGTTTCTAACAGAGGTATTGAAAGAGAAATGTGTTTTCCAGAACAGAGGTTGAAAAGGTGTGGGGGCGAAATATAAAAACAGTCTACCTGAAAATCCATGCCTGGCAAGTCATTAAGGGGATTACTGGAGGGTACTAGAGAAGCAAAAAGAAAAGGTTATCAGCCATTCTGCCCAGAAAACAGAAGGATTATCGGTTTTCTCTCTCCAGTATCTGCAAGGAAGTCTACAGTTTGTGTGTGAGCCAGAATATATATGGTGCTCTGTGTTTTGGGGCTGAAGTAACGGAATCTTGCTTTTGCAAATGAAAAAGTTGGAAAGCAGACTAAAACCATAAAGCATTAGTGTCGCTTTGTTTTAAAATATTTTGCTTTTGATTGTGCAGTTGTTAATCTTCTGTGATTGACAGCTGAGAAGAAACATGAGCTACTTCAGCACTTGCAATGTTGTAATTAATACCAAAATCAGAAGCTTAAGATTATGTTTTTTAAAGTTTTTCTCAGTTGTCAAAGTCCATAGGCAGAGCAGACTGAGCTGTCCATTTCATCAATAGATAAAACAATAAACACAAGTCTAGTCCAGGGTGACTAACTTGAGTTTAGAAATTTTAGACAATTAATTCAGGTCAGGTCTGGTATAGTGTGAAATACTATTTAGGAAAGCAGAGAGCACTATTTATAGTTTTCCAGATTCCCTGCTTTGCTCATTTTGCCAAACTCCTTCTCTACTGTAACATGGAGCAATAAATGTTTCAGGGTAGACTTTATGAAGAAATGAAGCGGTAAATTGCATTATGTTTTGTATTATCTCTGTCTGCCACTAAACAATGCAGCATCAAATTGAGCTCATATGTACAACAGCTTTTACTAGAAAAAAACATCAGTTCTGATAAACTCATTCTGTAAATGGCAGGTTTTCTACCTCATGCAGTCTCAAGTTGTTTTTTGCTGAACTTTGTGAGCGTGTTGCACAGGACTGTGAGCCCAGGTTCATTAGTTTTTGAGGTCTGTGAAGACATTTTATTTAGTGTGTCAAACCAGTCAGTCATGTCCAGTTCCTGGGAGCTGCTTGAGATGAGGAGGCAGGATGCTGTGGTCCAGGTGAATCGTGCTGCCTGTAGCATTCCACTGAATGCTCTCTTATATTATGGGCCCTCACTGCTCATGTGTGCTATGGGCAGCATACATATATATACATATATATATGTGTGTATTTATATACACACACACACACTCAGTACAGGCATCAGTGCTAGCAGCTCCAGTGCTGGATGTCTGCTGCAGCGTTCATCTTGTGTCAGGAAAGGGGCTACAACCCACCACCCTCAGCTGCTGGTTAGGAGATATGTGACTCTGAAAGTCAAAGCAGCTGAACCAAGAGTAAGAATTTAAAATGCATTAGCTGGGCAATGCTAAGTCCCTGTTTGTTAAATGAAGTGGTCTTTCCTCAGAAGAAACTGGTCTACATCTGTCTGGTTGCATGCACATATGTATTCAATATATATTAAGGACACACTAAATTGGCTTCATGTCCCATCTAGAAAAAAAAATTATTTGATGTGGAAAAAAAAAATGGTGTAAAGACCAGGCTGCTCAGTGCTTACACTAAGCCCCTGCAAAGGTCAGAGCAAACATGCAGCTGCTGTCTGGAGGTACTCCTATATCTGCTTCTAAGCAGGTCAGCCTCCCCAAACCTGAGGAAGAGCAGGACGTACTCTAGGCAAATAAATAAGAGGAGCTGGAATTAAACCCCTGACTGTGATGTACTGTTTAATATACACTCTGTCCATGGTGACTCACAAGTTAGAGATGACCAATTCCAGTCGTCACAGACTACATTATTCTTCATTACCACCCATTTAAAGATCATTACAGTGTAAGTAAAAAGGACTTCTGGAAAGAAAGTGAGATGACTGAAACTTAAAACGGTAAGCACCCAGAGGTTTTTATGTTTCCTTGCTCTGTAACACTTTTTAGTGGCCCTTAGGACACTTTTTCTTCCATTAAGCAAATCACTTCCAAAAATTTGTTACATCTTTCACCTCTGAAAATGAAGATGCAGTGCTCTGTATCTCAGCTTACAAAAAAAAGGACCTTGAAAGCCTTTTCTTGACCAAATCCCTTCAACCTGTGGGAGAGGAAGAGATGAAAGTAAATGTCATTGGTCTTCTAAGAAGAATTTTCCTTTTCACAGGTCTTTCTGCCGGGCACTTCATTTCCACAACTACTTTATACATGCTTTAGAAACTTTCTTTTATTGCTTTCAGATATTTCAAAAATTATTGGTAAGGAAGCCTATTAAGAGCAAAAAAGATTAGCCAGTCATTGTACAGATATTATTAGGAACTAAAAATTGGTTTTTATAAATAAAAACCCTGTAGCAAAATCATGCTCCAGAACCTGCACTGAGCAAAAAACCTCTACTGATGGAAACAGTTTAGCTATAAAACAGCTGTGTGCGCTGATGGCTGAAGAAATTCCCATTTTAGTGTAATGGCTCACATTGTTGAAAAACTCTACTAGAGATGATGAAAAAAAAAAGAACAGTAAATGTTTTTTTATTATAAAATATGATTAACTTTTCACATGATTGGGCCATATGAAAGAGATGGAAGAGGAAAAGGTAATTTAAAAAATAATTAAAATTGATATTTGCAAAAGGTTTATTACCTTGATTTTTAATAAGGTTTTCTACTAGCTGCTCTACTCCCTGCTGTTCCAGATTTTTCTGCTAGAAATCAGTCATAGATTTTAACAGTAATTCACCTGTCACCAGGAATTTTAATTGTCAGTGTGATCATTTATTAAAAACCAGAGGTCGATCTGCCTTCTGCTATGCAGGGTGTATTTCCATAGATCCAAATTAAAGCAATTGTGCAAGCATGTCTTATACAATAGAAATAACACCGCAGGAAGAAAAACTGCTGTGTATAGATAATTCTCCAGTGCTAGTAATGCTGAACGTGGAGATACCAGTGAGGGCTCTGGTAGTGTGGGCTGTGGTATATGCTGCCTTGGAGGAACTTCTTTTGTGTCACTAGGGATATTTGAAAAGTCTTTTCACCAAAGGAGACTGTGCACTAAGGAAAAAAAGGGACTTTTAAAGAAACTGCCCTTTATCCCAGCTCTGCTCAAGGCAGCAGTGGGGCAGGAGTGGATGGGGACAGCTGCTGCTCTCCTGAAGTAATAAATGTTTTGGTCTGAGATTTGAAAGCCATAATCCGGTCTAAGAGACCACGTGGTTAAATGCAAATAGGTCCTCAGTGATAAAGGCTGGAACTAAGTTATTTTTTGCAATGATGAAAAGAAAAAAAAAGAAGACCCGTAATGAATAGTAAATCAAGAAAGTATGTTCTAGTAAATAGTAAATAAGAATTACTATTTAATAGTAAATAGTAATAGTAAATTACTATTTATTAATTTATGAAGTGGTAAATTGAGTTTTAAATAGTAATTGAGGAGTGAATCAAGATCTTTCATTTTCTAGTCTTGTTCTTTAATCATGGGAAAATACTGTTTCACCTTTTTCTATATGAGTTAATATTTAAAATATAATTTTAGTCCCAAACCTGCATGTATGAAGCAACATGAACTCTTAACTCTTGGCAACACAGGCCCTTCTCATCCTTAACTTTACGTAAGGCACCTGCTTGAGTCACTGCCTCTAGATGGGTACTGGGCCATGAGCCCTCTACCATTAGAGGAGAGAATTACAGCCTCAGATGCTCTGAGGAAGATGGTGTATATCCATTTTCGTTGGCCCTAGAAGGAACTTAGGTCATTAAAATTCAAACTTAGGTGTCTCAGATTTCAGAAATGTTGGTCATTGTAGCCACATTTGGGACACCGGGCTCTGTGGCTCTCTCTTAAAACTTAGTGTTCTCTACATTCTCCACCTCTTTCCTATCAGTTTTCCTCTGTGATGACAGGAACAAGGAAGAGAGAACACAAGAATGTATAGGTGAAATCTCATTTACCAGTCTCAAGGCTATAAATCTTTATACACAGTGATGGCTTAATGAAAACTGTGCAAGTGGTCTTGAGTGCAAAGTATCTCTTTGCTCACTAATGGATGGAGAAACCAGCATGTACATCCAGCCATACAAAGACTGAGACTGACTCTGGAGCTTGTTAATTTATGTATATTGCTGGTCCCTCTTTCACATTCTCATTACAACAGCCTTGCACTGGTCTGATTCTGTTAAGTCAAATGGAATCCCTGAAGTTAAACTGCATCAGCACGGGTGCAATCCAACACAGTCCTTTGTAATCATACAAAGGTACTTAATTAAAACAGGTAACTTTGTATTAAACATGAAAATGATCAGGCATCATTATTTAGTGACCAAGAGTGGCTTTCAGCATCTTTTTGCATAATTCTCCGTACCTGTGGATGTTGCAACTTTCTGTAAAAAAGGCTTCCTTTCATTGTGGACTTGGTGGAGTCCTTTCTAGAACCAGAAATCTGTGATAGAAGGAGGATATTAGATGTAAAGGATTGAAGTACTCCTGACAATTTCTCAAGAAATGTGTATGCAAAGGACAAATAATCCAGAGCCGAGCCACCAGCTAGGAGAGCTGGTATTCAAGGTCTTCCACAAGGCTGATTATAAAGGAATTCCACCAGGAAACTCTTTGAGAGGTTTGCTTTCATCAGAGATCTCCCACCTCTAGCAGAGGGGATTGTTTAGGCGCTAAAATACAACTACCCTATGAAACAGAGTAAAACTCATCCCGTGACCTGAATTTACCATGTTTTGGCTAGCAGGATATTTAAACTGCAGAGTTTAAAACATCCCTCCAGCAGAGGTTTATGTTAGGCTGGCAACATTGATACCCAAATAAAAAATACTACTCTGCAGTGCGATGTCTGGAGCCTGCAGAATGAGTTCAAAAAGCCACTTCTCTCTTCACCTTTGACACTAACCAGATTTACATTTCCCTCTCTGACAGTGGACACTCTTTTCTGTTGTTCTTTTTTATTCTTTTATGCCTCAATAGGTTTTTCTTGCAATGTATACTGAGGCCAGGTTCACATACGCTTGGGTGACTTCCAGGAGCTCAGAATTTCACTTAAGCACCAAAAATTAATCTAGTTCTGATCAGGAAAAATATTTTATTCATGGAAGTGATAGTTTGGTAAACTCTTAAGAGGTAGCATTTATTAAACCCTCTCCCTTTCAAAGTTTGGGTTTAAATTAAAGCCATAGGATTATGTAATCTATTTTATTATTTGTATGGAACATCGCTTCAGTTAAAATTAAAAGGAAATGCCATTAAATTAAGCAGCAGTCTAAGTCATTTTTATATGACTCCTAGCTCTTAATAAAAACATAGCTGTTCGTGTAATTCACCATAATGTTGGATAGCAATAAAATGTCTTCCTCGTTACAATCAATACCTATGAATAGCAAAGACCTGCAGCGTGCCATGGCCTTTCTCAACAGGCAGCCTCACTTGGTGGTAAGGAAAATTGCTGTTGTCTTATATGAAACCATTTTAGCATCACCCTGAGCTTAATAGAGCAGTCTTTCATTGCCTGTTAACAAGCTGAGCTATTGCCAGGAAGTGTTTAAACTGACAAATGTTGTCAACGCTCTTTCCTTGCAAAGATTAATCTTTTTGGGGTGTGTAGTGTGTTAACATTAGTTTGATTTCTGTCAAAATATATGTTGATTATTTTATTTGACAAACCAGTGTGTTAGTTCAGGAGGACACAGAAGGTCTCTCAGTAACAGCAGCCAGGTATGAGCACACTGATGGTAAGGGGGAGTCCCTTTGTTTGTGCTTAAATTCATCATAATTTCAGGTGCATTAAAATACAAACGTTAAGGGCTGCACTGTGCAGCCCAGCCTTGTGCTCAGTAGTCACAAGTCGTTCTGTGCAATATAACAAGACTTTGCTATTGTGGCGACAACCCACATATATCAAATGTGATGGAGTGACAAACGTCTCGTAAAGGCCAGACGTGCTGACATTATACAGGCGTTTATAGTCCTATATGTACTTGCAGCTGCACAAAATGCATGCTGATAATAGCGTACATAAAACAGGACAAATGAAGGTGCACGGTATTTATAGAGGTTTGGTGTAAGGTGAATGGTCACATAAAGAAATTCAAGAAAAGGATCATTGCATTACCCTGTATTCTGGAAAGGAAAAGATCAATCCTAAAAAATTTGTTAACAGGAGAAAAATGACGCACATAGGCTTTTTGGAAACATACATCAATTTTATAATTTCAACAGTTGGGGTTGTAATATGGATGCATTCTTTGTGCTGCAAAATCTTCCGAATTACACAAATGGTCAAGCAGACTTTGCCCATCTGCCTTCCATTTTTGTAAAGCTTTCACAGGCAGTTAGAGACAGTAAGAGGCAAGAAGAAATACTGAAGAAGAATATGGGCTGGTGTGGGCTGCTGTAGGCACCTTCCTTCCTGCTTTATTTTATTGCAACCATAATTTATCACAAGGTAACCCCTTTCAACCCTCATGGCACAAAGCTGTGCTGTACTTATCCTGCTGCCTCTTTTGCTGAGTGCTCTTCAGGTAGACCCAGTGGATGGTATCTATTATTTTTTGAGTGTCATTGAACTAGTAGTGATTTGGCTTCTAAGTCTGACAGTTAGGATTTTACTTTTCAGTAAGCCTGGCAAAAAGAAGTAATAGTTTTTATTTTGTACTTGGTTTTATTCTTTGCACCTTCCCAGGAGCTTCATCAGATTTTCTGGATTATAAAATTATTGAGGAATACCATTTGTTGCACATAGCTCAGTTTGCAAGCTCCAGTGCGAGCTGCAGGTTGAGCTCTGGGTGGCAGACCCCGAGACAAGAGGCCGTGAGCTGCCAACCTTTGGGGTGACAAAGGGCGTGAGGGTGGGTGATGACAGCCAGGTGAATGGACACTGAGAGAAGCAACAGCAGCTGGAGTCTTGAGAAGATGAGCAAGTGTTTTGCACACTTGGACTTTGAGGGTATAAAAGCCCAGAGATCCTTTGGAGCACCAGCTCAGGCTGTTTCTGTGTTGTTCCACCATGAAGAAATGGCTTTATGGAATGAGACATCCAAGCCTGCCATGGGAAACCTGGTGTGAGTGGGGTGAGCGGGGAGCCAAGCGAGGCTCCCATCGAGTCACCAGAGCCGCCAGCTGGGAAGGGGCTTTGGTCCCAGCAGTGGAAGTCTGGCCTTGGGGGTGTGACTGCCAGGGAGCCTCGTGAATGGTCATATGGGGAACTTTCCTTAAATAGAGTTGGATGTGAAGGGGAAGCAAGATGCAATTAGTTGTCTGGACATTCTAATTTCAACTGGTTTTCATGAAATAATTAGCAATTTCGTAATGTCTCTTGATTTGAACTGGAACAGTTATTAGGCTCTTCAAATAGAAACCCCTATTTTCCTGAAGTCCAGAAGCAACCAGAAAACCCCCCTGAAATAAAGTAAGGATCTGTCCTTGAGTGTTACTTTTTCATTCCCCTGCCTTTCTGCAACATGTGGTTAGTGTGTGGGGTTAAAGTTACTCTTTAAATATAATTGTTTTGCTTTATGCACTAAGGAATGGTTGGAACACTACAGTGACTAAAAAGGAAAAAAAGAATTAATTAATAACTTTCTTATGCCAGCTGTGGGTTTGAATCCGTATTTCTTGCTACTTTTCTCAAGATACGCAGACCTAGAAATAAGGTTTCAGAGTAAGAAAAAAAAGCTAAAATATAAAGAAATACAGAATCTCACAAAGGGGGTATTGTCTTCTTTTTTACTTGAATAATCTCACGGAATCAAAAGGAGGACAGAGCAGTTCTCTACAGTGCCCTGAAAAACAGTCCTCCTCTATATCCTGGAGAAGGAGGATTTTGCATCAAAATCAGGCTCATGCTACAGTAAGTCTCAATACAAGCACTGTATTAGTTGAGACATGGGGAAAATGAGAGGAGGGAGCAATCAAAAGAGAAACATATAGGAAACTCCCACTTAATTTAAAACACTTCCAAATCACTAAGTTCCTGAAATAATGTTTGAGACAACCCTGAAATTTCATGCATTCTAATTACATACCGCAAAATAAGATAAAAGTTTTTCAAGAATCTGTTCTCCATTTTCCCTTTCCATGTCTGTGAAATGCCGGTGATCGTTGAATGTACAGCCCTCTAGATGAGGAGAGCAAGTTAAATTGAGTGCTGTCACTGCATAATAACAACGTTCTTCTTCATAAAGTGTTTGTTATTTTGTGGGCCAAAGGTTTCCTGTTTCCATGAGCTGTGGGATTTAGCACAGTTGTGTTAGTGCTGAGAATTTTATGGCAGAGCCAGTAGTTTTGCTCCTGATATCGTAGAGATCTCAGAAGTTTTAACTAGTTATACTTTGTGCAGCTTGTGAGAAAAATTTGGGCACGTGTAATTTAATTTCTTGTTCTTTATAGGCAGGGTTTGAAAGATGCTTTCCAAAATGCCAAGCTGATTTTTTTTTTGGAAATAAAATACATTTTTGTTAGTTTATTTCTAACTTTTTACCTGAGATACCTTATTTTGAATGCGTAAGTGAGAAATGGCCCAAATTGAATGATAAAAAATATGAGTACATCAGGCAGATAGAACGTAGAAGGTTAGTATACTCTAAAAAGTTTGCATGCCGCTGGGGATAAGACCAACATTTTTGTCATCTGGTCCTTGTGACTATTTTAAAAAAATGCAGAAGGCATTTCTATGCAATGTACCATAAAACTGTTTGGAAGCAGAAATCTTTTTGTTCATAATCACGTAATTGTACTTCTGTTCCAAAATATGTTTATCCATACTCTGAAGCTTTGGAGTCTAGCTTGTTATGAGTTCTGGGCTTCTAAACATTTACACTTATTTTGAGCAGATTTTAATTTTTGTAGAAGATTCTCAATGCTAAACAGAAGCATTTTCATTGAAGATTGCATCTGCTGTAAAGGAACAGCAAATGGGTGTTAATATCAGTGAAGATATTTACACATGGAGACTTTTCTTGGCTTTGTTGTAAAGTTTGCATGAAGTCTCTGGAACGTTTCTCTCCTTTTCTTTCCTGCACATTAAAGCCTTTCAGAACAGCAGGGATGCTGTATTAGGATTTGCATTGTGTTTGTAAAATTATCATCAGATTCCTTTTGTTCAAGTAGATCTCATACGATCTTTCTGAAGACCTGAAGAAATAAAATCAGCTTGCTGGCTGCAAAAGGGAAGGATTTGCCAGGAATCAGAGGGTGGCCCTAGCAAAGGAGTACTGCTAGGGAGTTTGAATCCAGATCAAATAACAATCTCAGAAGTGTGGGGAACACGGACAAACATAGGAGCTCTGTCTTTGCAGAACTGGACCAAATCCCTTTATTGAAGTCTGCTGTGCTAATTGCCCAAGAAATCTTTCTTAGATTGCTTTTGACTGCATGCAGGTGAAACTTCATTAATAAAAAAAAGCGGAAAAAAAAGCCTGTTGTAGTTTCAAGTACTTTGTGGTCAGTCTGTGGTTTTGGGGCTTTATGCATTAATCTGTAAGCAGTGTAGCTGGCTAAACAGAGGGATATGCAAAAAATCCTATGGTTTGGAAGCTGATGTCTGAAACAATATACATTTATTTTCCTGTTTCAGTCGTTTAGTATTGTTTGGAGAAATAATTTAACAGTGTGATTACAAGAAAAAATATGCACAATTTAATGTGCGTAACCAAGGTAATGCTGAGGTCTGCTAGGAAGGAAGAAGATTTATTTTGGAGCCTGTTTATAAAAATGTGTATTAATTGGATTGTGTCTGAAATTCGGTTTCCTGTTTTGACTTCCAGTTTCACAGAATCTGCCTGTGTGAGAGCTGAATCTCTCAAAAATGCTGACGTTAATTTTTAGGCTTTGAATCCAATTTTGAAGGAAGCTTTTACTGCGGGGAGTTGAATTAGGGCCTATAAACTGTATAGTCTGTGATGACACATGGAAAAGATGTGGTAGCTTTTTATAATAAGGGCCTGTGCTTTCAAATACTTGACACTTTTTGAAGCTTTATAAATGCAGTTTCTCTTTCAGTTGTCCTCTGAATTCTTGCTGCCCCATGCAAACTTTGCCTGCATCAAAAAAAAATTCTGATCCTCTCTCTCCATCTGGAAATATTGAGTGGAAACATAAGGCCATTTTACTCATAGATAAGTGTCCAGGCTTTCAGAACAGGTTTCAGGGAGAATTTTAAGATGCAGCCTTGCACTGAGAAGTTGAATTTAGTGCTGTTACAAAGCATGCTGTCCTGTTGCACTAATAACTTCCAAAATCTCTGCTGCTTTTCTGCTCATTTTCATTTAAGGAGTGTCTTTCCTGGCTGACTCAAAATCTGTAGCTTGTGGATCTCAAGCAGACTTTTGCCCTTCCTATAGTCTTCTGTTTAGCTCTGATACTATATGTATTAGTTTAATAGCGAGAATACCATTTTGAGCAATGATCATGCTGGAAATCCTTGGTGGAACTGTGCAACTGCATGGCTTCTGAATTTGCTGTCTAAAATCAGAAATTCGCATCTAGTATCTTCAAGGTCAGACATCTGAAGCAATTACATCATTTTGCATTGATGAAATATTGCATTAGTAGTATGCAAATGTTGATGAAGTGTTATTGACAGTCGTTGGTAGCTTGCTCTTGCTGCTACTGCTAAAAACCGTATATTTCTGAAGACTTCTTACAGCACAGGTAAACAGTTTTCCATAAAAATTCAGTGATCACATAGAGAGCTGCTTACAAATATGTTAACTAGTGATTTAATTGTGTCTCATTTATAAAATATGAGAAGGCTTTTTTTTTGTGTGTTGTGAGATTAATTCTTTTTTTTGGGGGGATTTGTGGAAATGAATTCACAATACTCAGTTCACTAACCATATTGACACATATATTTCAAGCACAAATATCCACTTGGATGGGACTTTAAACGGCCAGGTCTGATGGGAGGTAACTCTGCCCCTGTCAGGGGGGTTGGAGCTAGATAATGTTTAAGATCCCTTCCAACCCAAACCATTCTATGATTCTATGATTATTAAATCCATGATCATGGAAGTGCAGTGAGCAGATCTTTATCCCTCTGTCAAGAAAGAGGTCCAAAACCAGCTCCTTGGACTGCTTTGGATTCCCCAGTGTAAAGCTCTGTTTTATAGTCACTGAAAGACACATCTTCATCCCTCAACCCTATTGCTGGAAGCTCTGAAGCTGATCTAGGTATTTGCTAAGGAGAGACTTGTTTGTTGTACTTTGGATATTCTGAAATTGTGTGGAAGAGATAAAGCATTTGTTAGCATGTCACAATACCCACTTATAAATCTGCTAAGCAGTCCTGGATGAAAAATCCTGGCAAGCACGCCTAGCTGAAATCTGTGTAAATTAAAAATGTTTTAAAAAAAAATTGGTTACCATGCTGTCTGTTCTGCATGTTGTAAATGTTTCTAAAAACCGATCAGTAAGTGAAAGAAAAAAAATGCTTTGTTTTTTGACATCAGCATTAAAACTGAAAGGTGTCTCTATGTCCGTGTGCATTACAGAGAGGATTATACTTCTGCATGTCATTCAGGTTCCTTTTGGGAGAGAACTACTTCCTAGCAGAAGTGTTAGCCTTATAGCTAATCTTTCTTGAATGTCAGTAGGCATCTGGATCGATTTACTTGTTCTCCTTCAGTTCTTTCTGCCTTATTAACTTTACTTTTGTTAGGACCTAGTTTTACGGTTCCTCCAGCTGAAACAGACATTTCCTTAAGGGGGCAAAAATAACTTTGATGAGTCAGGTATCAGTTCCTGTGTTTGATGGTCACCTCTGAGTAAATGAGGTGGGCTCTTTCACTGACCTCCTGTTTGGTGACCTGCTCGGAAGAGTCTCCATCCAACAGACTTAATGTTTTCTATGTCCACTTATGTCATGTGTGAGTCCATGTACTAAGAATGCAATTGATGCAAACATGTATAGGGAATAATGTGTGTAGCCATTACTGAGTCATGATGGTTCCTAGGCACAGTGGTAGCTATCCACTTTGAGAGGACAAGCAATTTATATCCTTGTCAATCTCCACCCTGTTTTTTCTAAATATACCATTCTGAATCCCATAACCCAGCAATGAATCTAAAATCTAAGAGATAGCTCTAAGGTTCATAGCACTCAAGTGTGTGTTAACACAACGTGTTGCAGTTTTCATGCTGCTGGTGTGAATAACCATAATTCAATCTTAAGGCGTCGCAAATGTTTAGACATGAAATAAATCCATAGTTTAACTTAAGTAGTAAGAGAGTGAGGAAGAGGGCTACAGTTGTCTCAACAAGACAGATGAGGGAGAGTAATGCTGAATGACAGCACTAAATACAGTAAGATTCAGCTGGAAAGTGAAAGATATTACAGCATCTTTTTTTTTTCTACTGTCTCTGCTTGCCTTTTTGCCTTTTCCTCAGCCAGACAGGTAAAAAGTGAGGATCCATGTGGTGCACTGTGCAGCCCTGGGGCCCACCTCGTGAAGCAGACTGAGGGATCCCATTAGTGCTTGTTTGGCACACTGTCCCATCACTCAGCACTGGCGAGCCTGATTTTGTCCTTTCTCTCTTCCAAGCCAGTTTAAAGCTCTGTCAATGAGCCACACCTAGCTCCTGTGCTAGAGTTCTTTTCCCCCTTTGAGATATGTGCATCACATCAGGTGTCCGTAGGCCAGGTGTTGAGCAGGTCATCCCATGGATATTTATCCTGTTTGAAAAGTTAGATTATAAATGTAGCCACATTTTTTTCAAAGAATGTTATCATGTACCCATTCCTAAGTAGCAGATGAGATTTTAATTTGGGTTTGCTGAGGACAATTTGGTTATTACCTATGGGGATTGCAGTCAAAGATCATGTCTGACTGCAAGTTTGGGAAGATACTCTTTGGTTTTTGCTATGCCAGGAAAGCTGGAAAAGGATTGAGCTAACCTAGAACTAGTTGGAGCCTTGATTGCTTCATATTTATACGTGAAGAGATCACATTCTGGTGATCTGAGAGGGAAAAAGTTTGCTAAATTCTTAAAGTTACTTGGAATTCTCATGAATGCTATCAGGTGCCCAAGTTTTTAAATTGCATACTTTAGGAAGCCAGTCAATCATATTCCAGTAGTGCTTTCTATCTGTACTTTTCACTTTATGCTCTAAGTAGAGGAATGAATTTGTACTTAAAGGAGGACTATAAACATTCTGATTGCCTGTAACGGGACTGATAGATTTTATGTTGCACATCTTTTCAGAGATTTTTCATGGGGACCCTTCCCCTCCGCAGTATTTTAGGATTTTATGGATTGATTACTGAAGCTAAAAAAAGAAATAAATCTGTTTCATGACCATTTCTGCTGCATCTTGCCCTTCTGTCAAATTGATATATGGGCTTTAGGACTTTAGTAGAAGGAACTTTGAGATACAGGAAAATGGACTGTTCAAACTCTTCCTTCCCTAGTGTAAAGTACATGTAATTATTTTAACAAATTTTTGGTTTTTACAGTGGAGTGAGTTATATTATAGAGAAGTGAATAAGCAGGTGAAACAGCACTTATAAGGGATGAAGAAGATGTTGCACCAATGAAGAAAGGCACCGGGTCAGAATCTGGGGAATGCACAGTGTGTGTGTTTGGATGGGAAGGCCTGTGTCTCTTAAAAGGTTTGATGAAATAGTTTGCAAGGTGAAGATATATCCTGAGTTTAAGGAACTAGGCATACCACTTGAGATAAGTCATAGGCTTTATATCTGAGGAGGATGGAATTATTCACAATATATAGAAAAGAAAGTAAAGATCTCTCAGGCCAGGAAGTAAAATTAAGAGTTAGTTCTCTTTTGAGCCACTGTTATCTTAAGCCAGTAGTTAAGAACTTCTTGAAATGTATCAGTGTTATGTTAAAGCAAAATTAGAGAAGTAGGAATGAAAGCCGAAAGAAGGGATCCCAAAAGCTGCAACATGACTGGATTTCAAGAAAAATACTTGTGCCAGGAGCATTTGAAGATTAGGAGGGTGAAAATTAAGCATTGATTTTGCTTTTGGCTAAGAAAAAGCATAGAGAATCTTCCTGAGAAACTTGTGTCCATGGAATATAAGGGCAGAAGTAATGCTGAAGTAGAGAAGCTACAGATACTAAGTGCAATTAGAGAAAAATATGAACTCAGAGATAACTGTAAGAAAATAGTAAAGGTGCTGGCATCAGTGAATGTAGGTGGTTGGTTATGACTTGTTTCTGATGTCTTTTTTATCAAGCTGAAATAACTGGGCCTTTGGACAGACAGACTCTGCCTAAAGAAGTTACCATATCCATCTTTTGTCTCGCTTCAAACACTATGAGAAGGACTGGAAAATGGCTTATGCAAGTCTTAGTTGTCATCATATTGCAGCTCCAGGATCCAGAGCACTATTAAGTACTATTAAGTACACTATTACTACTACTACTACTACTACTAATGATGATGATGGTGATGATGATGATAATAATAACAATAGCAACAACTGTATCAGCAATAAGGACATATGAGTGATAGCCCTGGATCAATCTGAAGAGACATTTTACTGTAATACTATACATCTGAGAGCCACCACTATCAGATGCTGAAGGAAGAGTAGAAGTTCTCGGGAACATACAGTGATGTTCGTGTACTTGCCCAGCCTCCAGCAATTTATAGGTCTTGGGGTTTTGTTTTTGGTTTTTTGTTAATATTTCTTAAATTAATTTCTTCTGTGATTTAGGCATCGTTGCGTTTCACATTTCAGTAACTTTGATGATGGGCATAGCCTGACATTGCCAGTCATTTTTCTATGGAAATGATAGCTACAGGTAGAATCTGACGTACACTTCACTTGTGGTCCTCCTTAACTTCTCCTTGCAGCAGAGAACTTTCTTTTAAAGATGTTGACTCAGTCTATTTGTCTTCGCATGATTTCCTTGTATAAAGTACTGTCCTTTTCCACTTAATATGATTTGCCATGTTCAAAAAAGGCAGGAGAGACAACAAGATTTCAAAGGGTGACAAAAGATAAGGGTATTGTGGCTTTGTTTTGTGAAAGATGAGAAAGTAAGAGACAGTTCTTATGGAAAAGATTGTGCCGCTGCATGTTCTTTTTTTATATCTTTGTAGCTTTGGACTTTAATAACTGTGGTTACACAGCTAAATGCCTGTCAGATTTCAAGGATTTGGTCTGAGAATCAATATTTTAGGGTCGGACTTTAAAACCTATTCCTCAAATCTCAAGTCTTAGAATAAAACCCCTAAACAGTTGAATGACACATCATACTACTGTCTGGAAATAGTATGACTCTCCTTTTTTTTTTTTTTAAGGGATTTTGAGTGTGTTATTTTGAGTGGCTTAAGTTTTAGTTAATTAGTTATAATTTTTAAAAATTAAATTTTAAAACTTAAGCAGAGTCATTTCTCAGGAGTGACTTTCTGAGTGCTTTTTTCAAAAGCAAACTCCTTCCTTTTTCTTCAGCCTTCAACTAGGCTTTCAAGTCTATTCTACTGTCTAACATTTTACTGTGTGAAGCATCTAATGTGCTTTCTGAGCACAGGGTGCTTGAATATCATGTAACAGCAAATTTTTCCTTCTATCTTATTTTGGTGGAGTTGATCTCTTTTTTTTTTT
>VZTA01024067.1:0-33860 GCA_013398855.1 Mohoua ochrocephala | reverse complement strand
TTTTATTGACAGGGAAGTTCGGTGTAGTTCATTGAAAGTATTATAAGGGAAAGACTTGGAGAGGTGAAGAGTGATGTGTGCTTTTGGAAGTCTGCTGTGCCATCTTTGCTTAATCATAACAAATACGTGTCCAGCGCTCCCAAAGTCAGGATATACTGACAATCCGACATAATACCTTAAGGATTGCTTAGGATCTTCTGCGTTTTGTCAGTGAATGTTGCAGTGAGCTAAATTTAAAGAAGCTAAGTCCATAAAACCGTTCAATCCCTTTTGAGCAAGATGTGACAGAAGGAGCACTAATCCATGGCATTGATAGCTGATAGGCCTGTACTTGAGTGAAGTTAGACATTCATTTCAGTATTGATAAATCTGGTCACATTGATTATGAAATGTTTTTGAAGCCATACACTTCCAGTTTTGATTTCGTTCCCGCTACTTCAAAGAAGTAATCTGGCTAATGGAGTCAGAAGTCTGCTTCGGTTTGGCTTGGTTTGGTTTGAACTCTCGTAAGTACTAATTTGGTCATTAAATAAGAGGGCTGACTTTAGCTGAGTTATATCCACATATACAACATTTGGCCTAAGTAAGCTGATAGAGGGAAACACCACGTAAACAGTAAATCTGTTTGAAAAATACCTCTCTCCCACCAAGGGCCAGACTGCCAGCTTTAATGTGTTACTGGGAATCAGAATGAGAGACACGAATATTACTAGGACACAAAAATCTTGAAATGCTATGGGATTCATTCTTTCTTAAAGAAACTAAAACCCTCTTTCTTTTATTTCAGTGACGGAATCTTTATTTTTGATAAACAGTAACAGTAGAAGTAAGGAGAAAGCAAATATAGCGGGACTAAGAAAATATATAGGGACTAGAGATTACTACATGAATAACATGACCTTCTTTAACTGATCATGAAAAATGCAACAGCCAAATTCTTCACTCACTCGAATGCAAAACAGGCTATGTAGCTGGAAAGATACATTGCCAATAGCAGAAGTAAAAATCAGTGCTGCGCTGTAGCAGGCATTGCAAAATAATTCCTGAAGCTGTCGCAAACAAAGGATAATTTCTACCACGTGTATAAGTTATTCAAAGTGCCTCTAGTAAATGTTTGTACATACAAGAAAAATGGTATTTGGGCCCATTTATTTCCATGTCTCTTAAGGTCATTCTATGGAGATACTCAGTCATTTTCACTGTATTCAGCCTGTTTTAGGGTATTTTTAAGTTAGCTGCCAGACAACACTTAAAATTAGTTTAAGCAAGGTGATAACATTTGGTTGTATTTTATTCACAGAATATGTTTGATTTATAACTAGCTGTTTTATTAACACCATGGCAGTTATAGCCTGTTTGCTTGGGGGGCTTTTGAGTTATATAAAGCAATTATTTTACTCTGCTATATACAGAATCTGTAAAACTACTAACCTACAATTTGATGAAATCCTGAAATCACTAGGAAACTCCTTGTAGGCAGCAAGGAACCTGCCAAAGCCAGTGAAGATTCTTACCACATGTGTAAGTTGCTTTCCCAAGGCAGGCAACTTTCTACTTTTGTGAAATGATCTGAAACTAATTCTGGGGGATTCTGTGTTTGCTTATGCCCCGTTTGCATTATTTTATAACCTGCAGAAGCAAAAATGGTGGTCTGTTGGATGATATTAAGGTCTCTGGCTCATGTTCACAGATATTTTGCAGGATGACTAAAAATATTCTTTATTTTTTCCTTTACTGCCATGCCTAACACTCAGCTTTACTAATGTAAAGCACTTTTACTTTTAACTTAGAAAACACCCAGGACTGTGAACACCAGTGGATTAGGAAGGTTTCCCTTTCTGCTGTTCCCTGTGTAAGTTCCAGCCGTGAGAGGAGTGTACAGAGCCAGGACAGTCCCCGCTTCAGCCATTTCAGCACTTCCCATTTGCAAGCATTCCCCATGCAAGCCTGAGTCCTAGTTTTAAACCCCCTAAAAGACTGCTTTGGTTTTGAAGGGTTCTGAATTCTCAGGCTCTCACTACGACACCGTAATCATGGCTATCATAAGCAGTTCTCTGTTTCTTTCATTAATGAAATTAAGCTTTTCACTACAAAAAAGTCTTCTAAGTGGTAGGTTTAGTTGCTTCTGCAGATTTTCTGAAAAGTGTAAAAATCACATTATTAAAGAGTCATTTGGGTGTGGAAGTGCTAGATATTGCTTGCATTTTTATATCTCCATCTTAAAACAGAAGGTAAGCTTTGAGAAAATTGTCTGCCACCTTATTGTTTCTGTTTGAAATTGTAAGATGTGGCTTAAATATGTGGGCATATAGGGGTGAAGCACTTAAAACACTGAAAATGGATCTAGACAAGCCAAATTAATTTGTCTTGCAGTCATAAAAACTATCAAGTGCTATTAAAACCAATGATCTGAAAAAAAAAAATACAGATGTGGGTCAGGAGACAAGGCAATGAAATTGTCTTCTGAGGTAACTTATTTGTGTTCTAATTTCCATCAAGAAAACGGAATGATTATTTGATTTCTGCATATTGAGGGGTTGGTAAACACCTTAACACTTTTTTTCCTTGTGCCATGAAAGAATACCCATTTTTAAAGTGTTTTTATTCTGCTCCGGATGTGCTGAAAGAAGAGTCTAGTTTTACAATATCTGCATATATTCAGATTATCTGAATATTTAAAATAATAGGTTTCTTGGAATTGCTTTATAGTTCAGTACAATTAGATGTTTCAAAATAAAAAGTACTGCTGTAAAAATATTTACATCAGACATGGAGGATAAGCAAACCTCTAAAATTGCCTCAAAGCATTATGGTGCCTACAATTTATTTTCATGTTTGTCGTGCTGTGAGAATCACTTCAGGTTTATTGTTGGACATGTGCTTAAATGATGTTTCCAGTAGTGTTGCTTTCTTATCTGGCATATATAACACAATCTTAAAAACACTATGAAGATACATTTCTACTTGAGAGCACGTTTAATACTTTTGTGCATACCTTGTGAAGGAGATGGTGTTTTCAGTAAGTTATTCGTGAAGGGTATGCTTTCCATTGCCACTTGAAATAATCAGGTATCTTGTTTGCTAGTCATATCCTGCTGGAATTTTTTTTCACCCTTTTGTTCTTGGTATCATCCAATGGGATAAAAGTAATCCCCTCAACTATATGTGTTATGTAGCTCAGAGATCATAATACAATTTAAAAAAAATTTTTTAAGTAACTTTGATATTTTTTTCTTTATATACTCATGATTTAGTCAGCATATGATAGTTGAATTCCTATGACTTTTCTGAGTAATTTAAAAATGTTTCCATCCTTTTTATGATCAAAAATATGAGAGGTTCTGAAAGATACTTGAAAATAATTTATTCCTTAGCAGAATTTTGAAGAAATACTATGAATTAATTTCACATCTTTTAAACATATTGTTCAAGTGAGTAGCATGATAAAGTCAGTTTCATTGCTGACCTCGTTTCGTGACTTTTAGCTGAAAGAGCAGCAACCTATCTCATGTGGACTGCTAAAACAGTAAAGGCTATACAGTATAGGGTGATTGGAGAAAGGGACACTATCTGGGTGGTTTAGCACAATATGAACTTATTCCTGAACTTGAAAAAAAAAAATCTTAGAAAATGTAAGTTAGTGTCCTGGCCAGGTTGTGCTCGGGTTGTGAAATCCATTAACTTGCCTCCCGTTACGTGAATGAACCCATGGACCAGGGTGGTTTGCTGCCTGCAGATCTCTGCCAGAAATGGATCTCAACCTGCAGGATCTATCACCAGCAGCAGTAGCCTAGCACACTCGTTACTGCTTCCAAGCTGAAGTTACGTGCCCTTTCCAGCTGCTTTATTTGGAATTACAGGTTTCAAGCTCAGTGCCATCCTCCCTAATTAGGAGGCCCTGAAGATCTTAGCCCGAGGGTTGTTCAAGCAAAAGCTATTCTCCAGCACAAACATATTTTTATCTCCAATACAAGTCTGCTTTCAGGGTCTAACTGCAGTTAGTTATTACAGTCATACACATTTAGCTTTGGGCAAACACTGTGAGCAGCATTTGTATTCAAGACAATAGGCACTCATCAGTGTAAATTCCTGTCTACCATGCAAGGTGCATCTTTTGATCTTTTAGAAAGAGCTGGAAAACTGGATGGTATTTGCAAAAGTCTTTCAGCTGAGCAGTGTCAATAAAATAATCATGTTGAGACCAGTATGTGGAATTGACTTCTTGGAGAGGCCACAGGGATGGTTATAGGTGCAGAAATGAATTGTGTAGCTTTTGATTACATAGTCCTAAGTTCATAGATGAGAAACGGTGCAAAGGCTCAGCATCTCCAGGCTGTACCAGTCTCTCATTTGATGTGGCAAATTGAAGGTTTTCCCTCTTTTTTTTTTTATAGAATGTGTATGGAAACACTTTGTAAATACTTTGACTTCAGTGCACTAGTAAATACATAAAGGCAACAGTGAAATGCAATTGCACTGCTGTGGGAGCAAATGCGTAGCTTAATTTCTTACTGAAACATTCTTTCACAGTTTGTGGCTCCCCACAAACACTCTTCCTGTGCAGTTTTGCAAATCTGCAGTGTTTTAATGTATCACTCTACAGGTCACTGCTCCCTAGCCACACTACTTCCACAGATAAATAAAATTATTATTGTTGTTGTTGTTGTTGTTGTTGTTGTTATTATTATTATTATTATTTTGCATGTGTTTGTTGTTAATCCATTAACTCGAACACTTTGCAGTTGTGGTTTTTTGGGGTTTTTTTTAAATCCATCTGGATGAAGCGCTCTAATGAGTATACCTATATCTTTCCTCCTTCCTAGACATCAGGACTTTGAATGCAGCATTATTAAATGTTCATTCTTTTAAGAACCCTGTAAAGGTGTCCGGATGTTTGTGAAGTACAAATGCAAGTGCCGTACTCAGAGTGATATTGCAGGATTGCCAGGGTAAGCTGACGGTTCATTAAAAAGCTGGGTTTAATATGGGAGAGAAGTAACCAAGAAGCGGAAATGAGAAAGTAATCCTAATGAAAAAACAGGGCAAGGAAAAAAAGAAAATGACTTAATGGAACATACAATATCAGTGCTTCCTTTTTGAGAGGTGAGTGTATCATATGTAGGAAGAAGAAAATGGTGGATTGGTGAGTCCGCTGCTAGAAATATAAAATACAGGTTTTTCTGATATCCAATTAGGATCTTCAGTTTTACTGACACGAGTCTTCTTTGTTGTACCTTGTGTTGACAGCAGCATGTAGGAATTTAACAGTACTTACTTAAGCTGCAGAGAAGCTCTTAAAAATAAACCCTCTTTTTTTGTGAATGTTATTGTATTTCAATAAGTTTCAGTAAAGTATTTTTCAGGAAAAGGCTTCTTGTTCAGTGACCACAGAGGAGAGAAGCTGCTGCTGATGCAACAGCTGCTGGAGATGGAAATTTAAAAAGATGACATCTAATGCTTGAGACTGATTTTTTTTTTTTTTTTTTTGAGTACAGGGTATCTTTTTAGCTATAGGATGTGCCCATTATCTCTCTGAGATTTTCACATGCGAGTTCTGGAATAGAAAAAGTTCATATTTTTATTTTGTTTCTGTACATATTAGGCAAAGATAATGATTAAAAAATAGCAATTTTTAAATGCTTGGAGATTTCAAAGCACAAGACAGTGGCATAAGAACATATTCAGGTGCATATCAGATTAGACTTAATATTCAGCCAATTCATATCTTGAATAAAACGGATTGGTAATAGGGTATTGACAACCTAAGGAAGAGTCTAAGCTGGGAGAAACATTGCGCAGATATTTTTCCAGGGCTTTCTGAGACACGGTGCTAGGTTTGTATTTAATGATTCCAAACCAAGCTTTTTGTCCATTAATTTTTCCTGTCAGTTTTGAAACACTGTGAAAATGTACAAGTACTTTCTTACCTTAATTTTCTGTGTGACACAAGTTATGTTTGTTTTCCTTCCTTGCTTTTTCTGGGGTTAGGTTTTTTGGAGGTTGGTTGTTTTGGTAGTAAGTCATTCCCTTACTCCCTGCATCAGAAGAGAGAATGAGCAGTCTGTATGCACCTTCTTCAAACTGCTGAGAATTTAATAAACCTCTATTATATCTCTCTCCTCTATTTATCTCTCAGCCAGACTGAAGCATCCTTGACTGTTTGGTAGTTCCAGGTACAGAAAAGCTGTAAGGAAGACTAATATGTTAGGAAATTTAATAATCCAAAAAGGCAAAGCTGCATATTTTAAGCAGCTGCATTAAAGAGATCTCTGTTGGCTTCTAGAGTTCTCCCAAGCATTAGCTGGCTTTGCTCGTTGGAAGTTTACTCAATACTTCAGTGCTCGTTTAGGAAGTGTATACATCTGTGAGTCTGTTCTTTATAGATCTTCCTAAAAATGCAGCTTTGATAATAAGACACAGCAGATCTCTATGATTCAAATGTGGTCTTTGTGATAATTCAAAATGTAGAAAAAATCAGAGAGTCCCTTAGCTTTTCCCTTTGACATGCACATACCTAAATAGGGCAAGATTACCTTACATACACTGAAGTTTATTAACTGACATGGTGTGCTATTAACAGTGACGCTTCCAAACTTGATGTTAGTGACAGGGGCTTTATTACTTGATTCAGTTGTTCAGACTTCATTTTTTGGAAACATTTGTCTGATGGTTCCTGTGAAAATGTAGATGGAAATTAACAATGAGAGTAGAAGGACTTAAAAAAAATAACTTTATTGGATTTTAAGGTTTGGGGCTTTTTAACAATACAGAGTAAAGCAGAATTAGGGAGATTACTTTTGTTGGCAGATGTCGTGCAGGATTTGCCATTTCCCAGTTCCTAGCTTTGTGCCGAATCTTGTTAAACAAATACTACTAATCTCTCAGTTTCCAAATTTGAGCTGGATTTTAAATACAATGTTGCCTACTCTTTCTATATATAATCTTACATTTTTATGGATTCTGTGGAAACACAAACTATGGGAAGGTGAGAAACAGTTAGTCATTCCGCAGTTCCCGTCTTGCTGTGATTCCTTACCACAACACATCCTTCTTGGGTGTGCGGTGGGAGAAATAATGTTAACACTCTCCCCCAGCTCTTTAGAGTGTTTAGCAGATCCACACCTTCTCTGAATGACTCTGCTTTGATGCTGAGTACTGTGACTTGTATAATGGACAGAATAGTTGTTTGAAAAAAACCCAACCCACCAAACTTTGGACCTTGGTGTCCTGTAATGCTTGCATTCAGCATGAAATCACCCAAACAACGGATCTGGATGGAAATGGGAGTCCTTATTGCAAGAGTCTTTGGTATTGTTAGCTTGGACAAGACTCCCCAAACCACTCTTCCACTGGCTTGTGGTACTGCTTGGCAACCCCAGTGCATGCATGGTGCATTTTGAGGAGCTATCTCAAATGACAGAGGAAACATTTTCTTACCATCGCAGAAGTCCATGCGAAAGACTGTCCTAGATGGACATTTCTGTGCCTGCAGCAAGTTTCTACAGGCTGTTTTCACGTGGCTTACCTACGTATGATTGCATTAATTCCCCAGTAGGATCCGACTGGGGCACTATACTCAGGACATTAATCAAGACATTTAAGCTCACGAATTGAATGAGGCACTGAAGGAACTGCCTGAGGGAATCTCTACATCCCTTTAAAATTCCCACCTGGAGAGCTCATGTATCTGCAGTTCCTCAGTCAGATAATTAGTTGTGACAGAAGGTGGTTCGAAGATCAGTCCGTCGCTTAGCTTGAAGTCAATCCCTTGTCTCCTCCAGCCAGCCCATTAGCTCATCTGTGTAGAAGACTGGTCTTGGAAGTCCCGGGCTTCTCTGGGAATTCATTGCTGAGTGTGAATGAAGGCACAGCTACTGTGGACATGAGCTTCATACTTGGAGTTTAACTTCCATTGCTTGTGCCCCAGAAGGAAAACAGGGGAGGTGGCTCAGCAGGAAGGCGCATGGAAATGCAACAGTCAGGGCTTTCTGCTCCTCACGGTCTTTTTCAAACTGTTACTTAATATCTGCAATCAAATGACCAGTCCTTCTGCAAACCTAAAACGTTTTGGCTTCTTCAATTCCACTCACTAATGTGACAGTGTTTCTATTTTTAGTGGCTGTAAAAAGACTCAATATCCCATCAAATTCTTTCTTCAGGACCCTCTGGCTTAAGGGAAAATTCTGGATTGCTCTTAATCAGAGAGTGGCCAGGGTTGAAAGGAACCTTAAAGATTATCTAGTTCCAATCTCCCTGCCGTGGGAAGGAACACCTTTCCTAATATTTGCACTGGCATTATTGGAGGTCTGTCTTCAGATTTAGGGGGTTAATTAGATAATGGCTGGAAGTTCTTTTTGCTAAATTAAGTGAGTTTTTCCAGTTACCAGCCTAGTGGGTGCAGAAAACTGTGAGTATGAGAAACAGCAGTGAAGTCTTTTAGGGCTGTTACGTCACTGAGAGCGTGTCTCCCTGTTTGTCTTGAAAATCAATTTTGGAATAAAATCTTCATGCTTTATGCTGGTTTTGGCTGGAGTGGAGTTAAATTTCTTCACAATAACACATATATGGGTCTATGTTTTGGATTTGTGACCAAAACAGTGTTAATAACAAAGGTATATTTTAGCCGTTCCTGAGCAGCGCTTACACGGAGCCAAAGCCTTTTCTGCCTCTCACCCCACCCTACCAGCGAGGAGATTGGAGGTGTGTGAGGAGCTGGGAGGGGACACAGCTGGGACAGCTGACCCCAGCTGACAAGGGATATTCCCTACGGTATGGCATCCTGCTCAGCATATGAAGCTGGAGGAAGAAGGAGAAAAGGGGGGACATTTGGAGTGACGGCCTTTTCTCATCCTAATAGTCTTTTACATGTGATGGAGCCTGGCTTTCCTGGAGATGGCCAAACACCTGCCTGCCCATGGGAAGTGGTGAATGAATTCCTTGGTTTGCTTTGTTTCTCTGGGTAGCTTTTGCTTTACCTATTAAATTGTCTTTTATCTTAACCCATGAGTTTTCTCAGATTTACCCTTCCAATTCTCTCTCCTATCCTGACATGATGGCTGCATGGTGCTTAGTTGCTGTCTGGGGTTAAACCACAACATTATTTCATGCAATTGCCTTCCTACTGAAATTTGACCCCCATTTTATACGGGATTTTATGAAAACCTACAAATTCCCATTTGCTCGAGGTCACTGCTTAAAATTACAGTTCTTTAACTGTTAGATTGGTGACAAGATGCCATGTATGGAATATTTGTTATCTCAAAAAATATCTTGCAAGCCTTGTATCCCTCTGGGAATGTGAGCTACTATTTACTGCACTGAGCTTCAGAAACAGGCTAGTAACGTGCCACAGCTGAATTATCCTCAGACAGGAATGCTGGTTAAGTGCATGCCTTGCTGTCAACAATTTTAGTTGACGCAGTAGCTTTTTTTTTTAATCTGAACAAAATTTGAGTTTAACATAACCTGGAAAGTTGACCCCTTCCTAATTGGCTGATATGCTTGGGAAATGCTGTAGCTTGTATGCCAGAGAAAGAACACAAAGGCTGCCAATGAATATAAGTTGATAGGAATGACCACACATGTTTGCCTAGATTAAGAGTGTGTCTGTGTAAGTGTGTGTCTGTGATATATTTAAACAATTAGCTGTGTCTCTGTTTCTGGTACAAATGCCTCTATAACTTTGTAATTTTTTTGTTTTGTTTTTCTTTGTGTTGTCTGACCAGTCTCCTTGTAATTTTTTATTTTTTGTTGTTTTTTAAATAGATGATCCCAGTCTCGCTGCTGTGTCACTAATTGGTTCTGTTGCTGAAGTAGCATGATCTAGGATAAAACATTCTGTTCTTGAAACAAGGGCCTCTCACATATGCTTCACTATTACTAGGGACATGCTTCCTTACATTTTTAAAACCTGTACAAACCCTTCCTTTAATTGCCAAAATCTTTGAATTAGTGCAGAATATATTCACTGGTCTGTGAGGCTTTTTTCATGACTGATATTTTTGTGTAAGTACTTCTAGTGACTGGTGTAGGGCAATATTAAATCTTGGTGGCCCAGTTATGCAACATTTTATACAAAATGTTTCCAGAGTGTCCCACATTTCGTAACTTTGATAATAACTTTTCGTAACTTTGATAATAACTTTTCGTAAGCAGTTTTGAGTTCGCAGCCTGAAGCCAGAACTCCTTGCATTCATTTTTACCCCTCCTTCTCCCCTGTTCTATATGGTTGGGGTCCTCATGTGTCACCCCTCCAACTCACCACCAGGTTTCATCCTGCTGAAGTGCAGCATCTCCTGATTTCCCACCCCTCCCTCCTCCATTCCCATCTCTCTCTACCTTGGTGTTCCACCACCTGAGCGAGGAGTTCCATGTATGCATCCTTCCTCCCAGTGTTATTTAAACCCCTCCCCTTCTATTTCCACCCCCCCCACCTCCTTTCAGAGGTCTTCTTTGCTCCCCTCTTGGGATATCCAAAAACTCAACTCCATACAACAGCTTTCCCTGACAGAGATTCCTGAGTCTTCCTCACTCAGGTCATGTGGAAATCTCCTATTCCCCACCTCCTTAGTGATGGTGGCCATGCAGAGTAGTCTCTCAAGATTCATTCAACTAAAGGTTAAAAGGTTTTCTTTCCACAACTCCTCCTTTTGTAACACTCTTCCCCCCATTTTTCCGCTGGGAAGGGGAGACCAAAGCCTGTGTTAGTGCCTTCTAGTTTTACCTAAGGCACAGCTTTCCTTACTGAACAGAACTTTTTTCTCTAAACAAAAATCATCAAAAGGATTCGCATCATAGGCACAAAATTTGAGGTGTAACTGATGAATCTGTATAGTAAGTTCTTAAAAGTCGTGGAAATTTTGGAAATATGAGCAAAAATGAGGGTTTTATTTTCTGTCTGTGGATATTTTGGTTAAGCTGTTTTCACTGAATAACATCACGAGAGTAATAATATTTGAATGAAATTGCAGTTGTTTTTTATAAACCAATGGAGGAAATCCGGTCTGGATTGAATGGCCGGAAGAAGACGCTGAGCAGATTAAAACTGTATGAAGCAGAAATCCATATAGGGTGACAGGGTTTGATCTGACACTTATTGCCAGAAACATAAACATGAAAATGCCTCCCACAAACACATCTATACTTGCAAATACACCAAAGCAAATATGTCAGCATACAGAACAGAAGAAACTTTTTTTTTTTTAATTGATGGTAGGGCAGTTGCTCAGAATGCAGACTATCTCAAGTGCAATAAAGACATTTTTCCAAGCCTAATCTAATCTTGCATTGACAGCACTGTACAACTGTACTGCATAATGGTAGCCACTGCAGAAATGCTGAAGCTGGCAACATCACACACCAGCCCTGGAGTCATGGGATGTAACATACAACTAAGTAATTTAAAAGCAGTGCAACTGAATTTGTATGATGCCATATCCAAACTGTTTTCCTGCTGAGAAATGTTCTATCTTAGGTGTAATGTTACGTTTTTGTTAGAACACGTGCACCATGCTGAGCTGCCTCGTGCAGACACAGGAGCTTGGTCAGCATTAGCTTCAGGACCTCAGTGATTTGCAGCACGGTGGAAGGATGCCCTGTGGAGTCCCTTGCTTATACATTAGAGTGCTTTCTCTGACTCTTCAGAAAAAGATGTGTTTATCGAGTGTGCCACTGAGAAGTCAGTGCGATAATGACTTCCCTTTACTTTCATGTTTATGATGAATTAAAAGTTATCAATATTCTCAACAGTTAATTGCTGTTAAAAGTCTCTGAGTCATCTAAATCTGAAAAGAAACTTATTCTCTGTTCTCCAGCAGAACATTCATCTTTGCTCAACTGCATTTCGACAAGACCTCTGCAGTATTTTTCACTTTCACAGG
The DNA here is from genome assembly GCA_013398855.1 of Mohoua ochrocephala. NCBI lineage: Eukaryota > Metazoa > Chordata > Aves > Passeriformes > Acanthizidae > Mohoua > Mohoua ochrocephala. The sequence goes on along the minus strand of VZTA01024067.1, from coordinate 21,981 downwards.
ACAGTGTCCCACTGGGAGACATCAGCAACATAAATGCTGTAGTGGGAAAAAAATAAAACTAAATTGTTTCTCCTTATGTTGATATCAAGCTTTGCATTTATCTTCCCCCCTCTAATTCCCTAATTCAGATTTCTGTGCCTGTCATCAAGCATGCGGCGTACAGAGTGTTGCAACACAGTGACCTGGTATGTGAATCGAGTTGTGCAGAGAGCCAGGCTTTTGTGATGGGAGAGTGGTTCCTGAAGGACATAGTAATTTGTGCATTGTGTTTGTACGTAATTCTGCTGTGACTAGACAGATGGGTGGCTATAAATGAAGTATCTTCCTATTCCCTCTGAGACGTATGTGGTAATGTCCTTCTTTAGATGTTCTGTCATGGCAGTGCACAAAATTAGCTACAGAATATTAGTTACTCTGCAGGATGCAAATCAACATCTTTCTGTAAGTGTGGTAAAGGCACAAACCTATCAAATGGTATCAGGCTTGTATTAGTGATTTGGTTGCTCATCAGCTGAGTCAGGGGAAGAGAGTATAACAAATGGATAGTCTTATGTTTGCTTGTAATGAACCACAATTTAATGTTTTCATCTCCTTGCCCATTTAAATGCAAAAGAGCACATTTCACTTTGCAATATACCACATACACTGATGTACAACTTCAGTGAAATATCGGTTTCTTCCAAAGCTTCTCATTGAGATGTAATAGCGTCACAGCGGAGAATGACATTGTGGTTAAACTCCAGTAAGGGTCTAAGTCAGAAATAAACTCTTCTTTAATGTTCTTTATATAAAGAGAAATACATTCTCCTGTTAACTTTAATATTTTTTCAATCGGGAGGATTTCCCTGAAATTCTTTGTGACCTTAGCTACACCAATAGGTGTCTGACTGTCTGTTAGGAGGCACCTGGGCAGATTGTTCTAATGGAAAAATAGATGAGTTTGATGAAACACCATAATCTGATATGTGCATATAAAGAATGACCTGATCTCTGCCAGAGACCATCAGCAGACTGTGGATCTGTCACTTTATTCTTAGACAAGAAGTCTTAACTCACTCATGTATGTTGTAAAATCTGAATCTGAATTTCAATTTGAATGCCCAGTGGCATTGCACTCTTGAGAATGAAACTCTCAACTGGGACCTGAAATCCCAGGATATGACCTAATTTTGCAAGTACAGAAGGCCTTTGATGGCCTCTGTAAAATTCCTACTTTTCTCAGTTGCTGTGAAAATTTAGCAGTTCTGTTCACACTTATTTTATTGTGAGCCATGTTGTGGAAAGATCTAGATCACTCTTCTTGCATCAGTTCTGTCTTAAGCCATTAAGTCATCTCACATTTCTCAGACAAAATAAAATTAATAACCCTCTGGAGGAGCTAATTTGTCTCTATTGATTTTAAGGTAGCATCGGGATGACAGGCTAGACAAAAGTGTGTGAAAGCTTGTGGTATAAATTAGTGTTTAATAACCTTACACTTGAATGCAGCAAAATCTTTTAATGATAACAGTCTGTGTCTTTGTAATCAACTTTCTGTTAGCATTTCACGCAACAGAAAAACGTGTTTATCCTAAAGCCTGAGTATGGCTTTTGAACAGACTAAGTCACCAGCAATTTTCAAATCATAATACAAGTTAGTTACTTTCTTTGTTCAAACACTTTTTTCTTTGCATGTGGCAGTACCCATAGCCCTAAACAGAGCTTCCTCTCACCTCCTCCTAGATACGACTTCTGAATATTATATTATATAATATATAAAGTTCTGCTTTGACCTTTCTCCTGATGTGTCATGAAACATTAAAATTTTGCATCCAAACATCACAATTCATCTCATATCAAGTCCTTAAAGAAGACAGGCAATATTATGTTGTTAACAATCCACGTTTTTCTTATTTCTGCAAGAACTTGCTGATGAGTCTTGATGACATTGTAAAAGTAGGAGAGAGAAAATATATTCATAGTATTTAAAATGAAAAGGCCTTTGCAAAAATGAATCTTCATCATGTTATGCCAAGAAGGATCTTGAGCGTTTACTCAGTATTTCTGGAAAACCAGAAAACTGCTCTCTGTACGAAAGTGAGATAGAGACCTTTTATAGCAATGCAAGCCAAATTTTAAGACACTTCAGGGAGTCTAAGAGTGGATTAAGCAGTTCATTTAAAGATCCCTAGTACACTCTCCTGTCTCTGTTGGAAATTTTTGATTGTGTTACTCCTGGTAGATTAGAGTCACTGTGTTTTCTAAGCCTTTCTTCCTTTCTTCCTTTCTTCCTTTCTTTCTTTCTTTCTTTCTTTCTTTCTTTCTTTCTTTCTTTCTTTCTTTCTTCTTTTTTTTTTTAATATTTACTAACAAATCTATCAGAGTTGCGAGGTTTTGGTTGGTTGCTTTGGTCTGTTTGTTTCTTGAATTCCTATTTTGCAGTATACTTGCATTTAGAAGAAAATTCTGCTTTGTGATTGTTGAGACAAGTAACCATATTCTCTGAGACAGAAGTGTTCTTCCAACGATGAATTATTTTTCCTTTTACTTAGGGCAATATTTGCAGTTGTCCAGTGGGTAAAGTATTGAAGGGTTAAGACTTTAGCATTACCCTACTTTGTTACAGTAGTGCAACACTGTAAAATTTCTGTTGAGTTCCTTCTAAGATCCTTCACTCAAGAGAGTTCTTGAAAGGGAGTAGAGCTCGCCCTGGCCCCAAGCTTCTTCCAACACAGATAACACTGAAAGCAGTGAAGCAGTGTATTAGCTTAAGCATTACCATCATCTTGTGCTGGATTTTCTACTCAAAAAGAAAAGAAAATAAAAAAAACCCAAAAAACCCAAATCCAACTCCCAAAAAACTACCCTCAAATCTAATCACTGCTTCCTTGTGCTCTTTTTCATTCTCTCGAGCGTTTGTTCAGCTCTAGAAAGGTCTCAAAAGCAGGAATGATAAACAGAAGCACCTGCTTTCTGTTCTTGAGTTCTCTTCAGGAATGAATTTTCTCTGCTCATAACAGAAGTGGTTTCTCATGCAGTCTGTGCTGAAATCGATGCAAGTATGGCAAACTCAAATCTACACTAGTAAGATTAGAATATGTAAAGCTCTTCATTTCTGCAAGGATCCACTGAATCTAGTCATTTTGTACCACCACCTCAGTGTTCATTTTGTATGGGTGAAGCCAGTGTGAATCACTACTTTGAAACAAACTGGGTCTATTTCCATTCAATTTCAAGATAGGTAAATAGCCTCACATAATTTTTAAATAGGTTGCTTGTAGTATAGATAGTGTACATTAGCTTTGTCTAGGCATTACTAAACAGGCTAAAAGTAGCAAGTCATCCAGTGATTCTTCATTTAATTCTTTGAGTGCACATAGATTTGGTAGTGAGTATACCACGCTGAATTTGTCAGTACAGCCTTCGCATTCGTTTCTCTTGCCTGACAGCAGCTTCATTCTCTTGCTTGGTCTTTGGCCAACTCAAATTAACTACTTAGACTGAGGCATCTATTCCAAGGATTGTGCCAGATCTGCATGGTATTGGCAAGTTTTTGGAGACTGCCTTGTGCCCTAGAGGTCTAACATGTTTAGCTGATTAAGACTGACTGTTAGGAGCCTCATTCCTGATCCCTACAACCATTCGTTCTGGCTGTAATTCAAAGAAAGCTCTTCCTCTGGCAAAAGAAAAAAAAAAGAAAAGAAGAAAAAAAAGAACGTTTCAGTTGGAACAGCCTCATGTCTCTTCCTTTGAGTGTCGGTATATTATGAATAGATGTCTTTTATAAATATAAAATCTGTTAAAGAATTATGGCAGGCTCAATTTTGTATCCAGATGACTGACTTACACTGTATTCATGAAACATGATTTCTGAGCTTTGAAGTTCAAGTTATAGGTCACTTCCATTAGCAAATTCAGAACAAAAGTTTGACTAGCATTGGTTACTTCACAGAAAACTTTTTAAGTTATGACAGGCAGGCTGCTGGTCACTTCATCAGTTCCTCTGATGCTTTTCTACTGATGCCTTTGATAACAGCTAATCCAGCAAAGGTTTAACGCTGTTTTTAAAGTCAGCTTCTCTTTTTCTCAGAAACCACCAGATGCTGCTTTGATCCCCTTTTGCACCTCTTGTCTTTTAGTCTTATTTAAAATTACTGTGTCTGTTTTGGAGTTTTTTAAACATGCTGGCATCTGCTCTTTTGTGGTTCATCAGAAAAACCTGCTCACAGTTTTATCTTCTTAAAAATAAATTCCATGTCTCCTACCAGCATTTCCCTTTCTTGATGTGAGAAGCTAGCTAGTAATTAGAGTCCTGAGGATCCTTTGTGTTAGGGGAGAAAATGACAATGAGGTTGAATCTCTCTTTGTACTTCCTTTGTGAAAAAAATAGGGTTGTGTCAAAGTACTGTTCCTGAAGCACAGTATGTAAGGAGATGTGCTTTTATTCACAGATTCCATTCTTCCACCTGGCTGCTTTGTTGCCTGCTGCCTCTGCTTCACTCTGCATTTTTTTAATCACCCTACCTCAGAGATGGGCAGGCCTTCATACCATCCAGCAGAGCTGTCGAAGCACCGTGCCCATCTCTGCCTGGCACCTGTCTTTGGGCAGGGAAGTGGCCTGGGTTTGTTCTGCTCTGAATCTCCTGTTCCAGCATTCTCCTTCCCAGGAACTGCTCAGGGGCTCTCCCAGCTGTCAGGGAAACAGAGCTTTGAGAACAGCTGTCCATTCCCAAGTCATTTCACCACAGCATAACCTACCTGAGAACCTATTTTGGGATTGGGAAAGATGACTGCAAAGGTCCCTTTCAACCTCAACCAGTCTGTGACTAATTCTGGGATTGTGATCAAACACTGCAGAGAAGCAGGAAATGTGGCCCTCAGCTGTCCACATAAAACGTGGAACCAGATACATATCTCCAGACAATGACCTGCTGAAGATCTAATTACTCTTAGCAAAACATCGCCTTCCTCCTTGTTGACAACAGTGGAAATGTCCCAACTACCTCCCTGTCAGCACTTCATTTAGGTTGTCTGACTCTCCCTTGATCTCCAGGTATAGATGTAGATATTGGAGTAGTATATCTGCATGAATTTGAAAGGACATCTGATTTTAAGAGATATGTTTGAAGGATTCCAATTACACTCTGAAACAGTGGACCTAGGAGCTGTCTATACTAATTTATCTTCTCATCTGATCTGATGACTAAATAAGTACATCTTCATCCCTTCCTTCATAGCTGAACTTTTGTCTTTTCTGCGAGAGCATTTGTTTTCTTTTTCTGGTATTCTGCACGTCTTTTGGTATTAAGAAATTGTCTTAATTGGTTTGAGTACTGGAACAAAATAAAAAGCAAATACTAAATAAGCTGTAGAATGTTAGAACAAAGATATGCTCTATCTTTAATAGACAATTTAGAGTATAAACTCACATAGAGTTTAGATGAACATTCATAGCATGATTTTATTTTCATAATACCCCATCCTGATAATTTGAGAATAGAAAGCAGATTGTAAATCATATAAATTTTTCTGTATCTATGGGTAATATTTAAGTGTTGAAAGCTAAGCAAGGAAGAAAAAAATTTTGCACTCCTAAGACACTTCTGGCATTTCAAAGCTTTTCCCAGTACTACCCTGGAGTAAAACCAGTATCTTTGGAATGAAAACAAGAGTATAAAGATGAAGTTATATGTCTGAGTCAGGGAGAACAGCAGTATCAACCTGTGTCCAACATAATAAATGAGCTCTGTGACCAGCTGCTTACTGGCTGTAAGTCTGTGTGCGCACCCTTTCACAGGCGATTCCAACTTTGCTAAAAGCAACGCCTCATCTCTCTGGAAAGTTTCGGTTCTGCAAGCCAAATGAGAACTGAGTTTTGATAGAAAATTCCAACTTTCTTCATCTGCAATATCTTCCTTTTAAATGCCAGCCTAATGGACATCCATGCTTTTATCTTTTGCTGCTTTTAAATACATTTTAAGTATCAGTTTCACATGTTACTACCTGAAAGAACAACAAAACCAAAAGCTGCTCCTTCAAATTCCCTTTTGTAGCTTCTCCCCGGTCTTTAACTGGTTTTAGTCAGTTGTTCTGTTTCCATGGAGCTGTATGAATTAGTAGACATCTGGGTAGGGAAACAAGAAAAAAGGTACAAAACCAGAGCACGTATCTTATCTGACATTTTCAGAAGAAAAACACTGTGTTTCCTTTCACTATCGGGAATAATGTAAAAATGGGCACATCTTGAGTGTTTTGAAAGTTTCAGTTACTCTTCAGGCAGAAGGATCATTACCAGAGCACTTCAGCACAGCTCTTTTCTCCCCGTTGAATTGTAAGTGCTCAGCAGATTATGGCAGCTGCAAACAGGGTCTGGATTTCATCCCTTTTGTTGAGAGCAAAATAGTTCACTTTCAGCGAAAATAGCTTTAACAATACTTCTCTGTATTTGTGATACTTTTATGATCTTTTTGCTGTTGAGGACACTGTTTGTCACACAAGAGTTTTCTTGTCATTCAGGTATGCTGTGGCATCACAGTGGAAGGATTCATCAATCAATCAATCAATCAATCAATCCATCTCTCTATGCCTGTGCAGTGACTCATCAGTTAATCAGTGCGCTTATTTAATTGCTACGTGCCCCTTGTCAGGTTAGTAAGAATGCCGTTGCGGCCCCCATAAATTAAAAATAGTATTGTGTTAATGTAACAGCAGTTGTGATTAATTATTCATAAATTCTTATTTATGTGATTATTCCTTTGACTGTGATGTAAATGATATTTAAACCCTAGGATCTATTTTTGGGAAACTTAATGACAAAGAAAGAACTTCAGTTTAATCTGAGGTGAATTGAATCTCCAAAGAATAAAGAGGGAAAAATCAAAGGAACTGTGATCCACATCCTATTCTTTTCTTCAAGTCCATGGACCATTACACAGTGAAAAGGTTAACAATTTACCTCTAGAATAACAAGCTGCAGATTGTTCTGCTTTAAAAATGCATTTGTTATCTTCTCAAGTCCTGGAAACTACCCAGATGACTTTTATATCCTTATAGCCCTCAAATACTACAGACACCTACACAAAAAGCAAAAGGGTGGGAGTTGTACCCATTAAAAATAATTCAGGACAGAAATAGCTAAGTAGAGGTGACGAAGTAAGACTCGCTGTCTGTGGACTTTTGTGCTTTTCAGTGATTTTCTCCTGATTCTAGTAGGAATTGTGTCTTGTAGCAAGGTAGGGCTCTCCCTGCTACCCTGACACTTCCACCTGTGGAGGAGGCAAAGAAACCTAGAGGCATTTCATTGCTGACACATACATATACGAGGTACGCACAATCTCTCTATATTTCTGGGATTTGGAATAATACCATCTGGAATGCTGGAAGGTACCAGATTTTATTCAGGGTGAAAACTGACCAGGGTCCTTTATTCATGTGGACAGTGTGGATCATTTCTTCAGCAGCATTAAGGTGTGTCCCTTGACCCTAAATCCAGAGCCATAGTATAACTCTGCCTTCCCATTCCATTCTACTTTTTCTTTTCTGTATTCCTCAAGGGAAGATGACCAAATCTTTGCTGAAAAATGCATCAGCTGCTCAAAGTGGCGTGTTTTAATTGCACTCACTTCTTTGCTCTCATTAGTTCCTGGAGAATTGTATCAGAAATCCAGGTTGGTGGAAAGCACAGAGTGCTTTGGCAGAAGTGTTGAAATGATACAGGCAGTAAAGAAAAGTAGCTGCTGGATACAGTAGCCCTAAAAGGAGCTGAACAAAGGAAGATTTCCATCTGCTACTCAAATTTAGTTTTGCCAGCTCTCTTAGGGTGACTATCCACAGCATTTTCACTACATTAACAGTAGTGAAGACCTGAATCCCAGGAATATACTTCTTCTAAGAGCTAGCAAATACTTTAAGTAGTATAGTAAAATTAAATCTCTTCTGTGGGAATTATCAGACCTATAATGGGCACATGATTTTTATGAAGAGTCTGCAAAATCTTAGCTGCTTCTGCTGCTTTGGGTTGCTATGATAAATACATGCTGTTTTTCTAAAGTAAATGAGTAACATAACTATGTTATAGAAAAAAACCCCAGGTTTTCTCTTATTGATTAAAAGCAGCACCTCACACTTGTCCTGCACTGCTCCAAGTGCAATTGCAGGTCCTTCATAAAGTCTTCTTTTGGATTAGAGGCACTACATCCTTTCCCGTCAGCACCATGAGAGCAGTGGGGTTTTGGTTTTTCTTCCTCTCAGATTTAGAAAGAACATGGACTCTTTTTCCCCAGCTGCAATTTAAGGGAAAAAAATTAGGGATATAATGTAATTACCAGCACTGGAGTCTTGCCAGGATGCTGGGCCTTTATTTCCTTGGGTTCCTCAAAAAAAGTGTCCTAGGACCATCTAATTATGAGCAACCAAGACCACAGTTCCATATATGACATGAGAGACTCTGCCTCTAGCAACACAGAGCATCAGTCTGGACATTTCCTCCGTACTGGCCCAAAAATGCCCCCTAATGACTCGTATTTTCTGTTGGTTTTGTTTGTTTGAAGGTTTTTTTATAAATTTTGTGATGTACCTAGAGCTTGTCAAAATATCTTAATAACCAACATATGTACATTTTACAACACACACAGTTTTACAGTCAGTGAAACAAGACCAGCCGGTACATATAATCCAGGGTGTACTCCTTAACACCATTAAGGAGTATATTTACTCCTGGAGTGTGGAAAATTTAGGGCAATATTCTTTTCTTTATTAAAGTGAGTCCATGTGATAGGAAGTAGAATGAAAATGGTATTTTAATTGCAAGGAGTTTTAAAAACATTCATGTTTGATAAACAGTTACAAAGTCAACAGAAAATAACTGTAAATTAGAAACAAATGTCCCATCGTACTACCCTGCCTATAAAATGTGTCTGAGACTCTGCTTTTATACATATTGAGAAAAGCTGTATCCTCACTCCAATGACAAAGCTGATCAGCATCTACCAAGTAAAAAAATTACTCCTGTGAAATTTGAATTTCTTCAAAAGTTTGGTATAACAAGTCCTGTTACTCTTGTGCAAAAAGGACTCTCTGGTATTTCAAAGAGGAGGACAATAAAAAGAAACAAACAAACAAAAAACCTCAAAAAACCCCAAACAAAAAAAACCCAAAGGAAGTGAAAAAGGCTATTGAGTGGGCTTGCTCTCATAGAATTATTTTTATAACATACCTCAAATAGTTGACAGAATAAAGAGAACATTCGTTCATGTGCCAGTTCAATGAAATACCTTTGTAAATCCCTGAGTTGAGCTGTCTAGGTGGAAGGAAGCCTATATACATGAAAATCTTCCCATCCTGAACTATAAACAGGTCTAGTTTTCACCCTCAAAGGGACAACTAGTAATAGAATATTAATTGCAGAAGGCCTAAAAAATATCTTTATTCACATACTAACTAATTAGAGGAAAACACAAAAGTTATTAGATAGGACGTGTACTTACTTAAAATTGATCTCATTGCCATTAATATGGAGAGGATGGGGTAAAATCAATGATCTGCATGGCTAAATGAAATCAACATCAACATGCTGACTTCATCAGCGTGAGAACAAAATCAGCATCTGCAAGGTTTAGTGAAAATTTATTTCTCCGATTGTTTTCCATTTTAGAAATCATTCAGTGTAGGTTTTCCTTTTCTAAATTTCCTGTCAAGATGTTAACTATATAAAATAGAAAAATCACAGTTAGTGGATGCCTGGGGGGAAGGAGGTGGGCATCTCCATTATTTTCCTGTGTCATGGAGTGTTCCTTTCTTCATATGAGGAATCTGCAATGATTTTAACGCTCTATTTATTTTACTTCCCTGACTATTGTCTTTAGCTTAAGTTTGGCTTGGTTTTGGTTTGCAGTAAGTCAGCTTCTGTACATGTACGGCAATAACAACGTACACTTGTGTCATGACCATTTGAAGCAGGAGTTGCATCACTTTTGGAAAACTGGTTTAGGACAGCTGAGGTAGGAATATTGTCCAGTGAGATTAGAGGCTATGTGGTTGCCTTCAATATCTCTTGAGTTTTTGGCTGGTGCTCAGTGTGCTTTTCAAAGTGATATTGAAGTGCAGTGGACATCAGTACTCTTAAAAACTGGTCACATCATCTTTGACTCAGAATTTAGGAGGATCAGATCCCCAGCTTACACTCAAAGTCCTTTAAAGAAGCTTCTGTATATGAAAATAGAACAGAAAGAGATAGTATTTAATCTAAATTTCATAGTTATTTTTGGCAGAAATTCGCTGTAGCAAGATGGTTATCCAGGCAAATTCTTGTCTGTTTGTATCAAATAAATTTAGATTATATTCCTCTTTGTGGGGATGTCAAGCTGAAAGCAGGTCAGAACATGTATTCACAGATGTAATTCTGAGATTTTCAGGATGTATGTAGGTGGCCTCCTATGAGGGGGACTAAAATTTAACAAGCTAATAACAGATGAATAGGAAAAGTGGCATTCAGCAGAAACGCAATTATATGTTGTGTAAAAATTTTAAAAATCTGGAAGAAGAAACCTGACAGCATGGTGTTGTAGGGATAGTAATACCAAGTGCCTCTGTATGTTTAGTTGAAGTGAGGGTTGTTGTTATTAATACATTGCTGACTTTTAAACAAACTATAACCTAGTTTTGGAGCAGTGATGCTCCACAGAGCGACTTAAGTGGAATAAAGATATATTAGTCCGTTAATTGTTCGTGATTTAGTTCTAGTTTTGAAATATTACTTCACGGGATGAACGAAAGAAAAGGGCAAGTAATGAAAGATGGGCCTTACTGAGTGGACCCACCTCCTCATTTAGTCAGCCAAGGGTTGTTACCCGTTTATTACCCTGTAACCCGAGGGCAAGTTCAGTGAACAACTGTGGAGGCCATTAGGAGCTGTCATGGAGAATTTATTTGCCTTTGAATAGAAGGTGGATGCAGTATGGTAGAGGCTGTGTGCTTCAAAGTGGGTAATTCTCCTTTTGCAAGCTTTTTAATACTATGTTTATTGTTTCCTAGTGCATCTCCCTAGACTGCTTTTTGTTGCCTTTGCTCCTCTTGTCAGGAATAAAATTTATAGAAGCGTGGCCCAGGAGAACCAATCTTATTTTGTGTAGTGACTATGCTAGCAGCCCACAGTGTCTTACTGGAAACTTGCAGAAAACCGTAAAATCCACACCTCTTCAGAAGCTAAAGGTCTGGTGATGTTTTTTCCTTCTTTCCTGTAAAATACAGGTAGTTGTGATAAAATAGATTCTTTCTTTCAGTGTTCTAACTCCAAAGCAAATCTCATCAAAGTCTGTAAAAGCGAATTAGTCAGCTAAGTCGTTGCATCCCAGTTTGACAGTGCAAGCTTCTGAATTTGCAGGAAAGCAGTTATTGCTCTTGCATTTCCTGAAGTGTAATAGACATCTTGAACACAAGAGAAAAATCTGGTCCTTGCTTTGAATAATGCATTATATGAACTTAAAAGGCATAAGAAGATATGATAAGTTAGAACAGAGACTGACAGCAATACATTCATCCAGTTGCCAATGCAGGGGACATTTATCCTGAAAGAACCAGTGCTGCTCAAAAAGTGGAAACAATAGTTTTGCTCAGTGTTTTGAAGGTAAGCATGGGAGAGGGGGAGATCCTTTTTTTGGCAGACACTGTATATTGGATGTGAAAGATATCTGTAAGTAAAGATACATTTTCTAAAGCTCATGTCACCAGTATGCTTACGTAATTCACATATCCTGTGGATGTGTCACAGGAGTGTTTGAGGAGTGTATTTTATTTATTCTAAGTGGAAGCAATCCCTGAATTTTGATCTGCTTCATAGGCATGCAATTTCCTTACCAGGAAATGCAAATGCAAATGTCTCGGAGAAAGAAAATTAAAACCCATAGATGAATATGAAAGTATCTAAAAAAAAAAGGGTTTTCAGATACAAAGTCAGACAGTGGGTTCAAATGGTCATCTAGGACTAGGTCTGAGTCATGTATTTCTCTTTCAGAGTTAATGTTACTTTGGTTACCACTCAGTATTCTAAATTTATGGGATCTTATTGTGACATTGATACTATTTACACAAGTAAATATAAATGGACAGTTGCAGTACATTTGTGTGCATTTATGCTAACTAACCCATTCTTCTTAATACTTTATCAAAAACGGGATTTTTAAATGAATGTCTGTTTATTCACTAGAAGGTTTACTCTCAGAATTCAAACACTGCTTTCTTTCCTGAAAACTGTAGTGTTGTTGAAATATTGCTGAATGAATCTAAATTCTCTAAAAATTCTAGCTAAGTCGGTCTGTCGACATTCATCTGAAAAAAACCAAAGTTTCAAGATACAAAATATTCTTGTTCATAGATATATTTCCTGCCCAGCAATGCTCCATAGTTATAGCATAAACTCTTAATGAGGTTGATATAGCAAATCTTCTAGTCCAAACAGATGTACACAGTCCCAAGTATTTTATTAAATGATCAGCTGCATCCAGTGAATTACAAAGATTCTGGCACTAATTTTTTTTTCCTCTTAGTTGGTTTATTAAGAAGAAAGAATTAATATGAACTTCTCAATGGGATATTTCCACGAGGCGTGCACTTATTCCTTTTAGAAGTACCTAGACATTATTTAAAACATTTCTTTCAACCACTGGCTTTTAAGGCATACATTTCCATTCTGCTTTTCTTCTAGTTTTCCTTTCTTCTTTCATCTGCAGGGTTTTAAACAGTTTCTAGAGGCAGTAGCAGAGGTTTCTTGTGATGTTATTGATAGCCTAGAGGGCACTTTATGGAACAGCAATAGGAGGTACAGTCAAAGGTAGAATGATAACTGTTTTAAAATTTAAATTACTTGATCTTCCAAAGGACAAGCAACAGTCATTTGCTAACCATCAGTTAGGAGTGGAAGGGTTATTGTGGTGGTTTTTAATTCTATCCCAAAGTCTCTGTGGCAAACAGCTGCCAAAAGGTAGATGTGCTGCTGTTATCCCCTGTGTTTAGTTCTGGTGAAGAAGAGCAATTCCTCAGCAAGCAATGTGCTCACCTAGTGGGAAATGATCAAAGCAGTAATGGGAGAAGGGAAGAGAAACCCCTGAACATATGATCAGTCATTATCTGATGCTCTCAAGTCATGAGTCTGAGCTTACCTTTCGCATGTTCATTTGTTCAGCTGTTGCCATTTGTAGGCTATAACTGCAAGGGTAAATACACATGTTCCTGAAGCGTTCCCAGCTCCTCAGAGGAGGAATGCAGGGTGGTCCGGCCCATGCCAGTCACGGCTGGGCTCCACTGAAGGGGAGTGATGACATCGTGTGAGACAGCGCTTGGCTGTGGGGGCTGTCAGAGCCCCGCATGGTGCCCAGCGATCCTGCTAACACTACTCACGTGTGTATAAGCATGTGTGCATGTGGCAGGCAAAAGCTCTTTTCAGTTTAAAGCATTGTTTTGCACTACGGTGTTTTTATAGCAACATATAGAAGGTACCATGGTCAGAGCCAGGCAATCCTCTTGTTCCATATGTTGAAAGCAGAATCCAGTTGCTCATGTGTTACTGTGCACTGGGCATAACCCCTGCTAGGGGCACTGAGTTGCTTTCGTGGTACTTATGTTTTAAAGTGAACAGCAGTGGACTGCTGGTATTCATGCTTGTATTTCCCAGGCAGGCTCCTCTACGTGCTTTACATACACTCGCTCCCGTATGGCATGATTAAGGACAACAGGAGATGGCACTTCCCCAGAAACAGTGTGAGTAGTGTTGGAGCTGTTGGGAAAAGCTCATTTCCATTATTACCAGCAACCACAATTCTCTTACTGTGGCACCATTCCCCTGCTGCTGTCCCTGACCTTGGTTGTGAAACCCTCTGCTCCTATCCTCACGTGTTACAGAGCTGCTGGCACAACAGATGCGTTACTTACACAACTGGTTCCCGCATCTTCCGTGGAAAAGGATGCCTTGGATGTGTTGGCATTGTCAAATAAATCAAATGCTTCTTTATGAAGTGGTGGATATGTTCCTTGATTCCTAGGCTCTCTAGTGAAACAAACCGAAATGTTCCCTCCCTCCAAGGTGAACCCAGGTGCTGTTCAAGAGATGCTTCTTCCTGAGGACAAATCATTCCTCAGCCAGGACCGTGCCAGGTTTGGTTTCTTCTGCCCTACACAGTCCTCTACGCCATCCCAACGGGCCGTGTACTTTGAAACACACCATATGTTCCGATGCCATATCCTTCGTTCCCTCAGCAGCATGCTGTGTACACACCGTTCTGTGCTGACAGATTGCATGACAGCCTTCCTGTTATTTCAGGTATTCAAACTGAAACATCTTTAAGCCCAAACAATTATTTCTAAGAGGCAGAAAGACGGCACGAGCAAGTGGGACTGGACTGCGGGCCATCGTACTTCCAGCCCAACCAAGAAGTTTATTCACTGCATGGCCTGGGGCACGGGGATGTTTAGCAGAATAGATGTAGTTTTGTCCCTAACTGGCAGATGCAATTAATCTATCTGCTGCAGGATATTTACTTGCACAGTGTAGCTCTGTTAGCAGAATGATGTGAAAAAGTGTATCAGAGGTGGAATAATAGCCTTACAGTGGCTTCTTTTTTTCACCTGTCCACATTCCAGTGTAGGTGGCCAGTATTAGAAAGATCTTAGATTCTTAGACCTCCTCACCTCCCTTATATCAGTGGGAAGAAGTAGGGCTTGCAATCAAGACCTGAAAGAATGGCTGCTTTGAAGTCATGCTCACACATTACGCCTTTTAATTGCCTGATTTTCACAGAATGGGTTGCTGTTGCATGTCCACAGGGCATACCAGTGTCACTTTATGGTGCATCATAGCTCCATAGTGCACTCAGAGGGAAAACCACTCATTAAAAAGATGAACAGTGCCTGCTTTTCAGCACCTATTACTATCAAGATGTCTGAAATATGCAATGCACATTCTTAATGGGTACTGACAAAGTACTTTAAAGCACATTGATGTTTTAAATGTATATTTAGACTAATGAACAAGATGTAGCTGAAGATTAACCTTTTGAGTCTATCAAATCAGTGGTATAGCCCCCCCTGCTCCTGAATCCCACTGTTTTCTTTCTTAATGTTTTATCTATACAGTGATACGTTAGGGAGATTGCGAGGGTACAGCTCTCCTTGAAGCATCCCAGATTATAGAGAGAAAGAATGGTAATTTACCAGGGTAAAAAAGAACCTGCATAATAATGACATAAAGGACAGATTATTGAAATTATGATTTTGACCTCTGCAGTGACTTTGCAAGAATGGCATTGTAGACCTCCATATTTAATGTGTTTTCTGGATTTTTCAGCTAAAACTTGCTTAGCTGGAGAGTGGAGAAATCTTACTCTTCTAGACCTGCCATCCCTACTGACACTGCCCCAGCTCTGGTGTCCCAGCAGGGCTCTCTCTGGCATAAGGCCTGTTAGCAGTAAGAGCACTTACCACCTACTACTTACCACCTCTACTTACCCCCACCCACCCATGTGTAACCTTCGCCTAAGGGTTTATGTCCTGCAATTCCTGTCAAAGCCCTCTGCAAGGTTATGCTCATGCTCTCACTGCCCTTGATGGATAGGCATGAGAACAACAGGTTTAGTCATGCCTTGAGTAGGACTAGCAGGCTCTGGGAAGGGCAGGTGATATTGATGGCAAGGCATGATGTGAGCAATCTGTCTGGGATTTTCCTGTCTGTGTGGGAGAGACTGAGGGCACACTTTGTCCTGGCACGCGACCTACATGCACCCATTTAGTTAGAACAGAGAACAGAACTTAGATTGCTTGACACCAAAAATGGAAAGAGAGCCTGTGGACAGCTGAAGTACTGTTGGATGTATCAGTCCAAAGTAAGAGTTTGGTGTTAAGAGTCATTTTTTCTAAACGTGGGTCTGGGGGAAGAATTCTTTAGCTCCCCTAATTTCTTTTCCCTCTTGTTGAATGTTCAGTTGTTCTTGCAGATTTCTAGACCCTGCTTTCTGATACAGTTCACACTTTCCTGTATTGTTGTGTGTTTGTGAAACAGGCCATGTTGGGACTTTCAGGCAACAGGTTCAGAGTCCTTGGATCACCTGTCATAAATGCGTGATCACCCACCAGGATAACATGATGCAGAGAAATGCCTAGATCATCGGTGATATTGGAGTTCAGATTATCTGGAGATAAGCCTTGAAAAGACGTGACTTGGTTTACGTAGCTTTCTCCTCTATTTGTTGTCTTAATAGCACTTTTCATCGCACCTAAATTCAGGAATATTTTTCATATTCTCAAATGAGGAGGTTATCTGCCCTAGGCCTGCTTAGTAATAGCTGAAAGAGAAAGGCATATTTAACAGATAGACATTTCGTGCTTAAATGTAAACATTAAATTTTATATTTTCTTTATCACTGCAGAGAAAAAATAGAAGTGTTTTCAGAATAGGAATCTATTAAAACATGTGCCTCGAGGACTCTCTTGCTAAGGCTCGCTGTGGTGGATCATCTGTGTGTTTGAATTCTCAAAGATACAGAAGTAGGAGTCTTGTAACCTACCTGGATCCCTCTGAATATTAGTAAAATAACTCACAATATATGAATAGCTGCTTTAACACTATGGGTTTTTTACATTCGTTGGGATAATAAAACAGGAGCATTCTAATTGAGTACCTAAACTCTCATATAAATATATATGTGATGTTCTTAGCCTTTTTTTTTTGAAGCAGGGAACAAGAGGGGCTTCAGTAGCATTGCATTCACTGGATATTTGGGAGTTACATTTACAATATTGGTGTTTATTTCCAGTCTCTCACATCCTTAATGAATAGTTTTCCTTTATGAAAATTTTTCTCCTAACCACTTCCCTAATAAAATGCAGAAGATCTATGGGGTTTATTTTCAATCCCGTTTGTGTTATCTTACACTTGCATCTTTATATGTATAAGAACTAAAACAAGCTACAGAGAAAAGGGCCTCAGAGCATGCAAATTTCATTGCAAAAAATCCTATTCCAAACAATGTCAGTGCAAGACTTGTTAACTGCTTAAAAATTGAAACAAAAATCAATATGAAATTTGGATCTTCCAAATTCTTCTCTTGCATTTTTGAAAAATTGTGGAAATCTGAAATTGCACTGAAGTTTTGTAAAACAGTCATACCAATACATCTTAATTCCACAAAATATACTTTTTTTTTTAAACTTGCACATGTTGTTTTCTGATAAGTTTAGTGTAATTTCTAGATAAATGTCCTATTTCAAGCTAGAAGTATTAAGCATTTTGTTCCTGATACAAATGATCATTTACTTTACCAGAAATTGGTGTTTCTCATTTAGTCTCCTATCTTGTGCAAATCTGTGTGAAGTTATTTAGAATCTTCCATACTTCATTAACTGAAATGATTACCTGCAGGCTTCAACTATTTAGTCAACTTTCTCTGGCAGTACACTAATGAATAGATCTACTTAGCATATTGACATTAACGGTCTCTTTCAGAAGAACAGTCTTTATTATATACCATAGGATTTTAATATATTTTTTTTTATTTACTTGATAAGTAACTCTCGCACAAGACTGTGATTTTTAATACTCTTTTGCATGCTAGGCCATATTTTGTTTGCATCCTTTTCTAAAAAGAAGCAGGCACTCCACTGTTGACTCTGTAGTCTACAGTACTGTATATACTCACTGCAGAGGAAAAAGAATTTTTTCCTTGTGCTGAATAGATAGACAAAAGGGACTTTCAATGAAATAGGGCCCTTAATCCATGATATCTGCATGAGTTAAGAAATGTGGGTTTGTTTTGGTTTGATTTTAGGTTTTTTGCAACCGTGAGCTCAAGGACTGCTCTAATTTGTCCCAATGTCCTGTCTCAGGAACTATGGACACTTCTCCTTTCTAATGATGTTGCCCTTATATTCCTTCCATGATTTGTGGCTTCATGGCATAACTGAATCTGTAGTGAATCATCTTTTTGCAGAGCTATCCAAGTATCTGATCTGCACTCAGTGATTTGCTGCACTTAAGATTCTCCCTAGGGATTTCAGTTTCTAAGGATCGGTTCCTGAAAATTGTCTTTAAGAGAGCATACAACTCCTCTCCTGCTGTTGAAGACTGACAGGGAAAAAAAAAAAGCCAGTGTGCTTGTTAACCATCTCTTTTAGATAAGTGTTTCTTCATTTGAATGTCACTTACTGTGTTTTCCCAGGCGTATTTAAAAAAACTCTCAAACTTATTTTGCCATTAGTTTCCTCTTATTGTCTTATCAAATACAGTAATCTGTGATGTCCATGTTCTGTGATCTTCGTTGGTCTTGATGAATCCTTATGTCTGCACAGTTTTACTTTCTCCTTCCTACTCCAGGGCTCATTAAGAATTTCAGTCTGAGCAGTGATTTTAAGGTGAAGGAGATAGGAAGAGAGGCCAGTTGTTTCAGTGCTCAGCAGCAAACTCTTCATTAAGAGAGGAAACAGTAAGGCAAAAGCAAGTGTAGTAGTTGCTGTCATCACACTTCCATCTTTCACTTTTTAAGTTATCAGTTCATTTCAGACATAATTTCCTCTCATTGGAACAGTACTCTCTCTTACAACGGGAGCAACTCTGGATGTATATGCAGTTTGTTATTATTAACTTCCTAATGGTCACTCAAAACCAGGCATCATCAGAAATCTTGCGATGGAAATTGCAAGCCTGTTGCCCAAATGTTACGAAACTAATGTGTGATTTTTTTTTTTTACTCAGAGCTCTATCTTTTTAGTTTATATTTTCTATTTAATGTGTCCTAGCTGGGATGGATGAAGGAGGGGAACTGTATGAAAAATAATTGAACAGTTTAATGTCTTGACCAGTTGTTTCTTTCTTTACCTCAGGCCAGTATACGGCTGATCTGATCTGAGTCATGGCATTTGCATGTGTTGAATCAATGGAAGCAGTGTAGGTTGCACTAGGGTGCACCGGGAGAAGAACCTTAAAGCCCACCTGGGATCCCACAGGGATGTATCATATGCAGGGAAGAGGCAGTAGGTTGAACCTTTCCTACCAACTCCGGTTCAATCTCGTTTCGGGCTTGAATTAGTCAGTAATGGGGCTCCCGTGCCTACGCCTTGCACTTTCCCTCTCTGTGAGAGAACTTCTGGCAGAGCTCCTGCTGACAGGGACCTTTGTTCTGCTGTCACGGAGATTGAAACCTGCCTATAAACGTGACAAATGTCTCCCAGGAGTCATTCCCCTGGCTTCAATAGAGTTACACAAGGGATGATTTTGGACATTTTCAGCAGTACTTTGTGATTTTAGTACCTGTACGCATACAGTTTGGAGCACGCATTTAATCTGCACAATCAATTTGATAGGCGTCCCAGAAAGATAAGTCACCTTTTGTCAGAATCATTGCTCTGTATGTTCCGCAGTTAAGAGACTATTAAATTATTTTCTCTAAAAGCTTAACATTCTCCAACTTTGAGACTTTGCTTCTTTCAAGGAAACATAATGTCTAGTCCAGTATATTGTAATTTTTTTTCCTCTTATTTTTTAATAAATTCTTGAGGAGCTAAATAATTAATAATGCTGTTGATTTAGGACCTAAGGCAAATACAGTTCATAAGGCCAAAGTCCAGAAGTGCAAAAGCTCTTTTTTTTCTTGGAGTGCTGTATTTCAGGGTATTTGTTCGACTGTTGTCTGATATCCACCAGTCTTGTGACTAAAACCAAGTGCTGTATCAAGTCCTCTGTATGTGACCAGAGCCAGGAGTGAAGTAACAATTAAGCAATTAAATGGGTGTTGAGAGTTCCTGCGACTGAGCTTTCTCCTTGCCCTCTCGTAGTTTGCAATATGAATGTACTCAATTATTCAATCACAAAAGCTTTTAAGCTGTGTCTGGATACCGTCTGCCTTTTTAGGTCTATGAAGGCAAGTCTCAGGTTCAGAAATCCTTTTGGCATCCCCTTCTATCATTGAATAACACTGCCTCAGCTCTGAATAATAATTTCTGATGCTTCTTGGTCCACCTAGAGGTTGCAGCCAGAATTTTGACACTGTGGAAATTCAGTCTGATTTATGAATGTAAAAATGATAGGCAGCAAAACAAGGCTCATCCAAGGCTTATTCACCAGTACCTTGCCCTTAATACAGACATTTCATAGTGTCCCATATCCTTCTGTTGCTGACCCTTCAGTGACTGTGGTGATTGGAGTTTGGGCATAGGAGACCCTAACCAGTCCTTGCTTCCATTGACAGCTGTTGGGCAGCCAGGGGTGCTTGGACTTGCCTTTACAGAAGATATCTTTCTTTATTGCCAGCAGCTTTAAATTTGAGAATGCTCCAAGCAGGTCTATTCATAGTTTTCCCCACACAGCCATCTATACAGCAGATGTTTTTTTGTTGTGGGTTTTTTTTTAAGTTTTTCTTTTTTCCCAGGGAAGTTTTAGTAGGGAAAGAGCAATAGTAGCTTTTAGGCTATTCCATAGCCTTTCCATAAGCGACCAGTGTGATTTCCAGGGTAGAGAAAGTGCTTAGCATGTTTTCAGGGTTGTATAGGCCTG
The DNA here is from genome assembly GCA_013398855.1 of Mohoua ochrocephala. Classification (NCBI taxonomy): domain Eukaryota; kingdom Metazoa; phylum Chordata; class Aves; order Passeriformes; family Acanthizidae; genus Mohoua; species Mohoua ochrocephala. Next base: position 1,472 of record VZTA01024067.1, on the reverse strand, counting down.
TAGAGTCACAGTGTGCCAACACTCCCAAACTAAGATGCAGCACATATGAGGAGATCTGTTCTGTAACACTTGTTTCCCTTCCAGTCAGTGTTACAGCCTCTGAATCACTCTGAACTGGCTGAAAAGTGAATGTATTTCATCATGGTACAGGTTGTGACAAGTCAAAAAATTTATATTTTATTTCGCTTTTAATGAATTTTTGTTGGAAAACTGCAAAGGAGTGGTCCTAGAAGCACGATAAAGTACTTAATGCACCATATGCATAAGAAGGCAAAGCTGCTGGAGCAGAAGTAAAGGTTTTGTGACCATCAGCAGCAGCAATGCTGACTATTCATTAGGATTCTCCAGCTCACTGGTACGCTGCATGGGAACAGTTTATTTTGTATTCTGGGTTTAATTACCGCATTAGACCTTAGACCTCTCGGCAAACGAAAGCTTCCTGCCATTCTGACAGCTTATTTGATAGCAATGATTGTTAACCTTGAAGGCACCTTAAATGACATTTGAATGGTGTTTATGGATTTATGCCGCTCATCGTGCTGTTTTGCTCGCTCTCCATTAAACCAAATGAGACACCTCCAGAAGGCTGTATTGATTCTTGACCACAAATCCTGGCTCTGCAGGATACCAGTCTATTCTTCAGAAAGGTCGTGCTCTCTCAGAAGTCTTTTTTTGCAGAAAATACACATTGCACTGCAGCCAAGAGCTATGCAGATGACCACATAACCCAGTTTTAATGAAGGTTACTGTCCTTCTGCTCCTGCTACATCAATAGTGCAACACCTTTTAAAAAATGTATGCATACAGGATTTTTTCAAATTCAGCTTTATTAGTCTAACAAGTAGCAGACATATTAAACCTGTTGTCATTTTGTACATGCTTCAGTGAGTTCTACCTGAATTTTAGGAATAGAAACGTCTCACTTGATTTAACGCTTTTTTTTCTGTTGCCCTTTACCTCTGCCAGGCAACACTTCCTCCTATGTCTATAATCTTTTCCTGTTTATGTTCTATTTCTTTGCCCTTGAAAGAAAATACTGGGAGAAGCCACTACTCTGATCACTTTTGACTCACCTTACAAAGGAGAAGTGTACCTTTTAAAATTCTTTTGTACTTTGGAGAGGTTTGGAGACTTTTCTGCATTAAATATGCCCTATCGACATTTGCATCTAGACTTTCTTTACAATTAGAAGGAACTCCATGTTCAAGTAAGTGGTTTGTGGAACATATTTTACCATACAGCAATACATAAAAGCAAACAAGGCAGAAGAAACCAGACAATTATATTAATGATAAATACCTTCCTGGATTTTTTTTTGTTTCTCTGTATTCAAACTACAGGCATTTCAGCTTTGTAGCCTCAGCTTTTTCTTCCCATAAGAGGCTCTACATCACCCATTCAGACAGCTCCTAATGTATCCCATCCAGGATAAACTCATCCTCTCATTTGCACAAAAAGACGTGACTTCGAAT
>VZTA01024066.1:210742-237941 GCA_013398855.1 Mohoua ochrocephala | reverse complement strand
AGCCGCTGAGTGCGGGCACAAGTGAGACTTGTGCGGCACTTTGGAAGTGGGGGCTCGTGTCGCGGTGCGGATCGCGCACGGCCGGAGGTGCCGGTGCTGCACTGCAGAGAGGAGCGTCCTGAGCGCCGGCCACATGTTGCCCCCCGAGACTCCCGAATGTCACATGCCACTTCTACACTGCCTCTTCGCCCTGTGGCCTTGTGCTTACAGCCGTCCCAGGTCTCCAATGTGTTCCTGACCAATACAGTGTTTTCCTGACCAGTACAAACAAATATATTCTCAGAACAAATTTCTAACAAATTTAATACTTAAGCAAATTAATTTAATGTGTATTGTAGTTTGCCCATACGTTAAATATTAAGTTGGAGAAAGCCCTGGCTTTTGAGATATTAGACATACTAAGCATCGTTGCTTGTGATTTCTTTACACTTATGCTGTGTAATGCTGACCTTGGGAATTAAGGTATTTCTGCATATTTTATTGACTGGCATATTGAAAATTATGTATTGGTAGATACATTAAATCTCAGGCAAGACAAAAAACACGTAATAAAAGAGCACAGCAGAGGTGTGTTTCCCTTGAACCAGTTATTGTAGTAGAGCACATATTTATGTCGTATTTTTTGTTGGCTTGTTTTTTAATTCAGAATTAACTGTCTTTTCCGTTTAAGCACAGAGGAGCGTGACATATTAAAGCTGTTGTGCTCTGATGCAACTACGGCTCCAAATTATTAAGTGGATGGGTGGGATTAATAGATACAATATTGAAATAGTGGGACCTATTATATTGTAGCTCTAATTCTGCATACAAAGGAGATATTATGTAATAATATTTATGTAATGGCACGAGTAACTATTTCATTATTAAAAAATGTAGAGCCTGAGGTTGTTGGCAGGTAGCAGGATTTTTGTGCATATGTGTGGTTAACTCATTAAGGCTTATTTTCTTTTGAGAAAATGTTTAGGCTATGCCATATCATGAATGTGGCATCATAAAGTAAACAGTGAAGCAGTTTAGTTGTCCAGCTATTAGGAATACAGTAGGAAATCCCTGGCTTCCCCAACCATAAACTTTAATGTTTGCATAATAGAAGTGTTTCTAATTTGTCTTCATTAGAGAAGACAATTCACTAGAGTCTGCAAAGGCAGTGTGACTTGTCTATCCTATTTATTTCCTTTTTAAACTTTTAAATTTTTTTTTCATGTTCTGTACCTTTAGTAATGTTTGCTGATAAGCTTCACGAGCTTCCTATTGCATCTCTGCATTGTTGGTTTTTTTTTTCTTTTTAAAAAAGCAGACAAATGTAATTTTCTCTCTTCAGAGGTGTTGGACCTAAGCAATCATTGTTAGAAGTACTCTGACAGTGATTCTCAGGCTCTTTCTTGAGAGCTGAAATTTAAAACGAAGTGTAATCACTTACATCTACACTGACATTTTCTTTGAGGAAAAAAGGAATAGTAAAAACAACTTCTAGCACACTGTCTAAGACAATGGGATATCCTTATTGTTTGGCTTACAGGAAGCGCAGTGCTTGTCTTCACTTGAGTTGGTCTGGGTGGGAATAACCCTTTCCCGTTGGGTTTAATGTGTGTGCCTCGCCTCCAGGAAAGGTGCTCAGTTGCCTTGTTGCCTCCATGGTAGCAACCCATTATGGCTGTACAGGCTGCTCCACCTCCGGCATGATTAACTTTGCACGAATCTCACTGTGTTTATAGCTGTGTGCCCAAGCTGTGCAGCTAATTGGGAGTCAGGTTCAGAACAGACTCCCAATTTCACCTGCTGAGTGAAGGGGGTTGGATTGGTATGGGGCAGTGGCTTGTGCAGATGTTCGGAAAGTCAAACGTCTGGCAGTGCTGTGTCCTTGTGTCCACCAGCAGCTATGGACAGTGGTCCTGGAGGCACCCACCTGTGCTTTCTGCCCCATCTTGTGGGGGTACTGCATTCAGTGAAGTGTGTGAGTGACAGGGATTGCCAGTGTTCTTACCTTTGAAGGCTTTTATGTAATCCAGCACCCAGCAATTAATTTATAAAGGTTTACTGGTACAATCTGTAAAATGAAAGTGGCTTGTGGTTGGGGGAGATAAAACCCAGACTTTTAATTAAAAGTAATGGAAGGATCATCTCCTAGAACGGACTGTGTTGGCAATAACATTCGACAATTTCTTTATGTCTTTTGAGGAAGAAATCTTGTTGTATTTGGCAAGGCTGTGCAAATTCTGTCTTGATGTCCTACGTCTTTGCATAATAAGAGCTTGAAAGAGAAGGAATCAAAATTTTGTTTAAGCCCAGAGATCCGCCCACTATATTCTGTTTTTTTGTGAAATAAAGAGTAAAATTCTGATTACAATAGCAAAAGGTGAAGTGAGCTGGTTGAGCCATTTCATTCAGTTTTAGCTGTTTGGTGCTTTAAGCAGACTGGCACGTCTGTTGACATAGTGACATGGACAAAAGTGTAATTTCAGAAATGCTGCAACACTGCCATGGTGGTAATACAATGAAAGCAGTGTTGAATTCATGCTTTATTGTATAAGAGCATTGATATTATCTGATATACCGGTAGTTGTATCTCTAAGGGAGTCTCATAATATTGCTGCTTATACATAAAAACAATAGGTTTTAATTCACTAGGTAATACTCAAGTATCAAACCAAGTCGCATTCTATTCTCAGGCAGTATTGTCTGCTAAGTAGTACTTTCATAAATGCTTTTTGTAAAAATAGAAAAAACTTTGAAAAATTGCAAGGCCTGTTGTTCAGAGTGAAATCATAATGAAAATTTATTTTTCTGTTAATGTATTGTTGTTAGTTGAATTGTGAATTCTTGAATTGTTCCTGTTGCTAATCTGAATTTTGTTAATATTTTTGCAACCACATAAGTACCTGAATTTATAGCTTCAAAACAGATATATTTAAGGTAAGAGATATCTGTAATCATAAAAGTCATGTATGTTAATAGTTCTGTTTGGGAAGAGGTTGTTCCATAGGTCCTAATCATTGAATCATGGAATATGCTGAGTTGGAAGGGACCCATCAGGACCATTGAGTCCAACTCCTGGCCCTGCGTAGGACACTCCAAGAGTCACATGAGGTGCCTGAGAGCATTGTCCGAATTCTTCTTGAACTTTCTCAGGCTTGGTGCTGTGACCACTTCCCTGGGGAGCCTGTGCCAGTGCCAGGAAAACCTTTTGCCTGATACCAAACCTAGACCTCCCCCGATGCAGCTTCTTGCCATTTCCCCAAGTCCTGTCACTGGTCACGAGAGTGAAGAGATCTGTGCCTGCACCTCCTTCGTGAGGAAGTTGTAAGACCACAATGAGGTCTCCCCTCAGTCTCCTCCAGGCTGAACAGACCAAGCGACCTCAGCTGTTCCTCATGTGGCTTCCCCTCAGGGCCCTTCACCATCCCTGTGGCCCTCCTTTGGATGCTCTCTAATAGCTTAATGACTCTTGTTCAAGTTGCCATTGACCAGGGCCCCCAGGTCCCTTTCCGCAGTGCTGCTCCCCAGCCTCTTGTTCCCTGATCTATACACAAAACCAGGGTTGCCCCATCCCCGGTGCAGAATCCAGCACTTGACCTTGTTAGACCTCATATGGTTGGTGATTGCCCATCTCACTGATTTGTCAAGGTCTCACTGCAGGGCCTCTCTGCCCTCGAGGGAGTCAGCAGCTCCTCCCAATTTAGTGTCACTGCAAATGTACTCAGTATTCCTTCAGGTCCTGTGTCCAAGTCATTACTGAAGATGTTGAAGAGAGCTGGGCTGAGGATGGAGCCCTGTGGAACCCCACTAGTGACCGGATGCTGTGTCCATATTATTTTTATTCCTCTGAAAAAGTATGTGGAATTTAATTCCCTGTTTGCTAATCAAGCTTTGTAAGTCACCCTAAGCCTTATTCCAAACTTCTCTTAAATTTAGGTGACCTCAGAACGAGATTGCTATCCCATGTTGCTTCCATTTATCTAGTACTGTGAAGATTTGTTTGCTATGAGATCTCTTGTGGCGTATGGGGTGTATTGGTTCCTACTACCTCTTGGCCATTTCAAGCTCTTGGAGTCTGTCCTCAAGATTTCACTGACCACTTCAGAATATCTACGTGACTGCTCAGTTGAGTGTTTCTGTGAGGTGCTTATTCAGCTGCAGAAAGACAGAACCAAGCTGTAAATCCATTCATAAAGAAATCAGGGCGACTAGATGAACAGGATGTCATTTTAGGAGAGACATTAATAAGCAAGCTGAGGTTGCTAAATTATCACTTCGCTTAACAAGACTTGAGCACAAGTAGCTGAGGACACTACTCATAAACCACATAGGAGATACCTGTTGGTGTGTGATAATGAGTATTGTCAAACAGATAGTTGAAATATTAGCAAAAAAATTTTTTTTGATGTGGATGTGATTTGAGGCTGATGTGTGATAAATTTTACAAAAATAGGTGCACATTTTAAAATTGCTTTTGAAGGATGTTAGGCAGAGAAATGTGCGTTCAATTGACAGGATGGCCTTTGGAGAAGGCAGATTAGGAATTTACCTAGGAAAAAGCGATGTGTAATTTGAGGACTAATATAACTGCTGTCCTCAACTGCCACGTTATGCATTTGTCTTGTTTGGATTGGTTGGTTTTGTATTTTACATTATGCAATCGCTGATCCAAGAAAGAATCTTACTCAGGGCAGCACAAAACTCAGCCAAAGAAAAGGATGTTATTAAGTTACTCTTGTGTGCTTTTGATTACAGGTTTTTCTGAGGCTAAATGTAATATAGAGTAGGGGCTTACAGTCAGCAAAATCTGAATGTATTTCAGGTAGACATCTCAGTTCGGTGCCTTCACTTCTTGGTTTTCTGAGACCAGAAGGGAGGGAGGAAGAAAAGCAGAGGCAAAAGCTCCAGCTAAAATCTGGCTCCCTTCCAGCAGCAGTAGCTCTGGTATGACTCAGTGAAGGGGCCTGCTTATCTTCTTTCTTCTGTTTTTCCCCCTCCCCTTTCCCCCTTCACTGACCTGGCTAGGCTGTATATCTGATCCCTTCCAGTGTCTGTCTTTCTGTCCTCTGTTATTGCTCATTTGAGAAGGACTGAACTCAGTGCAGGATCTTGCTGCTTTCTGCGCTCAGTTCATGATGAACTTTTCCTCTCCCTAATTTTCCTACCATTTCAGACACTGTCCCCCACAGTGGTCATTCCCTGGAGCTTCCTTAGTTCAGCGTTCACAGCTGAGCATTGTTCCAGTTGCTGCTACTTGCCATATTCCATTTCTCAGAAGTGGGTACTACTTCTTGCTAACAGTCTTCCAATTTCTTCTGTGGATTCCCAGTGAGAGGAGGCAAAAGAGGATATAGCCATTGTGGTGAGGCTCGTGCCTTTGTTTTACCTTTTCACACCCTTTCCCAAAATATACCAGCGTACTACTCTCCATAAGGGGTTGTTCTGTGGGCTACAGCATGGCCTAAAAGATTTTTGTGTTGTACAGTGTAGCTTCACTTCCATCATAGCATTTCTGCATCTTGCACTGACAGCTTCTCATACTTCTGAAGGACTGTTTGAAGAAGTGCCTCGTGTATTAAAAGGACGTGTTTCCTAAATTGTCAGGTTTTGGTGGGGGTTTGGTGGGGTCGTTGTGTTTGGTTGAGTTTTTTTTAAGAACCTTCTGGTTTTTTGTTGTTGGTTTTTTGAGGGTTTTTTAGAGGCATTTGTACATACTTTTTATAGATTGCCTGCTGAGTTGTTTGAGCAATGAGAGGCTGCCTGAATAAACTGAGATTCTGCTCCACTGGCATGAAACTTGTTAAGTAGCCAATTTCATACTTGTATATATGCAACTTGCTAAAATTCTGTTTCTTAAATAAACTTTAAAATACTGTTACAAAATTGATGTTCTAAATAGAATCCAGATACTGGGTTCATAACCGATATTGTGCTTGCTGTTGTAGAGTACCTCTTGGTCAAGTCACTGAATATATTTGTGCTGTTGTAATTCAGTCGAAAGAGCACCTGCATACCTGACCCTACGTGCTTAAAACTCGATTCGCTGCAGACTTCAAAATGTCCCACAAAGTAGCTGCATCTGTATTGAATCTGGGATTGGTTTTTATGATTAGTGTCCCTGGAAGTAGACCAGGAGCTTATCTATCTCAACTACAATTTCCAGTTCTGTTACCTACTTCTTAAGGGTGCTTTTTGGCTGCTTGTTGAAATATATTCTTTTGCAGTGTGTAAAATGAACCTCCTCAAAATAGCACACTGGTCTGAAAATAGTTGTCTCTCTTATTTTTACCAGAGAAGCACATGCATATCACAACTGAGGTTGGCAGGATGAGATGATGTGTAAACACTCAGTGAGAAACAGCTCCTGCTTAGTAATTTTTGCAGTCTGAGTAGACAAGATAAATCTTTGAAAGAAGGAAACAGGTATGGTAATACCATGCTATCAATTTCTTCTCCGTCTCTCATATTCAGAGTTCCAGTATTGATCATTTAATAATGCCCTCTTCTACTAACTGTTGCCATTACCTTGGTTTTGTCCTTTACCCTTGGTTGACTTGATTGACCTCTGTGTGCAGCGGACCTCTGAGAAGCATGATGATGACAGTGAACATATAACCATTGGGAAAGAGGCAATATGAACGCTCATACTAAAAGATTTATAGTCGATGTTCTGTCTCACAAATGAAGCAGGTGAAATTTTTTATAATGATCGGACAGAGACACTGAAGATTCAGTCTCACGTTACAGGAGACCTCCTCATCAAAATCTCAGGACAATTGGCAGTCAAAATTTTTTTTCTTCTTTAATTACACTGTAAAGAGACATTCTATCTCCAGCTATTGCAAAGCCAGTATCTCAGCTTCCTGATCTGTCATCACTGGATGTTGAGGTGACAGCTGATGAACTTGCTTCTTTGCCTGTTCCTCTCTGTCTGCCATGTCATATATACTGTCCTTGTGCGGTACAATTGTGTGCATTTTTTAAGCTTCAGTTGTGTCTCCTCTATATCACATTTATTCTGGGAGGGAAAATTGTATCACTGTATTGAATTATCTCACATTTCGGGAACATGTTCTTGACAGACAGCAAGGTATACCTGTGTAAAGAAAAGGATGAATTTACTTAGGGTCCCACATCAAATAAATAGCAGAACTGATAGTACAGTGAAGAAGCTGCTGCCTACAAGCGGTGTTATTTCTGTGCTACTACACTGCCCAGTAATAAAATAATGTGAACAGTAAAATAACGTTCTTTCAATGTTGACCAAAGTTATAGTTGTGGTAACAATTATAGTGTTAAGGCACAGGCTTGGTTAACAGCATCCAGGGATTGATTGCAAAGATCTGCTGTGAAATCTGTATAGTTACACTTAATTGCACTGTTATTCACAATACCTATATGTATTCTGGTGAAACCAATAATTCTGAAGAATGCAGTGGAATAATCAAGTATGTGAGCTTGCAGACAGGCAGTATTTTTCTGCCAGTGATACAGTTAAGACTGAGAATAGAACCCAAAATATACAAGAATCTAAACAAATACCAGAAAAGTTTGTACTGATATAGGGACTGTCCGAAATGTCACTTCTTGCAGAGTCTTCATTCATGCGTGTTTGTTAAGGCTCTTTTCTTTCAAGAGCTGCTTTTTATTACAGAGAAGTTATAAGGTGTGCAGAAGTTTGTGTGGTTTTTGGCAGGGCGTTTAAATAAAACTTCACACTTGCTGGCTGGGCTGAGCCATATGGCTTATTAGGGAACCATTTGATGTCTGTATGTTCCAGCCTTCCTGTGATCAGTATGCAGACAGCCATTTCGGGTAACTTCTTCCCTGACTCGTCTATTTGCCGTCTGTCTTGTTTACTGCATGTCTACGAGTTCATGTTATGTTACCTTGGTGTATATGTGCATGCCTTCTCTGGTTTCAGGTTGGGGAGTCATCATCCTCGGAGGCACTTAAAAGTTCTGGGGATGTGGTCCTGGGCAGCCAGCTCTAGGTGGCCCTGTTTGGGCAGGGAGTTTGGTCCAGGTGACCTCCAGAGGCTGCTTCTAACCTCAGCCATTCTGAGATTACTCTTGTCAGCATTGAGTATCCAGGTGCTCTGTACAGCCTGATTGTGTGTCCAGGTAAGCACAGTTGCATCCAAACGATGTGGAAAGGTTGCCAGGTAGCTGTCTTTAAGTTGATTACCCTACAGCTGTGAAAGTTACTGGAAGGTTTTGGTGTTGTTAGTGAAAACTGATTTAGATTTGGAAAGAAGAAGAAAAAAGAGAATATTCAGTACAGAGATCATTGCTAAGCTGTGTTTGTCCCTTAGTGACATGTTCTTTTCCTAAAAGTTAGAGAAGAAGTAAGAGCAGCCCTGCTTATTTACGTTCAGGTTGTGCCTCTGCGCTGTTTGCTGACTAAACCAGTGTTTACTACAGAAAAGCTGTATGTCCTATTTTGGGTACTCAGTGTGAGTATTGAAAGGACTGTGGAATGTTGCACCTAATCCATAATACCTGACATTACACCCCAGGGGAGGTTTACAATAGAAGTTTTCTGAGTTTTGTATAATGAGATGTATAATGAGTCTTTCATTTGTGTTCGAAACTACCTAGGTGGGTTTCTGCATAGCACAGATCTTACTAAGCAGTGAGAATTGGAAACTGATTCAGCCCTCACGTTGGCATGTTCTGCCTTCAGATCAATAATGAACAAATTTTTATTGCTGCCACCCCTATTACACTTATTATCCAGATGAAAAGGCTATTTTCTGGAGTTCTTGATCTAAAAACTTTGGTATTTTCTTTTGAAAAGTTACATATTTAAGATAGCCGAAATGCTACAAAATACTTCTATTGCAGATGAATCATTCTTTATGTTCTTGTATGTCTTCGTCCATTGACCATTAAGCAAATGGATTTGTGGCATTCACATTTGTAAGCAGTGAAACCTATTCTGCTGCCTGTAGGAAATCAGAAGAGATTATAGGCAGATCCTTATGCTGAGGTAAAATGAATCTATGGTATCAAATATTTTGATTTTTGAGCTGTTCAAATTAGCTTTGTGGAACTGATACTTAGCCATCTTTACTGTTAGACTAAATAGTAGCAGTAAAGACAACCCAGTTCTGCTGTGGGTTATTTGTTTATCTATTTCTTACAGTAGAAGTGTGTTTTCACCCTCAGATTAATGTTCATGTTGGAAGGGACATCCCTAGAGATTGTCTAGTTAGTCCAAGTACCATGCACAAAGCAGGGCTGTCTAGACCAGCTCCAAGGATGAAAATGCCACAATCTGCCTAAATAACTTCCAGTGTGTGACCACACTCACGACAAACCAAACCAAACAAAGAAAACCACCAGACTTTTTTTAAAGTTTCTTGTGTTTCAGTTTGTGCTCATTGCCTCTTGTCTGTTCATTGGGACACCACTGAGGAGTCAGACTCGCTCTTCTTTAGTATTTCCTATCCGGTGTTTATACACATCGATAAGATCCTTCCCACCTTCTCTTCCTGAGGCTACAAGATCCTGGTTTACTCAGCCTTCCCTTTTATGTCGTGTTCCCAGCCCTTAATTATCTTTATGGCCTGACTCCAGTATGTCCATGTCTAGTGCTGGAAAACCCAGACCTGGAGCTAGCGCTCCGGGATGCATCTCACCAGTGCTGAGTGGAGAAGCATCGTGCCCCGCGACGTGCTGGTGTTATTCTTCCTAATGGTGCTCAGGACACTCTTGGCCTTCTTTGTGGCTGCTCGTTTACATTCAGGACTCCTGGGTCTTTCCCATCAGAGCTGCTTTCCAGACGGTCTGCCTCCAGCCCCTAGTGATGTATGGAGTTACTTCTCCCCAGGTTAAGACTTTTCATTTCTCCTTGTGGGGCTCCGTGAAGTTCTTCTACCCGTTTCAATATTCGACCTGTTATGAATGTCAGCACAACCCTCTGTTGTAGAAGGCACTCCTCCAGATTTTATCATCTGCAAACTTGCTGAGGTGCACCTGTTCAATGTCCAGGTCCTCGATGAAGATTTTAAACAACATTGGCCTGAGTTTTGCCCTCTAAAGTACACCACAAATGACTGGCCTCTGTGATCTGTTATTGCAAGACTGCTTCTCCACATCTAAGTTTTGTTTCTCTCCTTGCTGCATAACAGTCAAATCTGTTTTGGAGATCTCCAGTGTGTGTCTTGTTACCCCTTCCTTTTTTTTAACATGCCGTCCTCTGAGGTGAAAGTATAAACACTCCATCTCAATTCTGATTACAGCAAGGTTTGTTTTGTAACATTTATAAAACTTCTGTGTAGATATTTTGGGTATGTTATGACTGTGGAAAAGTAATAAATCCTGGATCTGGATTTTCTGGATTTTGATGGTATGTTTTACCTGATGGAAAACATGAGAATTATGTAAAATAACTGAATATAAGTCATCATGTGACTAAAAAGGCGTCCTGTTTTGGAAATGCAGTTTTAAATTGTCCCGTGTTTTTTTTACTTCAGAAGAGTGGCATATGTTGTACATTTATGCCATGGTAATTCAGGTCATTCTTTTTTCTGTTTTTTTATGGTTTTTTGGGTTGTGTTTTTTTTGTTGGTGGTGGTTTTTTTGATGTACAGTGCTCGAGGTACTGTGCATTGACATGTGCATTTGTAAACCTGCAATTCCCGTGCAGAGATTAATTTAGTATCTTTACAATATAGATTCCCAGTTTGAGTCTGATGCATTAAAAACCCCCAAAATACCCACAACAAGAAAAGCTAAAAAAACCACCAAAAAAACCCCCATCAACAGGCCCCCCCACACACACTTTCAGATAGATGAGAAGAACAGAATAAAGTACTGCTAAGCATTTACAGATTGTGCCAGCATGTCAGGTTTTGGTGCGTTTGTGTTCTTATGCCAGTGGTCGGAAACATAATCAAGGAAATAAATAGTCATTTTTAACCACTGCTCTATTAAAGATGAAAGATTTAAGAATCAAAACCAGTTGTTTTAGGCAATGTGCAGATAATAGTAGAGTAGTCCTCACTCCAAAAAAGTTATGTTCTATATAAATGGAGCATTAAAAGGCGTAGAAAGAGTGATATGTTATGAAAACAGATGGCATGGCAATATTGTTAGTCATTATTTTGAAGTGGAATTTTGTAGGAGGGATTTCCTGAATGGAAAAACAGGGGAAAGGAAGGAAGGAAGACTGGGATCAGAAAGGAATATGTAGAGCATGTGAGGTGATCTGGGGGGTGGGGGAGGTTGGAGGAAGGAAAGTGCTGAGAGCCAGGACTGTGGAAAATACTGATGTTGGATTTGCAATAACAGGGGCCAGTTACCTAAGGCTGCTTGCTTTTGGTTTGGCTTGCCTGTGGCTCATGAGGCTGACTCATCCCCTGAAATTTCTTATCTCTGGACTTGTGGCTGGAAGTAGATGAGGCGTTGCATGAGGTTTATTGCTCTGTGCAGTGGGAGAAGAGAGAAAAACAAAGTCCCCCTGACTGAGGACTGTCCAAGAGGTGTAGAACGTAGTGAAGAACTACAGTATTCTCATCAGCACTGTACAGTTTGTGAGCACCTTTTGTATTGCCTACTTTCATGACAATTTGTATTATTTTTAGGTTAAGGGATGTGAACATGTAAATAAAACAAATACCTGGTGTTCATCTTCCCAGTGTATCAGTAGAAATAAACTAAAACCAGCCAGACTTCAAGCCAGACTCAGCAGTGATGGGTGCACGAGAAAACGCATCTCTTGCTGGCCGAGAAAGATAGATGGGCCTGCATAATGTTAGGTGCAGATGTGGCAGGTTTCAAAAACAGAACAAAACCCAAATGCTGTGAAAAACAACACACTTCTTCAACCTGATCATCTCTCATTTAGTGCCAGTGGGCTTCCTGTAGCCTGTTTGTTACGTTACTCAGTTGCTTCCATAAAAATCTTGCTTATGTTGTGTAAGCTTGATTTATTGTAAGAAAACTGTAGCAATATCTTGTTCTTTCCAGGTCAGTCTTTGGCTTTTTCAGAATATTGTTCTCTTATGGAAACCACTATCAGTGCAGTGTTTTAAATTTATTAATAATTTGGTTTCTGTACCTATCTGACTCACAGTAAGCCATTTAATTACAGCGAATGTTTCAATTTTAGTTCTTAAAGGATGAGTGACTACATTTTTTACTTGTAGTACCCCAATGACCAGGGATTTGGTATTTTGACAGCAGAACGTGTAATGGTGAGAGGCTGAAGCTTATTGCATTTGGCAATAAAGTTGCAGAGATAAAATGGTGGTAGAAAAATAACAGTAGATCAGAGTGGAGTTGGCCAGAGAAACTTGAGTAAGTAACTGATTTAGGAGAAAACCTGGTGACTTAAGATTGCATTGTAGTGCTTTTATTATATAGCTTTGGTGTACAAGGGTCAGGAGAAGCACATGCAATATTTGAAATAGAGTAGTAAAAAACTTCTCTGTTTTTACAGCTGCTTTGCAGAAGCCATCAGTTGAAACTTAAAACTTGATCATACAATTGAATCTCTGCATCAGATAAGCTGATGAGTTTCCAATCCAGTGGTTTGCATTTTCTTTCTTCTATATTTAGTTAATGATTTAAAATGTTTTATGGTGTGCAGTATTGAACAAGAGTTTCTTGGTCCAAGAATTTGGTATAGTAACCATCACGTTGCATAAATATTGCTTTCTGAAGCCTTCTGATTTCATTTGGCTTGTGTTGCAACAAATAGTTGATCAGGTGTGGTTAATTGTTAGTGCTTTTACACTAGGAAATCACTTAGAATTGCAGGGAAGAGACAGGAGAGGAGGAACGACTCATTCCGTATGTTTGCTGAGCTGAGGAGGCTTTTGGGGGGATGTTTGTGGTATTCTGGGTTTTTTTAGTGGAGGTAGACTCAGTTTGTTGTCCTCAAGTAATTGGGTTCATTGTTAGCACAGCGTAATTGAGGTTTCAACTGTTCTAGAGCTGGAAATAACTTACGACTTCAGACTGTTTTGTGAGCTGCATATTGGTACTGTAATGAGTAACTGAGAAAGGCAGATGATTTTCTGCTGGCTGTGTTCTGAATTACTGCACACACCGCAGCTTTGCAGAAGCGTGCTGTTTGAGTTCATCAGAACGGTAAAACAGGATACTTCTAGTGCTGGAGGTGGCATATTCCTGTGAGGATTACAGGAGGAGAAACAAACGAAGGAAAAAGAGGAAGAAATAAAGCTTGGGGAATTAAAAATTCATTCCATCTGCATTCATGAAGGAATCTCAACTTTTTTCCATCTAAACATACTAAAATGGTTTCTTAATTTCTTCAAATGTGAAATGATCTGTTACAGATACCAGCCATTCCTTAATGTAACTGAATGTAATGGAATTAGATATATTCTGCTACTCTGAATATAATCCTAGCTCTTCAGTATCTCTAAATTGTATTTAAGTGCATACCCAGAACCGTAGTTGTTTTGACTGAGTGGAACCTGGTATAGCAGTTACAAATGTTATGATACAGTTTTGAACAAAATTTTGGATGTTTAATTTAGATAGGAATCATTTTTCTCTTTTTTCTTTTTTTGCATTTAAGTAATGTTTGGAAAACTGTCCAACTGTTGTATCGATGCCCTTCATTTTCTTAAGAGTTTTCAAAAGAGAAGAAATATGTGATAGAGAAATCTGCCCACTAAATCTTTTGTGTAAATACCAGAGTGATTGGATATGAGAGCAGTCCCATTCAAATATTCAAATTGTATATTTCATTTATTAGTATGGGGGTTTTTTTAGGGAAAATTCAGATGTTTGGGAAAACATTGTTTAGAAATCAGTGTAAGGATGAAATTTGTAATTAAGGATGATAGTGTCATCAATGCAAAAGAAATGACTTCTAGTAAACGTCTATGGAGGTGATGGCAGGGGGGTTTTTTTGCTGTTGGTTTTCTAAATATTCTTAAATATTATTATTGTCACTGGTGCCACCCAAAATCTCTCAGTGTCACTTTGTTACTTCTTTCTATGAGACTTACAATGCTGCTGAAAGAGAAGGCGTGTTGTGCTTTTCATAGGTAGTGAATTAAACCTTAATTGCATCTCCAGAAATTCTTTCCAGTGTTCCAGCCAAGGAATAAACAATCAAGTCCTAGTTGTTATTACTATTTGAATACTAATCAGTTCCTTTTGAAAGTATAATGTTTCTTTTTTCCTTGTAGCTCTTGTATCCTCTCACTTCTGTGTAATGTCTTAAAAAAAGTACTGTAGGAAAGAAAATATTACAGCAGGGTTTTTTTAACCTGTTGGGTTGGGATTCTTTTATTATTATTTTTTATTAGCTTTCAGTTGACCGATAGGATTCATGACCATGATACATTACATATTTTAGAAGGAGTAAAGTGGATTTTTTAAAATAAACCTGTGTTCTAGTAGCTGCTAGCATTTAGAACAGGGAAATCTCCAAGTTGACACTGGAGGCTAGCCATGTGAAAGGACAAGGTGCCAACTGCATGAATTATTTGTTTTTCTGGCAAATAGCTTCTGTGTACACTCATCCCTAACTCAGGAGTTAATCTGGCCTGAGGTAATTTCTGCTTTTATGAGTTAGTTCAAGTTTAGTTCTGAAGTCATGAAGCAAAGGTCATGTCTGTAGTGAAAATTGTTGCTCTTTGATCATTTTTGTTGTTGCACAGTGGGGTCAAAAACTCTTTTGGTATTCAGGAATTTCAGTCACATTTTAAAATAAGCTCAGTTGCAACTGGACATCATTGTCTCTCCTTGCCAAGCTGTATGTTGAAGTATTTAGATTTAAAAAGGCTTCTAAAGATCACCTCTCATGAGGCTTAGTGGTATTTCTTCATAGGCCCATTCATAGACAAAACGCTTTACTCCAAAGAGGGATAGTGATGGTTGGAATTGTTGTAGTTTTGTATTAGAATCTGCTCAAGCAGTTAAAAAATGTGTGAAAAAAAAAGAAAGGCAAATAGATGTTTTCTACTGCTAGTAAAGAATGTGATGAAAATGGAGTGATCATTTCCAAAGAAATAAAGTGAAACAAAAGAAATTTTGGATTGAATTAAGACTCATGATTTCCATTAAGTGAAAGGAGAGAAAAAAAAAGAAATGCGGTAGATTATGATGATTATGATTAATATCTATTTAGAAATGGCTTGCACCTTTTTCAGTGGGGAGACAAATATTTATGTTCTGTAATTGTCTGTTAATGGAGTTCTTGATCCCCAGCTATTGAACAGTGGCAGCCACAATAACAGAATCAATGTGTCCAAAATGCCACATTTGAGGACTTTCTTCGTTAACACACCATTGTTGTAAGAAACCACGTGTTAGATCTTTCTTTGCTTTAAGACGGTTTCTTAATACGTGAGACATCAAAATTTCAGTGGACAATTCATCAGTTGGGTGCAAGGAAATTTGTCAGTAGATGATCTGGCTGATATGGTTATATAACATCAAGACTTAGTTTTTCGGTAGGATATAAGAATCACAGTTCCTATAAAATCAATATATTTCTGGCTATCTCTAGGAATTCCATTCTTACAATTTTTTGTTGGGTTTTTTTGGTTTGGTTTTTTTTTAAATACAAATGTGCTACAGATGTTTTTATTTAGAACCGGTAATTGGAGTCCTGTGGAGTTTTTAAATGCATAATTGTCAAAGGTAGTCACTTATTTGTAGGAGAGAATAAGGAGAACCCACAGTCTCATTTGTGATTTGTGCATGAGGTTAAGTTTTTAGTTCTTTTTGGCCATAATTTTGAAGTGATTGCTGTTTTTCATGCAGTCATAACTTAAGGTTTTTGTCTCCCTCACACCTCCTCAGTTCACATCCTAAACAAAATTTTATATGTCAAGATTTGAAAACCTGATAATAGCAAGATAAATCAAAATACTTGCCACATCAAACCACTGCCCATTTAAGCAGTATGTCTGTTATTTGGTCATTATATTAGGGCTATTTTCAATTGGATTAAACTCTTGCAAGATAATATTTCCTTCAAGTTGGCCTTTCAGGATTATGTTCAGATTGAAAGCTGAGAGTAATGTGCAGAATCTTTGCAAAGACATTGGACTTTTCTTTCTTTTAATTCCACTCCTGCAAAGAGTGGGTTTTGAGTGTTTAACACACATATGTAAATTGTGTGCCTGCTTTTTTCTCTGAATGCCATGTATGTGGTAGGTGAATGACTTTGTGCTTTAAAATATTTAATCAATTACTAATTTGGTTATTACAGATGTAGAATCAAGACCGAGGGATCGAATGACTTTTGTACAAGGTCATGGTGGATTTGTAGTGGGATTCATCCTCCTTTCCATGCCACTAGGTATTTTAATCACAAGACCATCATTTAAGATAATGATATGCACTAGTGCTTCTAAGAATTCCTCATAAGATATGTGCCTTTATGCCATAATACTGTGTGCAGATGTGTACAGCAAACTAATGAGCAATAGACTGGACACAAGACATTGTAGAATATATGTATTGGAAAGTCACCAAACAGAAGGTTTTATTAAAAGATTATATTTTGAGGGGAATTAAAGATGGCTCATTTCATTAAAGTTTATGCTTTTTTTATCATGTGCTAAGAAAGATTTTGAGTATTTTGTACTGATAAGTGATTTTCAAGACTCACAGCATAGCATTTTGTGCTCTGAAGATTGACATTTTGACTGTGCTGTGTCTTCTAATGTTTTTGAACCATATTCAAATGCAAGTCTGCATATATGATAGTGCACTTCCACTTTCTGAAGGAACTGCTTGAAGGATAGTCCCTGACATAGCTCACATAGTTCCTTTCTTTAAAAAAAAAAAAAATTCCTGGACAGGGAAACTTGGCAGGCAGTCATATTGGAAAATAATAAACACGCCTCTGCCAGAAGTGTTTGAATTTGTTACAGTCATCTGGTCAGGACTAGTAGCTGCTTAGAGAACTATGAATAGCAACAGTAAAGGCAGAGGAACAATTTTTCTACGGGCATAGGGTTTAAATGATGCTTATTTGGAAGACTGCCTTTGTCATCAAAGAGTTGGAAACATCAGGGTTTTTTCTCTTAAAGTTTTTTTCCTGAAGAAATTAAAATCTGTTGATGCTACGTATAATTAAAAGGTTTTGAACATTGATTTTAGAACAGGACAGTGCAGAAACGCCCCAGTGACAGCAATGAATTATTCTTCTGGCCAAAGCCAAGAGAGAAAATGAATCGCTTTACCTGTGTATTTCAAGGTCTTCTGGTGGTTTAGATGGCAATTCTTTTCTGCTTTTTCAAGAGAAAATTTTTTGGCTCTGAAAGGGCTAGAGCCCTGGAAGTTTTAATAGTCGGCTTCTCTTTCAGCTTGCTCAAGACTTATTATTATTTTCTCTCAACAGGAGGGTTTCAGGTTGTTTTCCCAGTCCACAGCCATCACTGTGAATACCGTGATGTGGCGGTCACCTGTGTGAGAAGTTCTGCTGGGTCTGTGCTTTGCTGTTGATGCACTTTGTATCAAAAGTGAAACAAGTACATTCAAGTTAATTGACTTGGATTTCAAATAATCAGCAAAGTGTTGTTCCCAACTACGTAAAATATTTTTTAAGCGCAGATTTTTCGTTCTGATTGTGGTCCATTTCCTCCAGTTGTCCAGTTGTTTGAATGCCCACTGGAAGAGTAAGAGCAGCCTCACGGTTAGGGTGGTAGAGTTCAGATTTTGGTTTTTTTCTGTCTCTTTCCTGTGAGACTTTGGAAAACGCTTCTAATATCTGTAAAAATATAAGTAGAAGTAAAGTCTTAATTTATAAACTGGCACAGTGCTGCACTGGTAATCTAACCTGAATAATTTGAATCTACGTTGTCCTGTTTCCACCTTTCGGTCTAATTGCAAAAAATAAAATGTGTTGTTTTCTTTATTGTCCTGAACTTTGCTATCAGTTCAGTTTGCTGACAGAAACCTCCAGGTTCTTCTGTTTTGTATGCCTGAGCAAGTTCAAGTGTGTCAGTGGTTTCTTAAACTCATTATTAATAATTTCATCATGATGTTCAAAGGATTGAATTAAACCTTTCTCTCAAAAGGACCAGGAGCTAGGACAGCAAAATAAATATCGTCCAGAATAGAAGTGAAACCATTAGTACTGGAAATAAAACGCAAATACTTCCCAATCTGAAACATGAGAATGGGAATATTTCTGTTCCGTGATACTGGCGTTGTCAAGAGATTTTTCTGGTCTTGGGCTGGGGCTTCTAATTAAGTAGCGCTCTCATTGCTTTACAAAACTATATATCTCGAGAAATGTTTTACTTCTTTTTTAAATGAGCAAGAGATGATGGCAACTTTATACTTCAACAGTCTAAAACCATTTACTAATCAGTAATCCTTATAGACTGTGAGTTAACTGCAGCAATAACTGTCCAACAGATCTCAGGGACAAAAAAACCTGGAGTTATGATTTATCAATAAACTTCTTCCTCTGTCTCCTGATACAATATCATTAGTGTGAAGTTGTTGCATGGCTTCAGGAACATGATCTTTCTTTTCAAATCTTGGAAACATAAATAATTGCTTCTGAGGAAGACTCTTAAGTGCTCATTTAAGGTGTGTCTTCACTAAGCAATTAGCAGTAGTGCTTCTTTGGTTCTTCTCCAAAAGTGTGTCACACAGTTTGCTGTAACAACCTACCTGTACTTTCAGATTTGGTCAGGCTTACTGACTTCAGGAAAAATCACAGATTGGAAATCAAGCACATTTCTTACTCAAGCTTATTGTGACTATGCAGCTAAAATTATTTTTGTGGCTTGTGCTCCTCCAGTCCTCTGGCTACAGTTGTTCTCGAGGGGCGTGTAAGCTGACAGTATGTGCTGGTAAATGCTCTTGGAGGATCCCAGCATGAAAAGTAGAACATACCACTAGAGATACATGGGTGAACTAAGAGTAGTGAAGATGCAGAGTCACCGAATGGTGTTTTACAAAGGTTAACCTGGGTTTTCAGATTTGGTTGCTAATCTTTTTGTTCTCCATGGGATAAGCAGCTGCTAGGGCATCTAAACACATGTGAATAAAGCAAATGCTGTTTTCAAAGAGATGAAGACTATTGCTTCTCTGACAATGAAAACAAAAATATGTTCAATAGCTTCTAGTTCTCTTTGTTTTCTTTTATGGCTAACTTCTACTATTCCAGTAGTCATAGCATGGGAAAACAATGGTTCAGGAAGGTTACCATATGTGTATTCTGCCACCAGCTGAAACAAACAGAAATGCTGGTTTCTATAAGCTCTTGGGTAAAAAGCAATGAATCCACTACAGACAACCAACTAGTATGGAATAAACTGGTTTCAAAGGTTTAACAGTTTAATCGAAAATTATATTAAAAACACATAAAATTACCTTTCATAGCTAATCTGTAGTATTGTTTGCAAGTTCTACCTGTTAGTGTGGTAAGGAGACTTTATGCCGTTTACTTACTAAACATACAGTGACCTGAGAGTTCTGTCCCGTCCACATTGCTCCTTCTTTTAGCTAACATTTAGTCCTAAACTCTCCAATGTGCTTTTTGTTGTTTTGGTTTTTTCATATGTGTACTAGCCCTGCTTCTGTATGGAAACCCTTAGTCCATGTGGACCTTCCATTAATGCAGTGAGATGTCTGTATTTGGTTTGGATGTTGCTATTCCAGGTACCAGGTTCTACTGAGGAGCTTAATTAAGTCCTCTGGGTGTCTTAAATGTAGACGGCCTCCGTCCTATTACTAAAATATGCAGCTTTTAAGCAGATTACAGGTGAAAACTGAGGATGTACTTTGATGCAACTGGACAGTGATTTTCTCAGTGCATTGGAAATGCAAGTTCTTTGTGTTCTTTAAGCATTCCTGTTGCTTTTGATGATGATCCGTTCAACTCAAAGGCTTCATATAGTAAGATGTGAAATTTTTATATTAAGCTTGTTTAGGTATTTGATACTTTTCTCTAAACATGGTAATTTGTAGACATACATTTTCAAAACCTGAATCAGTAAAGTTCTGTTAGTGGAACTTTGTATACAGTTTTGTATAATACGTGCTACTCCTTGCCATCTTCAGTTTAAGCAGATTTTTTTTGCAAAGTCAGACTTCTAAGAATAATGGCAGTGATTCCAGGGGACATAAAAGAAAGCCTCTTGAGAACCCTTGTTTTGTGATTTGTCATTTTAACTTTGTTTTCAAATGAGAACCAGTTCTGTAGTTGTAGTTGCAAGGAAACATTCAACGCCAAAACTAAGTCAATGTAATGTGTGCTTGAGCTGTCAGACAGCCTGACACAATAGCTCTTAAAACTATGCCAATCTGAGTGCCAGTAGTGCTGGTCCAGAATGTCAGAGGACTTTACTGTTAGACTGTTCACTGAGCTCTAGAAAGTAGTACCATATTTATGTGCATGTTACTTGCATTCTGAAAAATGTAGAGCCCAGACAAGCTGATAGCCAATAAAATGATGAAGGAGCTGGATACATGGATATTAAACTGAACAGCAGCAAACGTTCAGATTTAGAATCTCTTTTCTGAAACAAGTTTTGTAAAACTTTAGACTTGCCAGTATAATTAATGTCAAATCAAGATACTTCATATACATGATAATTAATTATACTTATTTTCTTGAAGAAAAACTACCCCACTGATTTTTCTTTCGTTTCATTTTTTTTCTTGAGCTTAAGGCTAACTGTGGTTGTGATTGGATGGCTTAAACATTTGTTAAAGTACATTTGTGTAGAAATTGGAGTCAAATGGAGAAAAAAAACCCCTTAACTAAAGTACTAGACGCTGCCATAGACCACCTGCTTCAGATGACTGCTTTGAGCAGGGAGGTTGGACTAGATGGTGTCCAGAGGTGCCTTCCAACCTCAGCTGTTCTGCCAATCTGTTATATGAGAGAAGAATTGCATTTGATATACCTGTGTTAAAAATTGATTTATCCAACTAGTTTGTCTTTCAGATTTTCTTCTTTGTTTTATTGAAATATTTTATCTCATTCTATTGTCTTCAGTTTAAAGAAAGAATACTTAAGTAATTTCTATGTGGTATTTATTAATGGCGCTCTTTCTCAGTTCTGAAGGAATATCATCTACATGTATCAGTTTGACCAAACTTAAGATATTTGTTCTGCACCTACTTAAGAGAGGTGGTTTCTGTCACAAGATGTTTTAAGAAAAACTTTGTCACTTACTTTTCCATTTCCATGGTTTGGTTTTCTTCTAATACCTTCCTTTTGGACATGGTTTCCAAAACTAGGTCACTTGCTTTTCCATTTCCATGGTTTGGTTTTCTTCTAATACCTTCCTTTTGGACATGGTTTCCAAGCTTTTAAGTGAAATAATGTTAGTGGCTTGCAGCAAACATAAACCTCAGTATGTTTTTTTTCCTCATTATCCTACTGTGATTTGATTGGTCGTAAATTCAGTTAATTTCACCAAGTAGAATCTGTTTTACCTGTGTTGGGAATTGTTGAGAGATCTCTCCCTGTCCTTAACTCATGGGTCTTTTGATAAATTCTCTCTCCCCTGTCCAGTTGAGGATGGGAGTGACAGAGTGGCTTTGGTGGGCAGCTGGCGCCCAGGCAGGATCAAACCACCACACACTGACATACAATTTGTGATTCCCTAAAAATGGAAATGTAATAGCTAACTATTTGGATAAAGGAGCATGATTTCATCCGGGTAATATAAGGGAGAAGCTCAGTACGGCTAACAGAGATGCGCTCTAGTTGCTCATGATGTAGCGTTACAGACTTCTAAGAACTGAGTTTCAGGTATTGAGTAAGTGATTAAATCTTCAATCATGGAACAAAGGCAAACAGCCAACACTTAGTACAATTTGCATAGTTCAGATTAGGTTGCATTTGGCTGTTGGCATTTAACAGCTCACTTGGCATGCAGGATACCCCTTCAGAAGATTTAAATTGTCAGCTTTGGTGGTCAAAATGAGTACCAAAGGGTGTAGGAATATGGCAACACAAATGAAAAGGAAAAAAAAAAAGTAAGTAGATAAATAAATCTGAGTTTGACGGAGCTTTTTTAGTGCCACAAGTAAAATTTTAGAATACAGACTTTTCAACCAGAGTGCTCCTTATTTGAACAAACACACCCACGTGCTCTAACAGTACTATATATGTAGATAAAATGTATGTAGTTAGAAGTGTTACTATGCTTTTAATGTACAATGTATCTTGGTTTTAGTTGGACTGGTTTTGAGCTGTCTGGCAAAAATACTCTTGCATATATTTGCACATATTTTTGGTATGCTTATTGATGCATTTTTGTGTTTTTATTCTTGTACTGCTTGTTTAATTTATTGCTCCTTAGCTGTATGCCATGAAGTACAAGCATACTGGCTCTTTCTGGCCTGTTGAACAACAACATCCCTTCTAACTGCAGTAAAACTAATTAAAGTAATTTATTGAGAGTAGAGGACACAGGAGAGCTGCTTGAGAATTTTTTATTTTAATACTCACTGCAGTGTAAAATTCAAGGTAAAAGTTTTCTGATAGCTGTATCACCTGATACCTTATGCTTTCATTTGTTTTTAATTACATGTGGTTGCAGAGTAAGAGCTGGAGCTTCGTCTTTAGCAAAGTTTAATAACTTTGGGAGTTTCCTCCCTTTAAGGAGCATAAATATTTCATGAGACGTTACTGATTATAACACTTATTTATAATAAACTATTTTAGTGCGAGTTGACCATGCTGTTAGTTTGTATAAGTAACATGTCATGTTCATAGAATTCAAGAAAGACAAAGAATAGTAGCAGTCATACATAGTTACGTAGATCACTTGGTAGAAGTGAGTGTTGGAAGTGCAGAAGTGAGAAACTTGGTAGAATTTGAGTGTTCAGACAAAGTACAGTGTTGTATGTAAGAACAAAGAATGGAAACAAAGTCTGTGGTATAGAAAACAGGGACTGTGAAAAGAACTTCAGGTCATTGGGGACAAGTGGCTGAATGAATATAGGTATGATGCTGAAAGGGCTAATGTCATTTTTGGTTATAACAGAATGCCAAAGGGGTTGAAGGTAGCATTTGTGAAACAGATGTTAAACTGTGCTAAGCAATGTGACTCTGTGCCAATGTATTTTAAATTATGTAGGAAAAATATAGGAGGCTTAGAGGAATGCTCAAACATGTTTTTCCTCCTCTAGATGATATTTAGATACAAGTTATTAGATGGTATCAAGAGCTTGTGAAGAAGTGATGAGAAGTTCTAGTTTAGTAAGAAAACCACAGAAAAAAACCAAATACCTGGAATTTAGGTTAGTCAAATTCAAACAAATACATAAGCAGTGAAGAATTCTAGAGAGAGGAATTTAAAGACTTTTGAGCTGCCTGTTAGAAGAAAGTGGTAGCCACCTCTTCTCCTAAAGCCAAATACAGATCTTTCTAGAATGGCTGCTTTTGTCATGTAAGCCACTGGACAACCAGGTCTATAATGTCCTGGAATACAGACAAATTGAAGAAGTCTTCCCCCATAACTAGGAAAAAAAAAAAATAGTGCATTAAGTATCAGTCCACTGCATCAATATGATTCAGTGCTGTATCAGTGCAGTGCAGCGCTGCTTCTGGTTGGGAGGTACTGCTTGTAGTTCAGTCTCAGCAACGTGGAGTACTAACTACAGGTGTGTGAGGTAGAAAGGTTTGAGTTCCAGCTCCCCATTAGGCTCCTTCTGTTACTTCAGAGCTTCCTGGCCTGTGCAGATCTGAGCTGTGTGTAAACAGCTGACCCCAGATACTGGAGGTTTAGATGAAATCTGTGGGTAGGATTGTGCTTTCTCTATCTCGGAGCTCATGAGAGCTCACTAGCTTTGCAGCACCACTTTAATGGTGTTACCCTCTAGTAACAGCTATGCAAACTGTCATAGCAGGAGCAGCTGATATGCTGTAAATTTATGTGCTGGTTCAACCTGCTGTAACTTGTGCATGTGCTCATACTTCCAGGGATGACAGGCAAAACATCTTGCCTGTGCTTTCAAAGCATTTGAGCAATCCGTTATAGTGTCTTCAGCTGGTGTCACTGCCACAATGGAATCAGAATTTGAAACTAAATGTAACTTTTCCATTAAATGTGTCTCTGGATAATCAGGGTCTCTGCCATTTTCTTTCTCTTGGAGAGGGAGATTGGTGTCATAGAGCAGAGGCCTTTGTTGTCTTCCTAAAGCAGCTGTTAAATGCATAATTTGAGTAAATTTTAGCTTGATAAACCAGTTTTTGAGATGTGCTTGTCCTTAGAAATGTATCTGATTAATAATTCAGCATGTGCAGGATTGGATTCTTCTGACTGCTTGTGACCTGAGAGAGGATGCCGGTACTGAGTGCTCTCACACATTGTAGCTCAGGGCATAAAGGGCAAGTGGCTTCTACTTGCTGTCTGCTCTTTCTGGTTCTAAGAGACAATCCTGTAGTGAATGCATACCTTATAAAATAAGTGTGATGTGTCTAGAATTTATTTGCTCCTTGATTCTTTCTCCCTTTCAAGCAAGATAAGCCGTCTATAGTAGCATTTTGGCCAGTTGCAAAGTGTTTGGGTTCATAGGACCATTGGCCTTTATTGTTAAACATTTATCCCTTATCGTTAAGCATTTCTGATGCTTATTACATTTTGGCAGATGCTATTTCCTTGTTTCCTTTGTGTGAGGAAACTCTTCTCCAGAAGGATGTAAATGACACACAAGACACCTTTTCAGGTAGTTCTCGATCTGGTTAGATCTACTGAAAGATCAGGCAAGTGCATCAGCCTAATAAAGCCACTATTTTAGTAAACATAAGTGTAGTTTGGCAAGCCCAGTCTATTTTTATTCAAACCTCTTTCTAGCATATAAAAAGTAACACTGTAAAAAGCAGCTTCAGGAGAGCACAGCATCTGGCCAGATGTGGTTTGCTTCTGTGCTGTGTGAAATAGAAATAGAAAGCTTCTGCTGTTCTTTTCTAAAGCAATTGTATTTTTGTTCCTGTTAGTGTTAAGCACTTCAACATCAAGTGTACTGATCATTACAATATTCTTTGAAACAGTTATCTTTATTTCTAGACAGATTGATTTATTTATGGCAATGCAAGTATTTCACTGGTATTGATTTGATTTATGGCATTGGGAGACCTTCCTGGCATTGCCATTGCCCTTGTCTCAGAGCGTGAGAGCTCATTGCAAAATACGTGTCAGTATTGTTTTGGAAACAAATGTTTCCAAACAGTCAGACCCATCCACTGAAAGAAGCTCATGCCCTCAGAGATTTCTTACTCCGTCATACTTTGTTGGTGAAATACAAGTCAGAATGAATCACTGGAGAATTTTCCAAATGGAATGGAGAGATAACTGTTGTTGTACAAGGAGCAGCTGACATCATCACATTTAGTGCAGTATCCTCACCAGTCGCAGAAGGATTGGGGTCTCTTCCTTTGTTGGAAGTAGACGTCCTTCACTGAATATTCACTGAGTTGAATAGTAATCATTTATGTCCATCACAGAGTGTACACTCCAGCTTCAGTGAATATTGTCCTGGTTGAAACCCAGTTTTTAAAAGGAGAACTAAGAAAGGAAGAAAGTATTTTTCAGAAGATCACTACTTTCTGGCAAGTGCAGCTATGGACTTAGTCGAGAGGACTTTATACCCTTTAGTGGCAAACTGTCAAGCACTCTGCATTGTATTTCTCATAAAGCTTAATAGCATGGAATCAGTATTATTTGCTTGGCAATGTAAGTTGCATTTGATGTTTCTGATTTAGCATCACTATGGCTTTGATTCTTTAAGCAGAACATGCTCCTAACAAGACTTTAAGGAGGTGATTGATGTTCGTTGACCATTCCTCTGCTTAAGAAAGGCAGTGAAATGTATAATTTAATTTAAAATTTCACAAATATCACAAAGATGTGATTCTCTGTGTGCTTTTATGGGGTTTTTGTGCTTTTCTGTTTTGTGTTACACAGTGCTGTAAAGTTTCAGCTTGGATGATAATAGGAAGAAACCTAATGTATCTGGTAACTACAATGTAGAGGTAAAAAGTAAGGAAACTTTCAGAACATGGTAGAAAACATTGGAATTTTGTTAGAAAATGCATCTTGTGGTGACAGCTTGGAATTTCCCCCAACTCTTTCAAATTTGAGCGCATATAACATGCCCCTGTAAAATGTAGTTTTAAATTTACGTGGCAGGGAATAACTTTTTTGCTTTCTTGCTGTTTCGGAAGTAGCTGTTTGTGCCCCTGAAACACTCTAGAGGAGAGGTGTTGTCTAGAAAACTGCTGTCTTAAAGTAGGATGAAGGGGTCCAATCTGCCACTAGCCCCCTTTGAAGCAGTATGATGCTTAACTCATTAGAGCACGTGAATCTCATGCTTAAAAAAAAAGGTAGGTCTCTGGACCAAGAAAAAAAGATCCATTTGATTCATAGTAGGTCTGTTCTTCTGACAGTTAGACACATGGAAATAAATTACTTTTTTTTCCCCCCTCCCTCTCTTCAAGGACCAGCACAGTACAGAAGGATCTTTATGGAGTGAGTGGTACCACAAAGTATGTGATACAAGTTTTGGATTGAAGTACACATGGTGAAATGAGTCAAGATAGGGAACTGCAAATAAAGAGCCTCACGCACATAGGCAGGATTCATGGGCCCTAAAATACAGGCAGGTAACAAGGCAGATCATGTTGCTTAAACATGGTGTGATAACTACATGAAGAGTAGTAATTTATCCGTGTATTGTCTTGAGTCTCCTTATTTTTGCAGTGATTCTACTTTTGCTGAAATAATTTACTTGGGACTAGGAAAGTTCTAAAAATGATTTTGACTGTATGAGCTCCATTTGAAGTTAGACAGCGCCTTATTATATGTGTTTCCATTACAAAAAGGAAAGTTACTTTATGTATGTTTGTAGTGTACACAGGGGGCTTGTCTGCACAATTTTTTTTTTATAAGCAATGAGCTACAAATTGGATTTTTAAGCACTTTTTAAAACTAGAATAAAGGTACTTTAGAAAATAGCCTGTTTTGTAATACACATCCCTAGAGCTATATATCTTCCAGTTGAGTGCAGATGTTAATTATTAAGTCGGTTAACCTCAAACTTCTCTGGAGCAAAAATGTAAACCTGGTCACATGGCAAGCCACAGTGTTGATTTCTATCATCAGGACTTGTTAAAGGTTTTCTTAACAATAGTCTTACTTCTTTCTGAATGTTTAAGTATATTTGCATTCTTTTGCATGCCTAACTACAGATTGTGGTGGGTGTCTCTTGAATCCTGTATTGGGTGTATTCCAGTTAGATTGCTT
>VZTA01024066.1:112364-210205 GCA_013398855.1 Mohoua ochrocephala | reverse complement strand
TTTTTTAATGTGAAAAAGGGCAGAAATGGGACTTTCACCATTCAATAGCCACTGTCCTAACTCTGATCCAGTTATAGTAACATTAATATAATTGCTCTAATTTTAGAAATACTTAATTTGCTTTACACTCTGGATTAATTAGTTCTTTTTCTCCACATGAAACTCAAGTCATCTTATGTGGTTTATAAGTGATAAGATTAATAGGTTTTGTGTCTTGAAAATGTAGAACAAATCCTTTTCTGTTTTATTAGTTTTTGGAAGTTACTTGCCTTCTCAGTCTAGTTGGCCAAAAATACTGTAAAATAACGTTTGACCAGCTTGCTTTAGAAGTAAGAAACATTTTGAGATGTTGTTTGCTTAAATACATTAGAGCAGTTAGTTAACTGGTATTTTCTTGTATTTGCGGAAAATAACTGCTTTTTATCTCTCAGTGGAAGGAGCACAGCATAAAAGCTATATGGGTGTACCAACCATTCCTTCCCACTTGTAAGAATGTGGCAGTACAGGATTTTTTTCCCTTTGCTTTTAAAGTAGCTAACAATTAGATTATAGTTTAGAATGCTGCATGTGCTGTCTGTTAGCTGACATTGATACTGGATGAAGCAAGAACTGTGCACAGCTGCCCTGTGTGGTTTTGTGTCTTTGTGTGCTGGCGCAGTAAGTTGTGCAGTTGTGGTGAACTTGGGGAGCTGATACGTGTTGAAAGGGTAATCGTTTTGCAGGGTGAGTTTTTAGCCAGATCAGTGTTCCAGCTCAGTTCCTAGTGCAGATTTCCAGTCTTAAAAGAGAAATGGAGAGTAGGAGCAAGACCAGATGACCTAGACAGCTTAGTTTTCATCTGATCTTTGTCTCTACTGTGCAGCCAAATTGCTTTTTCTAAAGAATGATCTCTCACTGTTATTTCTCTCTGTATAAACACCTGGAAGATGTTTTTTTATTGAAATGCTTGGAGTACAAAGGAGATTTTGAGATTGGGTTTTTTTTGTTTGTTTCCTTATGCTGTATTTTGGTTTTTTTCTTTCCCTTACCTTTCTTAGAGAAATAAAAGGACAAAAATTAAAAACAAAGGAACATGTATAGCAGGTTTCCAGGTTTGTAAAACTGTGTGTTATTTCACTTCTTCCTAAGTATTGTTAAGGTTAAAATGGGTGGGGGGAAAGAAGATAGTATCTAAACATTGAAATGTTTTCCATTCAGTTCACTGTAATCTGAAAACTCAAAGATCTAAATGGTCAGTTATATATGCTTTAATATATATATTTTTAAAATTTACTTTAAAATATAGTAACTTAAAACATGCTTATACAACAGTAATTCATAGGTAATATTTAAATAAATTTGGCATTTAAATTTAGGGGAAGAAAAAGAGCAGTAAACATGTACTTAACCTCTAACTCGAATGAATCCATGCACCTTTACAATGTAGTTTCTCATGTGCTGGTATGAGAAGTAAGTCTTTAGTACTTCAGCTGTACTATTGGCAACCAAACTCCACTCATAATTTCACCTTTTGATACACTTGCTGAAGTTGATGTGTGCAGATGCTAAACATGCAGTACTGTCATAAAACTGGTTTTAGATTCAAGTTCATAAGGAATCTAGTACATTATTCATTCCAGCCACAAGGCAACTCATGCAGTTGTTGCTCTTACAGAGCTGGAATTAAATGAGAAAGTACATGTTCATCACAAAGGACAGCATACAGGAGCAGCTTGAACCAAAGGTGGTTTGTTTACCAGGTTTGCTCTCTTTGGCCCAGGCTGGTCTTGATTGAGAAGATTAAATAGTGGGATAGATGTCACTTGTGCTGAGGCCAAATGTCGGTCAGTTTGTGTTTGGTAGACAGTTGTTCTCAGAACTGATCTGTAAGAGCTGATGTTATTCTTATAATAGCAAAGCCTATGTGTCATGATACCATTCGTGGCTTTTTAGTTCTGTATGTTCTGGTAATATATTGCAGTTTTCTGTAGGAATATTGTGACTTAGCAGCAACCTTGAACTTCAGTAAATTGACGCTTTCATCTTCAACACATTTACCTTTTATTAAACTTTTTCATTATTCAGTGTCTTACTGTTAATTGGCTTGCTTCCTTATATTGTTTATCAAAGTGTAGTAAATCATTGGAGAGTGAACCTGAAATACGAGCTACACCTAAGCAACAAACAAGAAATGTGACCTTATAGAGCCTAGGAAACACCAACATAAATTTTCATAGAGACTTTGGTCCTTCTGTGTCCTGAGACAAGGAACAAATGACTTTAGATCGTGATCTAGATCAGCAAAGTCTGTCAAGTGGCATCTACTGGTCAATTCAAATTGGTTTTTCACCTTCAGAGAACCATAGAACGGTTTGGAAGGGACTTTTGAAGGTAATTTAGTCTAACCCTCTTGCAATGAACAAGGACATCTTCAACCTTCAGAGTTGCCAAATTTTAAGTAGTTCCCCTTCCATCTCATCTTTTCGTCGTCTTCTGTAGGAGTTCTGGAGTCCCTGTTTATCAGTATTGCATATAAATGCTTTGTTAAAAGAACACCGGGGTTGCAGTCACTAAAACGAGTGAAAATGTGCCAGAAGTATTTTGCCTTGTGTGAAACCTCAGGATGATTTTCAATAACGTGATAAAACACTATATTTTCTCATTTTCCCCAGCAATTAGCACAAGGTGCTTAGTGACTCTAACCAATTATTCAGTGAGTAAGTATAATCTTTTTTATCGTCCACAGTCAAAAACTTAATCCGAATTAAGTTCACTCACTCTGACAGGGTTTTTTTCTTGTAATATTGATGTATTTATAATTTTTTTGTGAATTTATCTGCAAGTCAGAGCTGTGGTAATGATAATAACTTGTATATGAAAAACTGAGATTACAAAATAAAAAGATTAAATTTTTTAAAGCTTTCCTGGGGTTTCAACAGAAAGTATTATGGTTTAAGTTTCTGTGACATTACAGTGCTTAATGATTTAATTAAGCATAGAACTACTTTGCCGTTTTCTAAACCATTTTAACTGTCTTGATGTAATAAAGGCTCCCTCTGCCTTTTTAACATGTGGCTTACTCAGCATCACAATAAAAATTCCGAGGGGAAGGTGGGAATGCTGTCTGTTTACTACAGTGATATTCATCTGCCTCGATGATGAATCTTTCTGTATGCGTTGGTGTCTCCTTCATCGGCATAAATTTCTAACTACTCTGACAAACGAGATCTGCATTATGCAAGTAAATCATTCAGCATGTTGTTCTGACTTGCAGATTCCAGGTCTTTCCTCCGTATCGTGCGTAGCTAAGGTTTTGTGAGAGAGTCACTATCAGTTGTACAAATACACTGCAATAATACATGCGAGGAGTCAAGGGCTTGACTAGTAGCACTTTGTTCTGGCACATACTAAGATTTCTGTCAGTAGATTGGCCCTGTTCTCCCCCCCCACCAACACCTCCCACTCTGCGTTTTTTTTAATCTCTCTGTTTATCTTTTTGCTCCCCCTCTCCATGCACAGTGTATTTTTTTTGGTTGGATTATGTTGTGGTGGTGGTTTTTAGGGGTTTTATTCAGTTTTTTGTTTGTTTTCTGTGCTCTCTGGATACCAGCAGTAGGGCTACTGAGAACCTAGGGAGGGGGAATCTTTGTATTTTAGTGCCGTTCTTTTGCTATTGATGCACACTTTATTAATGCTGTTAGACAAAACCATGGAAAAAATCCCATTATTGCTCATGTATTATTTTTATTTTTATTGAACACTTGTAGTGTGTAGTATATCAGTCACAAAGGACGCAGTCTTAAGCTGCACCACAGGAGGTTTAGGTTGGACATTAGGAGGAAATTTCTTCACAGAAGGGGGGTGGTTGGGCATTGGAATGGGCTGCCTGGGTGGTGGTGGAGTCACCATCCCTGGAGGTGTTTAAGGAAAGACTGGATGTTGCACTAAGTGCCATGGTTTAGTTGACACAGTGGTGTTGTTTGGTCATAGGTTGGACTTGATCTAGGAGGTCTTTTCCAACCTAATTAATTCTGTGATTCTGTGACACTGCTATCATAGATTTGGGGAAAGGGATAAATGGTGACGAGAGAGAATTCAGAGCTGGACAGATCAATGGAGAGATTGGTATTAAGTAGTCTTAGAGCCCATTAGTAACATTGGCTTAAAACGTGAAACTAGATTGCTGGCTGATTTTTGAGGGAGATCCTTTGTTTTCAGTGCAAAAAGGTAGTCACTAGTTAGTTGTGCTGTGCACAGAATTTCAGCGATTTAAAATATAATAGCCAGTGAGATGACCTTGTAAAATAGGAATATTTGGACTGGATGACACCGCATCTGCGACAGATACTTCTGAGTAACACTTCAAAACGTTTCTTAAAGAATGCAGACATTGCTATAAATACATTGCCTTGGCAAGTGAAGCATCCAGTCTACACAGTCTTCACAGCCACTCTGAAGGTTATTGAGTAAATACAAGACAACCACATGAAATGATCTGTACAAGGCAAGCAGTCTTTGGATACATGCTTTCTGTAAAGTGCTCAGATGTTTAAATTTTTTTGCCGTAGCACTGAAACAGAAAAAGATTTTGTAGTTCTAATCATGTGAAGAAGTGGAACAGTGTGTATGTTCTCAATTAATGACAGTAACAAGCCTAAGATAAGAATACTACAAAGTCTGGGCATTCTTTGCAGAAACAAAGGCCTAGAGCAGGCAAATAGCCATGAAACCCTTCAAGTGCTGCCAAAAGGCATTAGGCTTTACAGAAGATGAAAAGAGGGGGATGGATGCCTAATTCAGGACAAGGAAGGAAAGTAGTATGTCGCAAAAAAAACTACAATAGGAAGTAAGATAATAATATTGCAAAATGTGTAGAATAAAATAGTAACACCAGCTGTATTACTGAAAGAGCATTCATTTATGTATTTTGTAAAATATAAAAGAAGAAGGCATAAAAAGATCCCATTTGAAGAATAACAGATGCTGTGCCTGCATTTAGCATCTATTGACTTCATTCATGCTTTAGTGGATGCTAAGGTCTTTGTTCACCTTGAGATGCATCAGTAAAGACCCTGCTTGTTGGTACCCACAGCTGAAGGTGTGGCAGACACCTGAGGACTATATTTGCAGTAGAAGGCAAAAAGCTAAAATATAGATTCTTTTGAAATACCATAGATAAAGTCTAAAAAGAGGTAGTTTCAGTTTGGTTTTAAGGACTTTTTTTCTTACCCTCCCATGCCTTTTGAAAAGCAAGGAGGCTATCTAATATATTGACAAGCAAAATAAAACATTACTGTAGTGTGATTTCCATATACCATGCTCTTTAGTGTGAAGGAAAACAATTTTTTAAAATACTGAAAAATGCTGTAGTCTGATTTTTTTTTTCTAATGCTGCTGTTGTTTCCACTGTTTAAAACTGTTGGTTTTGCACTTGCACGGTACTTCCCAAGTTAATCCTGACTAACTATTTCTAATTATTGAACAACTGCTTAATTGGAGTGAAGGTTAAAAATTATATGAAGGAAAAGGGGATGGTAAGATTTTTGCGTGCGTGTGATACAAACTATAGAATTGCTTGGGATTTACAATTCTGTTAGATAAATCAGGATTCAGACCACCAGTTTTCAAGAATATGGTTTCTCTAAGTCACGTATGGAGCTGCTCCCTCTCTAACTGCGTTATAGAATTGAGTTTGGCTGAGGATGCGTTCATGGCACACCAAATGCTGCTGTTATCAGATGAAAATTGTTTCCCTTGTGTAGCTGCTTGAAAGATCCTGTCATGAGGATCTTTAGGAAAAACTTTGAATAAGGATTTGAGGTATGTGCAATCTCAATTTAAAAAGCTTCAATGGATTAGAGCATTTTATCATTATGTCTGCTTGCTGTAGTTTTTCTCCCCCACATGGAAATGTCTTGAATGTTCTGCCCCTTCATGCACAGCCTTTTTTGGAAGACTCACGAACAGGCATATCTTTCACTGATATGTTTTTAAGCAGGTTTGTTGTAAAGGATAATACTGTCTCCCACATTGTTAGTTATGTGTTAACACAACAAACGGACAATGTTTATACCATTACATCATTTAATGTAAGCTGTGGTAATAGGACTACTTTATTTTAGGCAAGCTTGTGGTTAAATATATTAATGTTGCATTGAAAGGTTTTGTTACCTTGGTGATTGAGGCTGTATATTGTTTTTATTAAGTTAAATCAGGTAGGCTGAAACTTCTATTCTGAGTAAAGGTTTAAAGCAGAGACTCGCAGCTGTAACACCCTCTGAAGTTTCCTGGTGCAGTTAAAGATCACACGGTAGCAGCTATGAGTCTACATACACTAAGACTTGCTTTACTTTGTTACCTTTACTGTCTGACATAATTAGTATGTTTCAGAGGTTGACATCCGGAGGATCATTTCTGTTAAGTGGTCTGTGCTGAGCCAGACTTTGCCAACATCAAAATTCCCACCCTGCTGCTTGCTTGTTCAGCCCACCACCTCCAGTGTGGTAATGCAGAAGGGTAAAATAGGAAAAACAGAAACACTGAAACAATAGGTTGAGATAACAACAGGGAAATTGCTTACCAATTATCATTGCAGGCAAAATGAATTCTTTTTGGGAAAAAAATAGCTAATTTATTGTCAACTAAAATCGATTCATGTAGTGAGAAACAAATTCAAAACAGCACACCTTTCCTCTCCCTTCCCCCAGGCTCAGCTCTATTTCTCACATACCCTACCCCTGCCATGCAAGCTCACACGGAGAATGGCAGGAGGGTTGCAGCCAGTACATAATGGTGCCTCTCTGCCTTCTTCCTCATCACATCTTTTCTCTGCTCTGGTGTGGACTCTCCACAGGCTTCAGTTCCTTCAGGAATATCCTTGTGCTCCACTGTGGCATCCTCCATGGGCTGCAGGGGATATCTGCAGTTCCATGGAGATGTTCCTCCTCCACTTTCCTCTGACTTTGGTGTTCCCTTTCTTAAACATGTTTTCCCAGAAGTGTCTCCGGCTTGGCTGAGGGACTCAGCTGTGCTCTGCAGTATGTCTCTTGGATCTGGCTGTGTCCCACACGGGGCAGCCTCTGGCTTCTTCCCGCAGCAGCCTCTCCTCTGCCAACCACTTGCCGCATAAACCTGGAACACGGAGTTTAGTAAGGTATTAAGAACACATTTTATTTCCTGGGTCATGAGATTCTGCCCCCTGCTATTACTGTCAAACACCATGTGGTCATTTCAAAGCTTACACAGAAATTTGGAAGGCATCTGTAGTAAGGAAGTACTTCCTAGTAAGTTGCTGCTTGTCCAAAAATTATAAGCCTAGAACATACAAAAGATGTTAAGAATTTCTTTAATGAAATAAAAGGGTATGTGTGATAAGGAGTACCAAGTGTTGCAAATTTGCTTATGGGTAGCCTAAGAGCAGTGCTGATATTTGTGGAGCGCATCCTATAGCTTTCATCAGCTCGAAGAACAGGCTGAAATGACAGTTACCTGCAAGTGAGAGATCCTAATGCAAATACAAAACCAAAAATTTCAAGAAATATTTATAGAATTATTTAGTGCTGTTTGAAGAATAGAGGAAAAGAAAACAAACAGAATGTGGTGTCATTTGCTTGTTAACATAAACTAATCTGACTCATGAGAGTGTAAATACTCTACAGTGTGTCATTTTGGGGGTATTACAAAAGCTTGGTGGTGTTCAGGAATTTATAGTCAACATTTCTGAAAAGTGTCTATGAAAGATGATACTGATGAAAACACTGTTAACCTTACCACAAGGCCAGGGTTTTTTTTGCCTGCAGTTTAGAGTAACAAATAATTTTTTGCAATAATTTATGGTGCTTTTTCTAACTGGCTCTGTAGCTGACAGGAAAATACCTGTTGAAAAAAATGTTTCAGTTGATTTTGTCTGACACAGGAAAAAGAGATGAGTTGTGGCTTGTCACACCAGGCCTTAGCCCAGTACAACAGAGCAATGCATGCACATCACAGTATTGAAATAGGCAGATGAGCCTCATACAGAAGTGAAAGTTCAGTTACCCAACCACGAAAACTTTTTCTTTGAATATCTAGCTGGGCAGTATTCTCCGTTGACATGTAACTTGTGTTACTTGCACCAAGAAAGACCAGTAAGAGGTACCCGGACTTGTGTGGCAGTGAGAGTCTTTAATGAACGGTCGTTTAGGGAAGTGGAAACCAAAGGCTGTGTGACTGCTCTGCTCCCCCTTTTCACTACTGACTTGTCAATTCATCTTTTACAGGATGTGGTGAAGTACACCTCATCAGTTTACCTGGGACTAGTAAATACACTCTTTTCTATTCAGCTATGCTTTGGTCAGCGTGGTCTAGCATAGTCTGCCTGTGTTGCTTTCATGTGGTCG
Organism: Mohoua ochrocephala; assembly: GCA_013398855.1. Lineage (NCBI taxonomy): Eukaryota > Metazoa > Chordata > Aves > Passeriformes > Acanthizidae > Mohoua > Mohoua ochrocephala. Next base: position 201,848 of record VZTA01024066.1, on the reverse strand, counting down.
TGTTTCTTACTGGAATAGCAGCTTGGACTGTGCTGCCAGCCTGTGAATGCCAAGAGCCTGCTATGATCACTAGAATTTGTAGCTGAGGCCAGCTGCATTTGCCTCCTTTGTGTGTTTTAGTTCATTTTAGCTGGCTTCGTAGTGATTTTTGACACTCCTTCTAGAAATAGTTGCTGATATTGTCCAGCTGCTTATATGAGTAACCTGTCAATAGAGGAAGCAAGAATAATATTTTATATGTGGTTCATTTTAGAGATGGGTGCTTAATAAGCGAATACCTGACCTCACCTTGTGTGTCTTAAGAAGAAAATACTGGGGCTATTTCTGTAACTCACAGTCATCAGCTTGAAGATGGTTTGTACATAGCTTATATTTGCTTTTTGAGATGCTTACCTTCTTTGGTCTCCAGTATTTCTGGAGATTTGTTCTTTTAAATTATCTTGTGCAGCTCTGGACTCTCCTGGTTTTAGTTGGACTGCATAACAGTAAATTTCTTCAGTTATATTTCAGTTACTTTTGCTTGGTGATAACAGTAGGGAATAGATGTTCCTTTCTGATGATGTACCTTTGCATCCTATAAATGGTTAGGCTTATCAGTAGTGCTTCTGAGTTTGTTTTCTAATGTCACAGCAGGAATTCAAAAAAGATCCATCCTAATCAATTCCAGTCAGGAGGAGGTATTTTTATGGAGATGATCGGAATATCTTCACTGAGTTGATGTAGTAAATAAACTGTTTCAACTTTTATGCTTTTTTCTTGGAGTTTGCTCGTTATTTATGTGTAAAAAAAAATCAATGCCTCTCTTACATATTAGTCTAAAAAATATATGTTAAAAATTCTCAATAAGACAAAGACAGTAGCCTTGCTTTTGGACCTTACAACTGATACTTGCCATCAGCAGTAATTCCCAAGGTAAATTCTAGCCTGAGAGGTCTCAAAGGTTAGTTCTTCTTTGGATACTTCATGGTTCAAAGTATCTAATAGTCTTCAGTTTTGTGTGATTATTACATTGCTTGCTACACTGGAGAAGACAAGACTTGGTGAACCACGTGCCTAGGCCTAATATTTCAAACTTAGGCCTAATATTTCCCATGATTAAGACATGATTAGGTTTGATGTAAAAAGCTATCAGTGAGCAAATTAATTGTATGGATATCAGTTGGAGATGTCAGTAAAAATCAGTCTTTCAAATGTAATTTTATTTGGTGTTACCTAAACTTGAGAGGAATTTGTCCTTTGGAAGATACCAAATTCAAGGAAGCTTGTGGACTTCTTGTTTGAATCTCCGTAATGCCCAGAGATCTGCTTTTCTCTGATCTTTGTTCCCCCCCATAGCTCAGAGTATCACACCAATATGCATCTAGTTATACAGAGGTTTCTAATTTTAAATTACAGACAGAAAACCCAGCTGTCCTTCACTAAGGATCCCTGCATCAAGGCTGAGGAACAATCTAATTGCATTGAGTCAAAGGCCTCATTTTCCTAGTGGTTTGTTTGGCTTTTTGGGTTTTTTTTGTCTTCATAAGAGTAAAGGTATTACATGTTGCAAGGAACAGTTACTGATTAAGAATTATAAATAACCAAGCACTCCATTTGGATTCCAACAAATGTAAGAAAAAAATTTTTTGGTCCCATTTACAGGTGTTACTGAAATAAGTGTTTTCTCACATCCTAGGGAAAAACTGAAAACCTTGACACAAATATCTAATATTATATGTGAAATAAGGTCTTTGTGCTCTGTTCTCGATTATGTTTTGAGGATATCTTGCTGCTGCAAGGCCTAATTTCATTATTCTTGTTTCTCTGACATCCAATATTCTCTAATATCCAAGACTGCAGTGTTCGTAGTTCTCCCTTTCTTCTCAGTCCTTGTGAAAAAGCTGATTTGTTTCATGACTCTGGGAGAAGATTGAAATTTCCATGTGATCACTGAAGGAGTTACATTAATATAATATACTACCAAAGAACTCTTTGAGATTAAAAGCGTGAACTCTTATGTTTCTGAGTGACTTAGCAAGCGTTTTAAGGGGGAAAGATCTTCCCAAGTTTTGTTAGGAAAGGGATTTGCCTTCCTCAAAGCATTACCTGACTTCACCAATCCGTGTGTGTTGCTCGTTTGCTTTGTGTGAGAGGGAAGGAATGGTGGCTGCAGTTTCACGGGCTGTGTTAGCACGAGGAAGTAATGGAGTCCTGTCCCTTTTCAGTAGCTCGCTTCTGATAGCATTCAGTGACACAGGCTTGACAAGCCCACCCCAGTGAGCAACGTGCCTTAGACTTAAAGCACCATCTGAACTGCACAGGATGCCCGTGTTGACCCTACCAAGCAGGGTAGATTAGGTACTCCTGTTACAACTTGATGTCGCTCTCTGAAGCCTGTTCCTGGAGAAAGGGTAAGATTGCCTATGACACGGGAACTGTTATTGCATGAAGAAATTACTTTGAAATTGAATTCTTGTGTTATTCCACTTACAAATTTTCGTTTTTAGAATTGTTTTTACAACAGGATTGTTAGTTTTCTAATTCTCTGTAGGCATCGCTATTCACAGTTCATTTTTCAAGTGTTTTTGAATGTAAGTGGTTCAACAGTTAGTTGAAAATACCAGTTTTCTTTTTAAGATGGTAGTGTCATGTCTTTTGATTTCTAATGATTTTGCTTTACTGTTGCTTTTAAAGGAAAGAAATCCCTTATGATTTTTTCTGCATCCTGTAGTGACACTTGATGTGTTTGTGTGCATTCTTCTTCTAATACTTGTCCATGCTTAATTAGTCCTTCCACTTTACAAAACTGCACCTAAAGTGCTTCTGATAGATTGCAAGTGTATAAAAAGCCATTTGTCTTCCATCTTCTGCATCTCTTTATTAATTCCCAGCCTGAGTTTCCTAAAATCTCAGGGTTTTGCCATGCTTTTAAATGCTTCTGTAGTCTCCATTTTACTTCTGCACCATTGTTCTCCATGGCTTTGCTTAGCTTCTTATAATGGGATCAGCTTGTTCTGTAGCAGAAATATCACAGCAAAATATGTCTGCATGTAGACCAACACTGAACTGTTTTCTGAAGTCATATTTATCTAGATTTAGATTTAGTTTTTGTTTAGTAAATACTAAAGAAAATGTCTATTCAAAATGTTTCCAGTATTGAGTTCAGTTTGTGAGGGTTCTGTAGTCAGTTCCTAAATTAAGAATTACAGGACAAGAGCTACACAGCTTTGAGTATCATTTGTGAAAATTTAGTTGAACTGTATCACAACTGTAGAACATGTTCTCATTCATTATTGGAAATTAGAGTAGTCAGAATGGATTCACTCAAGGTAATTCATGCTTGGCCAACCTGATTGCCTTCTGTGATCATCTACATGCTTTGTTCAGACAGTTCTCCCATGAGATTGTAAGTCTTCTGGAGGAAATAAATGGAGACAGTATCTGCAGAAGCTCTCCCCTTGATGGAATATGAGCCAGCAGGTAGTCATGTATGTGTGGAATTCCATCTAGAACAGATGGACTTCTGTTTTCTCTTGGAATATATACACAGGTGTTCATGTGCTCCTTGTCTGTCTTGTTTGTAAACTTTATTCCTGAACTAGACAATAAAATAAGTTCCCTTATTAATAATTTTCACATTTTTCTTTTGTACAGAAATTTGTCCAATTTGATCTCAGTGGAAAGTTTTTAGAAGTTTAAATCAAAGTCAGTGTTGGCAAATGATGAAAAAGCACTTCTCTGAGGACACTTGAATAATAATCCTCCGGTTCTCTAATTTGTTGTACTGTGAAATGAGATGTTCATAAGCTTGGGCAAGGGACTGGACAAGATGACTTTCAGAGGTCCCTTCCAACTTCAGCTGTTCTATGTAGATCAGTTTTTTCCTTACCAGATCATCCTGCACAGCTGAGCATTCTGGTGCTAAGAAGAAATCAGTTCTCACATCTTGCTAAGTAGTTATTGAGCATCTTTGCATTGCATCATCATACTGGTTTCGGTTCTCTTCTGATAATATTGAAGTTTTCTATCTTACGGTTGCTGCAGATTTTTCTTGTAATCGTAAAAATTGTAGAGTAACTCAAGGATTATGCTTGGTATAATAGTAATGTATATGGCAACCATCTTCCAGAAAAAATACCAGCTTTCGTAATCTCTCTCTCATGGGTTTCAAGTATGCAAAATGCTATATTTTAGTACTTCAGTAACATTTATGCCACTTGCTTTTATAAGTATGGGTTTGGCAGGTGGGCTTTCTTTCTATATTGTATGAAAATATTTCATTTATATTATTTTTGAAGTATTGATTCGTTATTATTATGGCTATTCATCTGTATTGACATTTAGTTGGCAGTGTCTTCTTTTCAGAGAAAATAGCCAGTTTGCTAGCTGAGTATCTCATAATATCTCAAGGTTTTGTATGTTGCCTTTTTTCTATGTTACAGCAGCGATTTTTGTGTTCCTTCATGTACCACTTCATTCAGTGCCTTACAAAGACTCATGATTAAGCCTCAGATTTACTTGTAGGTGTCTGTACGTTTACTTACCAGTCTCCTTGAGTCATATTGGGATGCTTGATCTGCAGATAAGTCAGTGCAGACCCCATTCTTTTAATAAAAGTCCATGAAGAGGCCACAGAATGAAACATTTCAGTGGCCTGTCCCATCAGTGGCCAATTTTGTATCCAGAAATTCTGAGGAGAGCAGTCATATGCAGAATCTGCTGTTGAGCACCACTTCCATTGATTCTACAGATGTGAAGAAAGTGATGAATAGATGTAAAAATAACATCATCTGGTCACTGTAAGTGGGCACTGTAGCAGTCAGTGCTGTTCTAGTGGTACAAATTTGTTTCTCTGTAGCTCCAAAAAGAAACAGGAACATAAGATTAACATATTTAAGCCATAAAACTCATTAACCTTTTCCCAAGCCAAGTTTTTAATTTATGTAAATTGGCAGGTCTGTGTAGCCTGAAATCCTCAGTGGGTAGATCTTTTTTCTCCTTGTGGCTCAATTGGAAAGAATCCACTAGAATTTGTAATGGCTTAGTGCAAGCCATGGTTGCTATTACTGGAGTCTGGGCTTCAAACTCAGTACCGTGATATTTGGTGCACTTTGATGATTTTACCTAAATGATGGAAATAAATGACTGTTCTTAACAGTAGCAGGGTCAGACTTGTAATAATGTCAATTTTAAGTAAAAATAGCAGTATAACCAAATATCATGATAAATAAATCTCTGCTATCAAGGATCAAAGTAAGTAACTGTGTAAACCCATGTAACTTGACAGCTGCTAGCCTAATAGGAGTCTTAGATCAGCAGTAACTAGTTTGCTTTCTTGGCAGAATCAAAAATGAAAAGCAGCTCAGGATGTGTGTTCTATGAGATTTCCCTGGAGTTAAGTGGTAATTTGACTCTGCTCAATTGAAAGCCATAGTGTTTTTCATGGGGTTTTTTGCACATAAAGGGGAGTCCAGGGGAAGGGAACAGAAGGAAATAGAAGGAAACTTTCTTTGTATGTGTTCTCTTTTTTATTCAACAATGAAATTACATTTTCAGTTCAGCAAGAACTGTTACATAGCTGCTTAACTTGAAAGGAACCAGAATTTAAGTACAGTAAATTTAGACTGTGTCACTGTTCTGTTTATTCTGGTGCTTTGCAATTTTGCGTTCTAAGGGGACATAAATTAACTATAACTCAGAATACTTGGACAACCAATAAAGCTAAGGTATTTTTTTAAATACAAAAAAAAAATCATGCTTTTGAAAGGAGTTCATAGCTAGTAGTGCAAGTAAAAAATGTAAGTGCAGAACTGATTCTGGCTGACAAGCTCTAGGAAGCAAACACCTGAATTTACAAAAGTCATGGGGGATAGACATGTGTATTTGTATATACAGAAGTTCAGTCTGTATTCCGTTATCAAATTTAACTTGCAGTGAGTTGGTTTGTTCATGTGGTTTTTTAAGCTGCAGTGGGCAGTCAGACAAATTATTTTTTTAACTAGTTTGAATTTCCCCCTGAACATGATCCTGGGATACATTTAGAAAAAAACCAACAACAACAACCCACCCTTTCCAACTTAGCAACAAAAATAATAAAAAAACCCCAAACTCAAACCCTTCCCAAAACCAACCAACTAAACTTGAATAGAGAAACTGTAGATCTTTAAACAACTATTAATTTTCTGTTAATTATATTTGGATGGGGGACTCCTTTATTTCAAAATCAGTCTTAAGTACAGCCATCAGTATGCACTCAGATTTGTTGGTGACTTGGTACAGAAAATGAGTGGTTTGCTACCACTGCACAAGTCAATCCTCTCTCAGTTCACATGCTACTAATATTTGACTTTTTCCACCTTAGGGGTGAAGAAGTTTCCTGCCGTATAAAGCTGTTACTGTCCTTTGTTTTGCCATTAAAAAAAACCCCAAACAAACCTGTAGTTCTTAATTTCTTTAGTTTCCCCTTCCTCTTAGTGTCTTGTTATTTGAAAAACACGATATATAAATAAGAATTTTATTCTCCTGAAATATTTTAATGACATGGGCAGAATTCATAAATGATGACTTCAACATTATGAATGCATATATAGATTGTATTTCAGCATTGATGAGGAGACTCGATGAGTTGACTTGAAAGAAGAATAAAATTCACCTTGGAAAATGGACTTGTAGTACCATTTTTTTGAGCTATTATTTTACTTCTAAACATAATTTGAAGGGCAATACATCTGACCCCAGTTTTAAAAAAAGGGACAAAAAAAGCTATTCTGCTACTGGGATTTTTGGGCCTGCTTTTCACAGGTGTAAAAGATTTGCAGGCAGTCCTCAGCCTGAAGGTCTTGTTATTGCTGCTCTTTGATGGCCTTAAGCTGTCTTCACGGTGTGGCCACTGGTGTATGATTGAATGTAAATACTTCAGGCAAGCTCCACCTGCTGAGAAATAACCTCACTTTGAAAGAGTGGACTTTTGGAAGTCTTTTCATTGGTCTTGTGGAGCAGTGAAGTTGTGCTCTCTCTTTGTAACATTCATCTCCTGGGTGATGAAAGCACAGCCAGTTTTGCTGTCCTCATGCAGGGAGTTCATACAAACAAAATGCAAAGGGATATATGTGCTGCCTATCATTGTGGTGGTGGTTGTTAATCAGCAACACATGCTTACAGTATTTTTCTGTGAAAGCTTTTCATTGGCAGTGAGAAGTCATGAATGATTTTGGGGACTGAAAAGGTGGCAAATGAATGGCAGTGAATGCGTGCTTTGTTGTATTGTGGTGAGAAAAGAACAGCTAACATGCATTGTAGTTGAGACTAGTCCCCCTAAAAATGTGGTGGGTTTGAGAGGTTCCAGTCCATATCACTGTACTGCCTTGTCTGAATGAGAAGCTCAGACTGTGGTCTAGCACAAAGGTTTTCATGGTGTGTCCTTTCACTCTGCTCTTACAGCAGGCTCACAGAAGCTAATGCTGAGAAGTAAGCGTGTCGTTAGAAGTCTAGAGATTTGCATATACAGTAGAAATCTCTCAGGGATCCACAGATTTTAAAAGTTGAAAATCACCTGGGTTTTTTTTTCCACATCCCAGCTTATGCCTTAATAACTAGAATATTGAATGGCGTCATGGGTGCTCTGGATGTTCTTTTTAATTTCTGAGAGGTTGTGTGATTGATACTGGTAAATTTTCACGAAGGCTGAGAAACTGTTAAGCATCCAACACTTACTCAGTATGCGAAGTTAATCTTAGAGAGATGTTGTGTTATTATTATAAAGGAAATAATTAGTAGTGAATTCTGTTGTTACACAGGTGTAATCATGTGTATGTTACATAACCACATCTGTTCTGTATTGGTTTTGTCAATGAATCAAGTGTGAGAACTGCTCTACATTAGTACCTTTTGTTTGAAACACACCTGCACTTGTGTCATAAATTTATCCTGTGTGCAGAACCTGAAAATAATATGAAAAAATTCAGATGTAGCAACTACTTAGAAGAAGAAAAAGTAGTCATTAGAAAATAAATGTTTACCTTTTATTTTTTTTTTTTTAGGTCAGAAGACTTGTCTCCACTTACATGGTGTCTTTCCTTACCTCTATGTACCATACGATGGTCTTGGACAGCATCCAGAATGCTACCTTCGTCAAGTGGCGTTCAGCATTGACAGGGCACTCAACGTGGCTTTAGGCAATCCATCTTCTACTGTTCAACATGTTTTCAAAGTATCATTAGTATCTGGAATGTAAGTATGGCCTGTCAGGAGCTTTGGTTGTCTGGTTTGAAATGTTTTTTGCAGTTGTACTACATAGAAGCACTTTGGAGTTGGGTGATTGCAGTGGTAATTCTTTTTTGTTCCCCACCCATGTATGTCTTCATACAGGGCTGTACAACTTCTAAATAACTCTTCTCACTTGCTTTGACTTTAACATAGTTAACAGGTTTTCCCAAAAAACCTTCTTGACACAAGCATTTTTTCCTAAATTGTATCTTAGTGTGTATAATTTTGCAAAATCTATTCTTGTTAGCTTTTTCTATCTCTGCTGTTAGAGCAGTACTTTCCGTGCAGCATTTTCTACCTCTCTGGATTGTTCTAGGTTCCCTGAGAACCAGGCATGTTTTGCAGGAGCCTGATTCTAGGTGGTCTTTTTTTTTGTTGTTCATCTAAAATGGCCCCCACGGAGACTGTCAGGTCATGTTTATCTGTCTGATCCTTCCAGCAGCATCGGCCAGGAAGTGGAGGCTTTTAAACACACATTTACTCATCTGTCCGGATGACCATTGTGTTTTATTTGGTGTGGCTTTCTGTTGCTGCTGAACTATATGCTATCATTGAATGTTAACATGAATGAATGAACATTTTAAGGATTCTCTTAGTTAATTTTTATTTAACTTGCATAACCAAGGGCTGAAAAATAAGTCAAATCATAATGAATAATAGGAAAATATTCTGGAGGAACACAGGTAGTCTAGATACATGTATTCAGTTTTTCGTCTTCAAAACAATGTAAATGCTAATTTTCAGTGTTGTGCAGCTCTATGTTTTATTTGCTTTTTTCACGCATTTCTGAAATATGTTCTTTCTAATTGTTAAGTGTAGGAAGATAATATTTCTGTTCCCAGCCAGTTTTGGTGGCTTCTAGATACTGTGGGTAAAGTGGCTGCAATAGCTTTTTTTTATTTTCAGTCAGAACCTTCTGATGTTTTTGCAGTAACAAAGAAGGTCACCTACCAAATTTCTTGATGATGTTCTTTCTGTGAGAACTATGTAAATTGTAGTATAGCTGTTCCTCTCATAGTGAAAACTGGGCAGAGTAAACTGTTGATGACAATCTTTGCTTGAATCAATGAGAAAAGAACAGGTAGAAATTAGGAGAACCTGCCTCTTTATCACCTCTCTTGCCTTAGAACTTCGGAACAGTGGGATCTGAAAATCAGCTGCTCATTGCCTCAAAGCAGCATAAAGAGAGTGTTTCAGGTATTGTGTTTGTTTCCATAAGAGGCTAATGGGGAAGACCTAAATGAAATACATCTTCATCTTTACCTGAGTAGATAGACATGCTTATTTAATACTCTCTGTAGTAAAATGTCATTGAATAAATGCCACAGCATAACTGGCTGGCTTCTTGCTTTTATTTCTTTCTCTCCAGGCCTTTTTATGGTTACCATGAGAAGGAGAGACAGTTTATGAAGATTTATCTTTACAATCCTGCAATGGTAAAAAGGTAAGGATGTGGAAATACAAAGTTCTGTCTGATATCCGTGTATCTTGAATTAAAAAGTCAGATTTGAAACAAGATTCACCAGTAACTTAACAAACTAAAAGCTCCAAAATTATTGTCCCACAGTTTTCAAAACACTTTAAAAATTGCTAATTTTAAACACACCAATAATCTTTTAAAGCAGTAGCATGTTAGGAAAGCAATACCAAAACATACTTGCCTTTAGTTGTTTTGTGTTTACTGTAATTCTTGAACATTTAAACACATTTGCATCAGGTTACTTTTCCTGTAACTCTTAAGGAAAACAATGTAGCTGTCTCTCATGTGGCTTCATTTCATCTATTATGAAGTAAATGTTGGTAGGTTTTAATTCCAGCAGTAATTACTAAATTTAAGATTTACTTGGAAAACTGAATAGCTTTTGTTATTAGACAGGTTCTCTATTTTTCAATAGAGTAATGTTCTATTATATGAAAGTGCTGTTGATTTCAATCTTACTGTCAAAGCATTTGCAGTAAATTCAGGAATAAATAAGGAGGAGTTATTTCCCAAGCATAAACTGAAATCCCTTGAGTGTGTGCTATTACATACTGTAACTTTTTTTTTAAAGGTCTAATACATGATCATAAGACAGGATTGTCTGATTTTTCTTCTAGTAGAGTGAAATTTTGCATGATTTAAATTTGTGTCTTAATGTATGACATGACAATTGTTTCAAAATTTGGAGCTTCTCATGTTTGAATTGCTCCTATCCAAATAAAGACTTGACACTTCACTTAAATTATTCCTTTCTTTGTTAAACTTTATTTTTAATCCCAGTTTGTTGCATTTAGAAATGCTTAGTGCTTTTCTTTGTTGTACAGATGTATGGTAATTTGAGATAAACGTATTGTACCAATTTATAATTATCCAAATACTTGCAGTTATGTGCAGTTTAATGTGTGTCTGTTTACAAGAGAGGATTTGTCCTTCTACAGAGTTTTACACAATATGTAGCTTTAAAGCCATGAAGGACATCATATGTGTCATGTATATGTCAAGGAGAACTAGAGAGACTTTCAAACTTATTACTGGCGTGTAGGCATACAGCTGCCACAGTTGTTCTGTTGAAAGATTTCCATGGCCTGTAGTGGCTTTTGGATCACTTGCAGGAAGAGAATATTGTAGGATGGTTTTTTTTCAGAGAGTTTCATGTTTTTTAAGCTGAAGGATTCAAGGCTCCTTTGTGACTAACACACAAATATTGTATCATTAGCAGCAATCGTTTTAGTTCGTCTTTTATTGTGAAAACACAGTTCTTAAGTTAAAAATACAACTGAGGCAAAATTTAAAATGTCTAGGTATTTTATATTTTGCTCAAGTCAAATATCAATATTGTTGTACTGAAATAATTTTTTATTTATGTCCTCATTTGTCTTTTAGAGTTTGTGAGCTTCTGCAAGGTGGAGCCATAATGAACAAATCTTACCAGCCTCATGAAGCCCATATTCCCTACCTCCTCCAACTCTTTATAGACTACAATTTATATGGAATGAATTTAATAAACCTGGCTGCTGTCAAATTCAGAAAGGCAAGGAGAAAAAGTAAGGTGTTTATTTCTTAAGACCAAATAATTGCTTTGAAGGCTAAAAACTACCATTTTGAACAAGATGTCACTACCTGTCAGGCTTTTGCTGTAGTTTGGCTGAATGGGTATTGTGTTGTTTCCCTGAAGTTTGCTTTCTGTGTCAAAACAAAGTCCATATGTAGCTTTTTTCCTTTTTATGCCTCTGTATGGGGATTGAGGAAGAGCCTGCTTCTCGAAATGAGATGCTGTGTATCAAGAAACACGTGTTCTGTCAGCAGTGCAGCTGTGACCATTTCACAAGATGACCACGCCTCTTTTCTAGATGAAAGATTGTTGATATTTAGTTGAAGAATTGACATGAAAGATCGCATAATAATACTGTTGCTTTATTTTTTTTATGGCTTTGATTCTTATAGCAATTCAAATTCTTTTTTGTTGTTGTTGTTGCAGTAGTGTCTTTACAAAATTATGGCTAATGATTTTGCTCTGATGACAATCAATGCTCTTAATTAAAATGCTTGTGTTTGTGCTAAAGTCATTTGCTTTGAGGTAAAGTTTGAATTATTAGTGTGTGAGCAAAGAGGAGATATTTTAAAAAATTAGTTTGGCATTTTGGATATACACACTGACATAAAAATTAAGTGTGGTGAGAACATCCCTAATTCTTCTAAATTCTTCATTATAAAGGAGAGATAACAGTAGGAAAAGCATAATGCCTTTGGTACTTAACGTTTAGTAAAATAAGTATTGTTTACTTAAATCATAATTATTCCTACAGCTAAAGCAAAAGTTAAAAGGAATGGTGAAGTATCTTTCTGTAAAAACGCCAAGCAATAATCATGCTGAATTTCCTCCTTATTTTTATGTATGTATATTCAGACAGCAATAGATTAGCCCATGGAGTTTTATAACTAATTCTTGTTTAAAGGAAGGTACTCTTTCCATACTCAACAATAGGCCACACTTTTTGCTGGTGTCAGAACTGTAGAAAGGCAAAAGCTCAGCCATGGACAGAGCATCTTCAGGATTTTCAGTCCTGAGGAAGTAAAGTCAGATACCTTTAGTCTTCCAAGTATTCAAATCAGCCTTCTGGAAACATGCAATGTGATTGTATCAAATAGTTGCTTCCATTCTTTTTCCATAGGTCTTTTTTTTCTCTCTTTCAGATGATAGATGAAAAACATAAGCTATTTATGTTCTCCTTCATCGTTTATTTAAGGATGAGAGACTTAAGTCTTGAATGGGAACAAGGGGGTGAAAGAGGAGCATGGGCTGAGACCAGTGGACTTTAACTGTTCTTATAGGGAAGAATCCAATAAAATAAAAGGAAAAAAATGACGCTACCTTGTCTGGCTTGTTCAGATACTGGCTGCAGTGCTTCTAGGAAGATTCATTCTGTTTTGCATGGCTCCACATCACACATGCATCAGTAGCCTGCCTCAGTCTGTTGGAGTCCCCAGGCACAGGATCACTGTCTACTGCTCCTGGCACAGCAGCCAAGCGACAAATGGTTTGTCCCTGGTGCAGCCTTACAGAGGCACTGCTGTCAAGCAGCCCGTCCTTGTACAGCAGCCCTCTCTGAGCTCGGGCTGTTGGAGTGGTGCAGAAGGCACAGCCTCTGCTTGCGACTGACACACTTTACCTGCCTGTTCCTCAGCATCCGTGTTGTGGGAGCGTGCATTCCTTTCAGTCAAACGTAGCTGTGCCACAAAGGCCAGGCCGAACATTGTTTCTTAGACAGCAGTAAAAGCCTTTGCCAAAAGATGTGCAGCGTACACTTACCTTACTTCCCTTGCAGATGGTGATATAAAAATGAGTCTGGCAATTAATATGTTTGTGTGTCAATGTAAGCAAGCAGCCTCAGGAGCCTGTTCATAGTGGTATTTTTCTCACTGAGATAAGTAGACCTTTTTGAAAGCTGAAAGAGAAGTCAGCACGCAAATTTGTATTAGCAGGAATATTCTGCCTTCGTCAGCCTGTATCCAGAAGGTGCAGCAGTTCATTTTCTCAAGTCCTTGTCTTTTTGGGCTGTGAAGAAGGCTGCCTATTCATTCCTGCACCGCATACCACTGTAACTGTTGCAAAACTTTTATTTTCAGTAGCTGAATCTGCTTCTGTAATATGACTCTGAAAGACCTTGATGTGTCATTGCTGTCATTACTGTCCTTAAAGATCTGTATATCAAGAAAAGGGAATTTACAGGTGTCCTTAAATCCCTATCCCTGTGATTAACTTTACTGAAGAAACAAACCGATACAGGAATTTGAGCCTCAATTTTTAGAAGTATATGAAAACAGGGTTCACAGGGAATAAGAAGGGGAATAATGCACTGAAACTGCTGTGGTGTGGTATTTGAAATGCATATAAATTTTAAAAATAATAGTATATATTTTACCAGTTGGCCTATAATCTTACATAGCTGCTGTGAGATGTATTTTCCTTTAAAATATGCAACTATTCAGTCCTATTTCATCAACTTAAAATAATCAAGTTTCAGATGAAAAATAACAAGAGATGTTTCCATGCATAGTCAGCTTACATTTTAATATGGAGAATTAGCTGATGTGCCACGCAGTAAAAACAGGGCTGTGTTTCTTCCTGGACTAGCTGCCCAACACACAGACAGTAAGGCGTGCTAGATTTGAGCTGGATCTGTGCACATGGGATCAGATATTTTGTGTTGTCTCTCTGGAATCACCTGCTTAGGCATCGAAGTGCAGAGACCGTAACAGCACAGGTGTGACTGAAGTATGAGCTGGCTCTGTGTGAGCACAGCGGTGCCTTTTCACCCCACTTGAATGCCACATGTTTGTGCCGTGTCAGTGCTCTTAAGAGTCTGATGTAAGGGCAGGGTTTGCAGGAACTAGTCTGGATGCAGTAAGCTTGGTCTGGAACATACAGAATTAAGCCTGCTTGCTTCTGTTTGTTGCTTCTGAGGTTCTTTTGGCATGGTGTCTGCCAGTTGCTTCTGTAGTAACTTAGGGCTTTTTGCTATGTGACGTATCCCTAAAACAAACATTCCAGGTAGTGGAATTCACATTGGCAGGACTATTACGAAATTTATAGAATAAAAATACATGTTCTAGTAAATATTTAATTAATGAAGACCTCTGACAATTGCGTTGTTTAATTGGTGTATCTTTAACAAATGCAGAAGTGTTTGCTATGGCTGAAAGATAAATTTAATACCAGAAAACTGCTAGTGCATGACACCAACATAGCTGAGAAAATTCAAGGTTGAAGCTGGTCTTTCAGGTAGAAGTGGGAGACTGAGTAATTTTCAAAGTCTTCTCCCCTTCTACCTCCCTCCAACTCCATTCCCGGGCCTTTTTCTTTTCTTGTGCCATATCCTGTGTATATTGTCTTTCCTTCCTCTGAACACTGAGGGTTCAGGTGGAGGCCTGAAGGGAGGTAGAAATTCTTCAGAGAGGACTTCACCAGCATGGCTTTGGAGCACACTTCCTTTCACGGAGACCTCTGAGCATACTTACAGTGTTTTCTTTATTTGTAGGTCAGACAACATCTGCCTTCATAGCAGGTTTCCACTTACTGCTACTACCATTGTATCTGGAATATATTGTATATTCCCTTTCAGCTCACAAATAAGAAAGAGGAAAAGTGTGAAGTAGAATTTAGTGTTTTCTTTGGTTACTAATTTCCATTGGGATTTGAACTGTGGACCCAGGAAATTCTGAAGTTTACATCAGAGTCTGTATGATTTATTTTGAAATTTTCACAAATAGGAAAAGATTGAATTTAGGTTAAGATATGACTAGAATGCAACAAATGTAGTTATAATAGTGTCAGTGTGTTGGAAATATATTTTTCTTTTTATATGTGTCTATGTGTTAGAAAGAAAATTAGATCATTTATCTGATAGCATAGTTAATGGGTGAAGATGATAATCCTATTTATTCTTTAGGAGCAGGTGGACTGATAATATTCAATAATAAATGCAGTTATATAATGATATTTGTAAAAAATATTGCCACATAAATGAATTAATCTCTCATTCTACTTTTTTCCCTAGGTGATACATCAGGTGTAAGTAAACATCATAGAACTCATTTGCCAGAAAATTCGAGCAACGTGTCTTTCATTGAATGGGAAGAAGATGAAATACCAAGGTCAGCATCCCAGGTTTTTCTGTTGTATGCCATATTTTCTTATATACATCAGTTTGCATGTAATACAGAGTTCCAGTCTCTCATTTAAAGGACCCTTATATGTTTTACGTGTTAAAAAAAAAAAAAGGTGATAATGTAGCACAAATCATCATTATTTGGTTTCTTTGTATAGTTTTAGTCACCTGACGCTTCGTGGTATATGGTTATAAAAATCCAGCTGGGAGATAATGGGCAAAATTCGACTTTCTGGGTTTTGGAATGATGACTTTGATGAAGTGCTAAGCAAGCTTAATAGTTATAGAGAATATTTCCACATCAGTTCACAGATAGTGTTTTTGTAATCATCCTTAATTAACGTGACCTCACTGATGAGGCCACATCTCGAACCCTCTGTTCGGTTTTGGGCCCTCACTACAAGGAGGACATTGAGGGGCTGCAGCGAGTCTAGAGAAGGGCAGTGAAGCTGGTGAAGGGTCTGGAGCACAAGTCCTGTGAGCAGCAGCTCAGGAAGCTGGGGTTGTTTAGTCTGGACAAAAGGAGGCTCAGAGGTGACCTCTACATCACTCTCTACAACCACCTGAAAGGAGGGTGTAGCCAGATGAGAATCAGTCTTTTCTCCCAGGTAACAAGTGGGAGGACAAAATAAAATGTCCTGAAGTTGTGCCAGGAGAGGCTTTGATTGAATATTAGTTTCTTCACTGAGTAGGTGGTCAGGCATTGGAATAGATTCCACCCAGGAAGTGGTGGAATCTCCCGGAAGTGTTCAAAAAATACATGAATGTGGTGCTTGGGGGACATGGTTTAGCACTGCTAGATTAACAGTTGGACTTGTGATCTTAGAGGACTTCTCCGACCTTAATGACTCTATGATTCTGTGAATAGTGTGCTATCAGAGAATTTCAGTTTGTCCAGTTCAAATGGTAAATACATAAGAATTTCAGCTTAGAATTTTCACGTCTGTCTCCCATGCTTTTCCTTTTTCTAGGCATTTCCTACTCTACAGTTTGTAATTTGTAATAGTGTAACTTCTATAAGAAAATGGAATATTTCTGGAAATTTGGGGGTTTTGTGGCCAGAATTGGGGAGGGAAGAGAAACTCACAGTATCTGAAGCTACTTTGATTTGTACAGTTTATCTACAGCAAGTTCATTCTTTAAGCTACTTGCTAATGTTTGGCAGGTCCTTCTCTCATCTAGTAGTCTTCTCAGTCTTTGGGTGGTTCCTGTCATTCTTCTCTGAAGAGCTTGTCAGGCTCACTATGCCCCGCTTCCCACTAGTGTTACGTACTGGGAGAATTTGCTTCCCCAGTAGAAAGTGTGTGCCTTAAACTGTACTTCAGGTTTTTCTAGCATGCAGAAACATGAGCTTGTGTTGATTACGTCTGGTTTTCTGATTCTATTAATACTTTAAGGAGATTTTGCAACAATGTTCGTCTGATGATTGTATTGCAACTTTACTTATGGTCACTTTATGTGCAGTAGTTCTTGGGCTGTTTCTTCTCCTTTTTGGCTGCATATTTCATTCACAGTCAATTTCAACTTTTATTTGGCTTGATTCTGCAAGCCAGCTTACTTAAACATTAAGGGTTGGATCATAAGTTATACCAGGATTATGTGATGTTACTTTACATAGATCTGGGGAAGGCAGATAAAAAGAAAGCGAAGTAGTATTTCCTGGCTGTCAAAACCAGAGAGGGATGAGCTCAGCAGAGCAGGAGCCAAGGGTGCATCCTCATGGCTGTAACCACAGGTCTTCTTTCCTCCTCCTTCCACGCTTCCATGTGTACAGCCAGGGGGGCAACACCTCACTCGTGCCAGTCCTTCTCCGGCACTCACAAACGTTCCAGAAGTGGGACGTTAACAGTAATGGGGAAGATACCAAGACTGTCCATTTCCCTGGCATTCGTTCACTGAAGTTCTGCCAGCAGCAATTTATTTCTTGAACGTAAAGCCTGAATACTACATAATATAGTACACAAATTTCTCTCTACACCATATGCAATGATAGTGGTAGTTCCTGATACACTTTACAGTTTCATTTATCGTGCCAATTTGGCTTATGAGCATTTTAGGATTTATTAGTGCAAGATGTTTCTCTTCTTTCTTTTTTCCAGTTGAGAATCTTCTGTTTGGAATCCATTATAAGTTCCTGTAGGATCTTTCATCCCATTTTAAAATTTCATTCTGTTTCTATTATTCTACTTCTGAGTTATCGAGCTTTTGTTTTCCGATACTCTGATCTGGTTGTGTATCCAGCATGTCTACTGGCTTGCCTTATCAGCATATTTCATTACTACACTGCTGCATTTTTTGCCAAAAGTATTAATGAGATGTGAAGTAAATTCAGTCACAGAAACTGGTCTATATTCAGTTCTACACATTTTGTGTCAACGTTCTGTCCTTTTTATATAACCAAGAGGAATTTCACATTTAGTTAGCTCTTAAAATGCTTTAATAAATTAGGAACTCATTTCTGATTTCTCCAACTGAAATTGTTTCCCATTTGATACTGCGTTAAACATTCTTTTGTCTAGAAAATCAATTTTTTTATTAAAGGTGTTCCAGCATGGCTGTCTTCCCCATGCTGTAGGACATACATGCCACAGCAAAGCCACAAACCTAAACTTTTCTGTCCTAATTTTACTCTGTTCTGTATCTACACAAAATTATTTCCCTGTTAAAATTTCTCCTGGATTATTTATGGGAGTCATCGACTTAAAACAGTGCTCTTGTAATCAAACATGCTGCAGTGCCACTTCCAGATTGCCTTCCTACTTAATTTCCTTTCAAATTCTGAAAATTAGCTTCTAGGTTGGTTTAATGGATCTATAATTGTCATGATCAACCTTACTGAGGGTAAATCTGACCCAGATAATATGAGATATCTAAGGAAAACCTTGTAATTATCCAAGGAAACACTTGTAATTGTGTCCTAAAATGATTGTGACTCAACTGTTTCTATTTTTGCAGTCTACAGCATTACTCAGTAGTTGTAAAGCTGCCTTTCTTCCTTTATTTCTGTTTCCTTAACAAAGTATGTTCTGTATTCCCAACATATACTTAACTTCTGTATCAACAGCTGTATTCATTTCTAGTTTCATGTGCAATACCAGCACAGTCCCCTCATTTTGTTATCCAGTCCTCTGCAAGTTCTATCCAGTTCAAATTGAGATATTTAACTGTTTTGTGAATTGTTTAGCAAAATTTTTTTACTTACTGTATTTCACCACTTGACTGCTATTTTCAGTAGCATTTGGAGTTTCTTCTAAATATCACTGAACTTCTAAGTTCTTTGCTTGTCCTTTATATCAGATATGAAGATCACATCAATCTTTCCCTACCTTTCAGCTGTATGCTTAAGTTACTGGTTGTTCTGTCAAGAAAAAGCAAGAAGGGAAAAGACAGTCAAATGTTGTTTGAGACCACAAAATTTCTAGGCCTCTCTTGTATTCGTGATGACTGGGATGTCTCTTCAGACTCATTATCCTTCGTGTACATTAAGAATACATTTTAGAGATAGTCGAACGTGTATCTGCCAAGTCCTTGCTGTAAGTGGCAGTTAACAAGTTCTCTTGTTTAACCAAGCAGTGCCAGGGATTGGGCATTTCTTGACTTTGGAACACAGTCTATCACTTGGCTGGAATACAATTCTGGATACCTGGAAGGTAATTGCAAAATTTAAAAGTCACATATATATAACACGAGCAGCATTTTGTATGAGTAAATACTCGTGATGGTTCCTTATTTCAAAAAACGTTTGAGAACTATGTCAAAGTTCCTTGGTGACTGAACTCCCTCTTCTGTGCTAGAGAGCACCTTGTTGCTCGGCCACTTACCAAGAACAGCTTTTAACCCAGCCATGTCCTGTCTTGCTCCTGGCAAATCTCCCAATTATTTACTCGCTGCTTTGATTAGTGCACTGTATTAAGCCAGAGACACTTCTTTTAATGTAACTCTGGAATGATTCTGTTATCAAATAGACAAATGTCCAAAATCTCTAGTGCCCAGGAATCCCCTATGTTGTAAGGCTTTTAGGTGTAACGCTTGCCAGAGTTATCGCACTGAAACCTACAAAGCCTACCCTAAAATGGGCAGCAGTCACCTCAACCTGGTAGTGCTATCCAACAGGTTTTGACATCAGGAGTTCTGGACATGAGACACATTTTGTTATCCCACTCAGGCAGCTGATGATAAATGATGAAACACTTCTATGAGTTCCATTGAGAAAACTTTCTGGTAAACATCAGACTGAAGAGTAATCTGCCAGTCAAGTCTGCCACTTGGACATGATGTGTTAAAAGCAGAATGATTGGTAGAATGCTTTTGAGAAACACTTTTCTTTTTTTAAATCCTAGATTTGCTATTAGACACTAGTTTATATGGAAGTGGAAAGATCTGACAAATAACACTTCTGCACAGTCTAGCAGATATGTAATATTGCAGATTTTTGCTGGGTTTGTGGCTGTCATAATTGCTTTTCTCGCTTGTCAGCCTGTGCATGTTTTTATTTAGCTATTTGATTTATTTAATATAATGTGCACATTATTTAAGTCACTTGAACATCCTGAAAACAAGGACATGTTTTCTGCCATGAACAGAGTATGGAAAATGATTATGTCAAATTTTAGAGTCCTTATCAGCACAGTTGAGTAACACCTCTCAGATCCTCCATGGAGTTAGCTTTTGTCTCTTGTGCTCAGTTTAACGTTACAAATACCTCAGATGTGGTCATTACAGAGCTTGTTTCCTTAGGCTGTCGTTAGTATTGGTGAATTAAGATACTGACCTTGTTGATTATTCTTCAGGGTTTTTGAGGGCTTTGATCTACCTAGCTGTATGTAGTGAGCACTTTTTTAAATATGTGTTGACTGTAGCTTTAATTCATTGCCTCAACGTCTGAGAAACCAAACGTTGGTAGTTTCTTTGAGCACGAGTTTCATCCTGAACTATAGTTTTTATCTCAGTGGATAGTGCGAACAAACTATTACTTTCTTCAAAAATAAGGACCATTTTCTCTGTTCTCAAAATAATGTATTTGGAGCGTTTTATACAAAAGTAAAATGGATTTGTATTGCAGTTTTTCACCTGGTGTGTAGGTATAAAAGGCACTTTAAAATTAACTGGTATGAGTATCCCAAATAGCCTAGCCATGGCAACTCAGTGTTGTGCAACCCTGATTTATCTTGCTTCTTCGGAGAGTAAATTTCTGTTCTCGTGCAGCTGGGTTGCTTCTACACCACCTCACTTAACCCTGTCTTTCATATATCTGTATTGCAGGTTTTATCTTGTGAACAGTTTTCTCTACATTCCTTCTTTAAAAATGAAACGTAGATGCTGTGAAAAGCTTTGCCTGGGACTTGCGAAGTTGTCTTTTCTAACCTTGTTCTAATACAGATATTCTCAAATCGTGGTTTTGGCACTACCCAAATCAGTATTTTTCTTTGCAGAACTGATGTGTGCAATGTGAGGCAGGCGATTAGTCTGTCGTATGAGGCAATCTGTGTCAAACAGGCCACTTCTGAATATCTTCCAAGGCATTACAGCTGCTAATGACCTGAAGTAGTTCGTATTTTCAGCTAACTACAGCTGGGAGACTAGGCATGTTCTGACTTCTTCATGCTGTCTTCTCATCTGCTAAAAACAACACTGTAGCTGCTGAGGAGATGTGTCTTGATCAGGGAGAGTGGGAAATATGGTTGCTTTGTGTATGTGTTGCACACATTTGTTTTAGGTGAGCAGAAGCACCAAACCTAACAGCTGACCAAGCTATTGCCAATGCTCAGATGAAACAGTTCCCAAATCAGCATGTAACCATGTTAAATAACTGTAGTTCAGGACAGTTGGTACTTCCCCCTCGCCACCCCACATTTTTGTTTTAATCAACATAAATTAAAATGTTAGAAGGACCAGTTAAAGCTGCTGTGCTCTCATATGCCCTTCAAGGCTTTTCCTGAAGTGGGAACAAATGACTTCTTGGCCTTTGTGGCTTACCTGAATGTTGCAGAAGCTTGTAGTGCTACTGCTGTGGCTTCAACTAGTGCAAATGTCTAGCAGCTCACCTTGACAAGGGTGTTAAATGCCGAGCTAATGTGGTATTGGGAAGACATTTCTCAAGTCTAATGAAGAACTTGCTGTGTGTGTCAGGTGTCTTTATTAGCTTCCACATAAGTCTTTGGAGTGTGCAGTTTTGACTGCCAGCCCTGCCTTCATCATGAAAGTGTTAATGACAATGATGATGATAAATCCTAGATTTGTTTAGAAAGGGCCTGTTATTAACTCAGTGTTTTTAATTTGAATAATATGCCATATAAATTGAAATACTGTCGTTTTTGACAGAAAGACTCCTCATATCTGTTTGATTTAGAGCTTGGGCAAAATGAGCTAACTCTTTTCCTTCTAGTTGCTCAAATTGTTTGAATGAATTGCGGACAAAGAACATGCTTCAAATTGATATTACTATGGAAAAATACTTAAGTTACATTAATGTCTACCAGTTTGTTTTAAATTCAGCAATGTTGAATTTGGTGTTATTTTTATATGAGAAATCCATATTAGAGTCTCTTGTAAGTAAGAAAGCTGATTTCTTGGGAAGCTCTTGGCCAATTTTGTCTTTGGTCTTAATCAGTTCTCAAATCACTGGCCATACTCTTGATGGGGATGTGGAAAACCAAGACCTGGGGTTGTTTTTTTTTTTACAAAACGTCCTAGCTAAATGAAGGGAAAACAATAGAAAGCTGTCTTTGTCAGAGGAAAAGCAAATGCTTCAGTTAATGGTTTTAGTCATCAAACAAACTCTTCAGAAATAGGTCACTAAAACACATTTTTTCTTAAACTTTTCAAGACCTTTCATTCTTTCTTGATTTCTCCCCAACCCCCATTCGTTTTTGGGTTTTTTTATTGTATTTTAAAAGAGAAAATCAGTGAAAGTGAGAAGCTCAGATCTTTGATTTTGTATCCTCCAGAAAAGTCAAAGGCAGGTCTTTACCACATTTGTGGTATCAGTGACCATTCTGTATTGTGGTCCCTTTTTGCTTGTTCCCAGAAGTGTTTTGATTTTGTAAAGGGAGCTAATAATTCTTGCAGCCTCTTCCCTCAGTCTTGTTTGCCAGTGATCCTGCAGTTGTTTCTTACTGTGGGATCAAAATACAAGTTTCAGCTTGCCTGCAGTTCCTGTTGCCCACTGTGCAGGCAAAGCTCTGTTTGAATCCTTTGATGAATGTGAAGTGTGTGACATGAAAAGTATGCATTTTGAGCATATTATGGACTTGTTTCTCAGCAGATGGCGTGACTGGGAACGGAGGGATGTGATGGCAATGGATTGTCTTTAAAAGTGTGCACAGAATCATAAAATAGTTTGGGTTCAAAGAGACCTTTAAATGTCATCTAGTCCAGTCCCCCTGCAATGAACAGGAACGCCTTCAACTAGATTAGGTTGCTCAGAGCCCTGTAACCTGGCATTGAATGTTTCCAGACATGGGACTTCTCCCACCTCTTTTGACAGGCTGCTCCAGCGTTTCATCACCCTCATGATAAAAAAAAAAAATCTTCCTAACGTCTAGTCTAAATTTACCCTCTTTCAGTTTAAAACCATTACACCTTGTCCTATTGCTACAGGCCCTACTAGAAAGTTGGAGAGCTTGGAGTGGATTTTCGGTGTTGCTCTAAAAAATTTTAAAGGGTAAACAGACTTTTACAATACACCTGGGAGGTGGTTTCTGTTTGTTAGCTTCCTCCATGGACTCCTTAAAATTTGTTTACTGACAGCAACAGGTGGAAGGTTACTGACATTTGCAGATCTGAAAAGGCACAGCA
Organism: Mohoua ochrocephala; assembly: GCA_013398855.1. Lineage (NCBI taxonomy): Eukaryota > Metazoa > Chordata > Aves > Passeriformes > Acanthizidae > Mohoua > Mohoua ochrocephala. Next base: position 178,658 of record VZTA01024066.1, on the reverse strand, counting down.
GGAAGGTGATCAGTCATTGAATCTGTTTCTAGTATTTTAAGTCTTCATCAAGCCAGTTATCCTTAGTTCAGCATGTATTTGGGTTGTTAATCTCTTTCTTATTCACCAGGCTAAATAAAGAAAAAAACCAGAAAAAATAGTTGTAAATGTTAAAGCGTTCTGCATTGCTCTGAACTGTGAATAAGAGAAAAATTCTTGCCACTGTGTTTTCTGGGTGCCTGATTCTGCCTACACACCTGGTCCTATTGGCTGAGTTCTATAGAACATTTCATCTTATATTTGAGGAGAAGAACATTATTGTAATTGCTTTAGTACTTGGAGTTATTTACCAGCTCTTTCTCTTCTCCTCACAAAACAAAAATCTAAACCCTTTAAGTTGAAGATATAGATTTCTTATCTAATTAGATTTGAATGTGATCATTAGTTTGAAGACTTACAGGTGAGGATGGGAACTGATAATTCTACATTCAGTTAGTCACTCCTGTTCCCTCTGAAAAATTTTAGATATTAGTCCAGTTAAAAAACAATGATGATTCATGTTTCAAACTCAGTGTATTGATAAAATTAACCTGTGGTATTTATGTTGTCACAGCTCTTTAATGTTGAAAGGTGTTGAGCCACAAAGTACCTGTGAATTGGAGGTGGATGCAGTAGCTGCTGACATTTTGAATCAACTGGATATTGAAGGTGAAGTGTTAATAACTTTCCATGTAAAATGGTTTTAGAACAGAAACTATGATGTCATAGTTCACTCTTCTTTTAAAGCTCAGCTTAGTTAAATCACAATCCAGATTTCAGTGTTAGTGAATTGTTGATCTCCAGATTTATAAAGTTTAAAAAAATTAATTAACTCTGAAAGAAAAGAGGTTATAAAAATAGAGCAATATAAAGAGATTTTTGTTAATGCCTAGCAGAAGGTTTCAGACCTATAGGAAGAATAGTAATGGAAATACCAACATCAGATGTGTGCATATGTGTGTACCTGTATAGACACATATACACACACTTGGTGGGAAGGCCAGAAAAAGCTGAAGATCTAGATTTCAAATAGGAGATCAAGAAAACAAATGAAGTTATGCCTTAACTTTTACATAATACCAAATCCTAGAGTAAGGCAGGAATGGCAATTAAAAAATAACAGGCTAGAATGACAAAGAGATGAAGAAGAGTGTCAGAATCCAATTTGGGGAAGGAATGCTTTGTCACTTTGGCAGACTTCCCTTCATGTATAATTGCATATTTCAGCCCAGATTGGCAGGAACCCTGGTTTGCAAGCTATATGGGAGGATGAAAAGCAGCGACGGAGACAGAAATGTGAATCTTCTCAGATTAAGCCACCTGAGTCACAAGGTAAAAAAAAATAAAATTAAATTGTGCAGCTGTTAATCCAAAACTTTGAATGAGAAGCAAGCCAGAGGACAGAATTTAAATTGGTGTATCAAGTTTGAGGGTTTTTTAGATGTACTGGTTTTTTCACTTCCAGACTTACTGATGGGTCCAGTATGTGTTTGCCAATTTTGAAAGCAAGACGCGTAACCTTGCCTAACAACATCATGATTCAGCTATCTGCAAAACGTTCTAGACAGAGTGAATGATAATGGCAGTTAAGATTGCATGCTTTGTGATGGAAAACAGTTAAATACTGACAAAACTAAATCTCCCTATCTTGAAGCTTTCCATTGAGTTTATGCACAAGGGCAGTCCCATTTAATGTCTGCGGAATTATAGCTAAGGTGATGTTAGATTAAAATTCTAATAGGATAGACAAAATCCCTGTATTTTTATGTAAAATTCATTAGACAGGGAAGACTGTGCTCTGCAACATAATTGCATAATGAACAGGCTATTCTCCGCAGAACCTAGGCCGTATTTCTTTTAAAATATGAATGATATTTGGCATGTAAGACAGAGGATTGCAAGAAGGAAAGAGGCAGGTTCCTGGCTAAGGCAGGCTGCTTTCTGATTGACTTTTTTCCTGTGTTTCTCTGTAATGTTAGTCAGGCTGCATAAGCCAGACTTCTCAAAATTGTTCACTGATTTTTCTTGGATGCTCACCTTGGTGTAATTGCATCGTGATTTGTGAATGCTGTTGATACTCACAGTGGCAAATGAGATCAGTGGGAGTATGTGAAGTATTTTAAAGTTTTATAATACACTTGGAAAGTCAGCCCTCAGTTTTGGCACTAAAAATTAGCAGGCACTTCAACTTTGAGCCTTTTCCTAATAAAATCAGTAATTTTAGCTGCTCTCTGTGTTGAGAGGTCAAAGTAAAACTGAATAACAAATATTTTTCAAATTTTAAAGACCGTGGATTTGTGCCAGCAACAGAGAGTGAAAAATTTTTTCAGAAGAGACTTAAAGAAATTCTCAAGCAAAATGACTTCTCTGTGTAAGTGTTTAGCCATTTGTCATAAAATATAGTATTTTATGCAAACCTTAAATATGCATTTAAAACTTGCTTTTCAATTAACTAGAACATTGTCAGGATCATTGGACTACAGTAATGGATCGGAGGAGTTCTCTGCTGAGCTAACACTACATTCTGAGGTACTTTCTCCTGAAGCCTTTCCATGTACACCAGCTAATACAGTAGAAGTGCATGACGATAAAAAGATGAGCAAAGGTGAGTTTTTTTTAATATCCTAATTGTTTAGGCATAAATCTATGTCATGGTTTGGCCGTTTATACTATTAGCAGAAGTAAGCCCGGGAAGTTGTGATTGTTAGTTAGGAAAAACCAAAGAGCAGTTTTGCTTTTATTTTTATTATTGTTAGAGTCAGCCTTTCTAAAATTGCCACAGCAAATAGTGGAAATATACTTGGATAGTAAAATCCATTCTAAAGTGGCTTGCTTTCATAATGTATTGATGTCTCTGACTCTGAAGTTTTATGCTTTCTCTTTTTTTCTTTTTTCTTGTAAAGACTCCACTAGGATGCATACTGATAAAGAAGAGGAAGCACTTATTAATGAAGAAGCAATTTTAAACATTGTGGAGAATAGTCAGAGCTTTCAGCCTTTGTCTCAAAGACTGAATCAGACTACAGTTTTTAGTGAGTATGACTGGAATATGTTTTCTTCCAGACCGTTTTATTGTTCCACAGTCTTTGTGTTCCCTTAGGCTACCCATCCTGAAAGAAAGTAAGTAGTTTATCTCAAGGAGTTTTTCAAACAGGTTAAGACTTCACACACACACACACCCCCTACCACCAGCAAAACACACCCTATGCTTTCTAAGAAATGTCACCAGGACTGTATTTGTAGAGGCTGCTGTGTTTGTCTGGTTCAGTAAGCCCTGTCCTCTCGCCAGGTCAGCTCAATGCAGTCTCTTGTGGGTATTGCTCTTCCTTATGCTCCTAGGGCTGTAAGGCTAAAACTATCAGAATGAAGATGATTTCGACTGTCTACCCATGATACAGACAGTATTGCAGTCTTGCAGTTCCCGACTGCATCTTTCATACAGTTAAGGCAGAAAACACGCATATAATCTGTCTTCAGAAGCTCAGCTGGGAGATACTGGGCAATAGTAGATTGATAATGAGAGCCAAGTTGCAGCAGAGCATTTCCCAAAATTTGCAGATACAAAGAACGGTCGAAGGCAAAGAAACAAGAAGCAAGATATTTAAGAGGAGGAGAAAAGCCATGACAGTAAAATTGTGAGTGGCACGAGGGGGAAACAACAGTAAAATAACCAAGAAAGGAACGTGTATGAAAAGCTACATGAGGTAGAAATAGTTCAAACACTCTGGAGAAGATGAAAAGCACATAGTTCATGGTACATCTCTGTGTATGTTCTTTGGTAAACATAATGTATAACGTTAGTGTGAACCACGTGGTGTGGGGCAGGGAGGAGTATCTGAAACCCACAGTAGCCTCCATTTCTTTTGATACCTATAGGGTGTGGGTATGTGCTTGGACAACAGTATATGTCTGTGGGTAATACAATATGCACCCAAAATGCAATTGAAATCTTTTCTTGCTCAGAAGGGAGGAGTGGATGAAGTTAGATTAAGACTGTAGTGCTGTTTTATTTTGCAGAAAATAGGCATGATTTTGATTATTAGTGCTGTTTTATAGGCAAGGATTTGGATTTACTGAAAGAACTGTGGGAGCTGGCAAACATGAGCAAACCTGAGAGGATAAAAAGTGGCTAAAATAATATGTAGGGTATGCCTTATGTCTGTACATTTGAATTGCTCAGCCAAATTGAAGTGTTGGAATGGTCCGGTTTTTTCCATTGACTAGAGAATCAAATCAAGATTATATGACCCTTTTTTTGTCTTTTTTTCTCTCTCCTGCCCTCTTGTCATGCAGCTACTAATTTCTGGTGTCTTGTGTGACTATGAGTGACATGCTGCATATTTGGGTCTCCTATGCTCCTTCATAGCCTGCACTAGTCTTTATTATTCCTCTGTAGAGTTGTGGTGCCACCGGGACTGTGAACCACATGAATTCTATTCACTGTGAATTATACCCCAAGGTTCATATTAACATCAAGTGGAGGTCGGAGTTTAATGATGGGCCTCACAAAGGGCAAAGGAGCCAAAACCAGTACAATTGAAAGTTGGTTTAATTCAGAACTCTGTAAAAGGGGGTGGTTTCTGTTCTAAAGGGTTGCACGGTGTCTTGTAAAGCCTTTGCAAAATATGAAAAATGCCTTTCTCACCAATGTCGAGATCTATTTTATATAACTCTCAAGATCATTGTAATCATATGATGCTTCCTGAGGAAAGAAAGTAGAGGTTGTAGTTCTTCAGCCAGAGAAGGAGAGAGAAGTAGCAAAGATGCCTAGTAGACTGGAGGTCATAAATTGGTTATGAGGTCAGATGATAGGTAAGTAGGAAGAGAGTAAGAAGTATTTGTGACTTGGAAGGATTTTTAAGAAACAAAAATAAAAAGTGAGAAGGGAAGTGCATGAATTACTGTAAGCTTGGGTCACATAAAAGAAAATAAAATTAAGGAGAGGAGTGAAATCAGGTAAACTTTCAGTGTTTAGAGAAACCTTGGAATAGAACAGCTTATAGTGACATGAAAAGGGAACCAAAGTTGAGCATTATAGTAAAGAACAGAAGGAGGAATAGTTGGTCAAAATCAGCATCCCTTTTCACAAGATGCAGTGATTGAAAGTCCTCAAGTGATACAGAGAGAAGTGCCTAACAAAGCTAATGCAGCTATTGAGCAAGAGAAGGCAGTGATGCTTCAGAAACTGACACTCATGCTGAAATTAAAGGGGAGAGTGAAGCTTTACTGAATGTGAGGAGGTAATAGGAGAGTGGAGAGAGAGAATTGCATCCACTAAATCTGGTACAATCGGAAGAGTAGGACAGAAATCCAGGAAGTTGTCAAAGTTTTAGATACAGAGCTAGAAAAGATAAATCATAAAATTTGAAAAAATAAGATATGAAAAGAGCTCTGTTTCTGTAGTATGCCTTGCCTTAGACAGTAACAAACTAGTAGATCGTAAAATGGTGAGGGGCTTTTTTTGTTTGGTTTGGTTGGTTTTGGTTTTTTATTGGTAGACTGTAACTAGTCATTTACAAGTAGAACAAAATATAGATTCTACTTGTATGGGCTTTTTCTGCAGTGGGCAGTAGTGCTGATGAGGCCATGATTGATCTGTTGGCTGGATTGGAGAATGATGGATATCAGATGGGACATCAAAAAACGCACTCTCACCATCGTTCTCTTGGAAGCTGGCGAAATTCTCAGAACAGTGATGATGAAGAAAATGAGCCACAGTGTGAGAAAGAAGAAATGGAACTTAGCTTGCTAATGTCCCAGAGGTGGGACAGTAGCATGGAAGAGCCTGGGCCAAAAAGAAGGTATGTATTTTCTCTTCTTAATATGATTTTTTTTCCTGCCAGATCTTTCCTCCCTCTCACCTTGTTTTCAAGTATGCTATGAGCCCAATGGGATGTAGAGAGGTCTCTGTTGACAACATGGAAAAATCTGTGCAGATCTTGGGATGGAATGCAAGTTGTTTAGAGGATGATGTGAACCATGATTGTTACCTGGAAATAAAGATTAAGTGTTTAGGTTTGGCCAAACATAAGCTTCTAGTTTGCTCTTTGAGGAAAAAATTAAGTAGGCTTTTTGTTTCCATGCTCAAAGCTTAAATCAGAACATGAATGTTGGTCACTCTGCTCGACTGCTGAAGGTCAGCAACTTCAAGATATTTAAGGCCAAGATTCTTGGAACACCTTCTCAGGTTGTAATGACCTTTTGTACAGTCTGCACTGACAGGCATTGAAAGCAGCTAGATCCAGTTTCTCTTCACCCCTGCTTATGGCACACCTTCTGATATTTTTAATTCTGTTTGAAATACGAGAAACTTCGCAGACATAACATTTTTATATTTGGGATTTTTTCCTACATCAGAAATTGTCATCGTACCATGTTTCAGAGAACCAGAGAAGTACAGAAATACTTATTTTATTTCCCAAAGACATATAAAAGTTGTAACAGAACCAGAAGTTAGTTCATTAGTCTCCTAGTTCTAGAGAGAACTGATCTCTAAAGCTAATTTTCCTATCTGACCTTTGATTTTCTATGGTTATTTTCCCTCACAGTAGTCTGAAAAGTTGAAGTTTCCATCCAAAACACATAACATCAAACTTCAGTTTAGTGGTAGTTTCTGTGAAAACCTGTGTCTTGCAGAATTCATTAGCTCAGGCACAGCTCTGTATGAGCTTGACTGTACAACTTCAGGAGTCAAGTAGGATCCTGAAGCAATTAACTGCTTTCACGCAGTAAAGAATCCTATTTAAAAACTCAAGCGACTCGATGAGCTGTCTCACTAATATCTTGCCTCGCATATGCCTACACCTTAATCCCAGACAAAAACCACTAGGGAAAAGGTACGTACTGTGTGCTTCCACAGGGAGTGAACTTGTGTTCAGAGGGAATTACAAGTTCTGTTTCACTGAGATCTCTACAGAATTTGGACTGATTTCAGACACAAGCGTGGGTATCTTTGCCCCCTGCATGATTCCGCTCATGCGTAAAGAACCAGTTTGAGCGTGATGATAGATCTCTCATGATTTACTCTGCTCAGGCTCATTCCATCTGTATGGCTTCCTAATGCATCCTGCCATATCCATACTATGGCTTTTCTGTTAGTGAGTATTTACCAATCTTACATTATCTCAGAAAATCTATTGAGCTAATGAGGAGTAACCACACCCTATTGAGTGAATTACATGGCTTGGGTTAGATTTGTATTGAACTGAAGAAAAAAGCCCATCAGGAGAAAAAAAGCCCACTAAGACCTTGACTGGTTCATGTATGGTGGTATCATGTGTGTTACACAAATTTTCCTGGAATCCAGACTGATGGGCCTGAATGAGGAGCAATCCAAGCTACCTGCAGAAGTCATCTCCAGTCTGATTTGATTTACTGAAGTTGACAAATATTTACCTGGGATTACAGCATGATTCAGGTTGGAAGAAACATCCGCAGTTTGATACTAATTTGCATATAGAGCTGATTGCTTTGTGCTGTACTTTTCCATGTTTTAGGAACTTAGAAGAGGGACAACTAAGCTCACTTAGATCATGGAGACTGTACCTAGCTGTGTTTGTTACTTGATTTTCCAAGTCATGCTTCCAGACCTGAGTGGAAGTTACATGGTTGCATTTGAGCCTATTGTTTCTGAACTAATAAATCTATCCTGATCTAAATTAGCTCAGTGCTGACATTCAGATGTCTGGGGTGGTACCATGCATATAATTCATGCTGGTCTAACTCCAGTCATAAAAGAGTTCTGCAAAAGTAAACTCTATTTAGGTTATTGTTGATTTTCCTTCCTGTAATTTCAAAACATTTGTATTTATATGTTTTAAGGTATTGCACAAACTTAAACAAACAGCAAACAAAAACCCCCAACCTCAGTTCCTTAATATGCATCTGGATTTCTTTCTTGTAGCCACAGAATTATTATTTCTGTTAAGGATTTTGTCCATCTCACACTTTAAAATAAAGAAGAAGAAATCAAATTTCTAAGTGCTTGTACACTTATAATGTACTGGAGGATTTCTTTTTTGTGGTTTTCTATTACCACATGCCCATATAAAGCATGCCACCTTAAAAACGTGAAAAATTCATAGAAGCTTTTCTTTGTAGATTCGCTTCTTTTTTTTTTCCCAGTGAATTTATGACTGTAAACATGGCAGTGTAGAACAGAAAACTTAGTAAAAGCAACTTAAGTATTAACAACAGCTGTTTCAGAATATTCAATGAGAGGTGGAATGAAACATAGTTTGGTGGTGATGTAGTTAAGCCTGTCAAGAGAGATAATTGTTACAATACAGTAAAGATTTCTTAACCAAAAAAACCCACAAAAAAGTAAACATCTGTTCACTAACAGCTAAACTGAAGTAATTTTGCATAGTTGGTTTAGTCTTCAAATTTCAAGCACTTTGAAGCAATGAAATTAAATGTCAGTAAAATTGAACTAAAATTAAGCATCTGAATGCTTTCTCTGTGTATCTTCTTAAGTTAGTGAATCCTGCTGTTTAAAATGATTGGCTACCACTGTTGCCTCTTAAGATTATATTTTGAATTTCTTAGTGAGAAATGTGACAAAATTTTTGTTTGTTTCCTTTTGCTCCCCTGAATTTTACTACCGCATAGCACCACACCTCACTGATTTTCATGTTCCCTGTGGCTCATGGTGTTTTCTAATAGAAGTATTGTGCACCAATTAGTTCCTTCACTTTCCTCCAGGTCAGCTGGCAAAAATATGCATCGAAGTTCAACAGAAGAGGATTCGTCTTCAGAGGAAGAAATGGAGTGGAGTGGTAACAATATGCTCCTAACTAATCTCTCAATACCTCAGTTAGATGGAACTGCAGATGAAAATGGTGGTAAGTAAATAGAAAATCAGCTTTAGAAGTTGAGTCATAGTTCATTTTCACATGAAATTGCTAATTGTCAAAACTGCTGACTGTTTTCAGTCCTTGTTTCAATTGGAAGGAAAAGTTCTCAACAGATTTCAGAAGCAGGCCCTTAACATCTTCCTTAAAAAACAACTGTATTTTAATCTCAATGCCCTCTATGAATTACCAGAATCTGTTTTTCTTATTGTATCAATGATCCAAAGAAAGACATAGTTTAATTAGTTTTGTGGAAAAAAACAAATATGGTATTTAAAGTAATGATTCTGTGGGATCATTTATCCTCCTAGGATAATTGTAAATAATAAATGTATTATTGTGTAAATTTAGATGATTTTTTGCAAGTATTTGCCACACAGGCTAAAATACAGTGAGCCTTTGTTTGGGCCTGTGTTTCATTCCACAGATTGCATGTTCACATTTGAGATTGCATGAGTTAAAACTATGCAGTGGCAAAGCTGATGCAGAAGGAAGTGCCTTTCAAAATCTGTAAAAAAAAAAAATAAATTAATCTGTAGAGATCTTTTGCCATCTTTATAACATGATGTCTTTGATCAAATAACATTAGTCAACAGAATGCACACTTTGAGGTTAGGCAAATATATAAATAATATTATTTGTTTCATTAGAAAATTTGCATGTCACATTATAATGTTCAGTTGAGAAAGTGAGCTATATGATCTTATATAGATAACCACAGCTATTCTTTTGTGTTCAGTGTTTAAAACATAGTTTGCTTTTTCCTTTGCTTTTATAGGTATAATGGTAGGATTAATACATGATTTGATGTACTGCTAATATGATTTGCTTTTGTTAAATATACAATTGTAATTTCCTTGTTTGCCATACTTCCTAATTTGTTGTAATAAGAGATGCTGCTGGGTAATGAGACTGTATCTTAAATAATTGTTTAAATTTTAGCATATTTTAAGTATGTGAAATGTCACATGCAGAACGTCAGCTTAGAAAGTTTATTACTGTGAACTTTTACATTGATTTCCTATAATAGAAGATACAGAAAATTCAAAACAGATCTCAGTCCAGGTCCTCTAAATTAGAAAATGTCTATCCACACATGAATCTGTGTCCATATGATCTGACTGACTGACAAGTATTTTTGCAGTTTTTCTATCTGAATAGCCAGGTATTTTCCAGGTGTTCGTTGACACCGCCAAACTCGCATTTTCTGAGTTTTCAGTTAATCATCCTCATTCTTTCTGTGGACTCCTACCCTCAAAGAATAATAGGCAGCATCTCCCAGCTGTGTTTCACAGCTCAGGGACTCTGTGTATGCATTAGAAAATGTTATTAGAAACAGATTGGGACTTCCTTTTATTTTTCTCAGTGAGCAGCAAATAAATTGCTAAGATGAAGGCAGCATGAATCTAAGATAATCCCCAAGTTGGTTGAGATTTCCAGTAAAGGCCCAAAGGATCCCCAGTCTCGTACATCAGTGTGCAGCACATGTTTCCAGGTCATACAGCGTATTTCATAACTCCTGTCCCCCTTCAGCATTGCAGCAAAAGAGGTGAACAAATTTCTGTGTGCCAGGTGCTCTGTGGTAGCTGCCTCTTTGCGGTGGTGTAACCTTTGTCAAGTTGCTTGTGGTTCAACGAGGTTATGAGCGAGCACACACTTGTTAATTTGTTACCACTTCCCTGTCCATACTTATCCTGCAATAAATGTGGTGAAAGTATCACTGAAAGAGATGAAAATCATCACTGATACCATGTGATGAGTCTGCGCAGGACAAGTTGCCACAGCACCTGCTGGTCTCAGATTTATGTGGGAACATTAATACATGGATATGAATCCAGGAACTAACTAACTGGTGCAAGCTTCTTGAGTGAACACCTGAATGGGTGCTGTATTGCTCTGCTTGACAAAAGTGCAGGAAACTACCTGTGTTTAGTGCCCAGCGCAGTTCATACAAAGCCCTTGCCATGTTGTAAGATACACTATTTCAGCTTTCTGTGCGATGACTTTTCTGCAGGGGGAAGGTTATCTAAATAAGTTCCTTGTTTTTCAGAGCCAATGAGTATACGTAATTCTCAGGGACAAAGCAGGATACAACCTTTTCCATAAATCAGTCTGCTTGTATTTAGTCATCTGAAAGTGATTGTGAAGCCTTCTTTCAGAAAGTCAGCATGAAATTTTTGACAATTGTATGCAAGTCTACCATTGAGGAATAACTGACCAAGCGCCTGAGACAAATGTACTGACGATGTGATTTTGATAAAGCGACTCGCAGTCAGGGTCTCGAGTTGTCATGATTATAAATGTAATGGGATTTGCAAGAGTTTTGTTTCTTATTTGGATGGGAGGGCTTTCAGGAAGATTCTATTAAAATTTTTAATGCCTTAGGTTATTTTTTTACAGGAAAACTAGAATAAAATTGCTTGTCTTCCATTTCAGACAATCCTTTGAATAACGAAAGTTCTCGAACTCACTCCTCCGTCATTGCAACAAGCAAAATGTCTGTAAAGACCTCAATCTTTCACAAAGATGCTGCTACACTAGAACCCCCATCTTCTGCTAAAATTACTTTTCAGTGTAAACACACAAGTGCCCTTTCTAACCATGTTTTGAATAATGAAGATTTTGTAGAAGACCTCTCGCAACCAAACACAGAAACAAGACCTGAACTTTCAGTCCATTCTCTTACAAAAGAAAGCACTTACTCAGCAAAGTACCCAACTCCATTCAGCAATAGTACCCATGCAGAAAACTCTCACAAAGAGAGTAACAAGAAAGATACTCTCCAAGTTCCTTCATGTGGAAATAATATTTTTGACTACGAAGATGATATTTCATCAGTGAACAGACCGATACCTAGTAGGAAGTACATTAGTATTAGAAAGGCTGAAAAGGATGTCTCTTTTATGCATGTGGGCCGCCATATTGGTGACAACATGTTGAATAAAAACTTATATAACTTTTCTGATATGAGCCACTCCAAAGGTAAAATGTCCTCTGAAGTAAATGAAAAATCCAGCAGTGCAAGTCTAAATAGTTATTTTCCAGCAACAGCTACAGAAAGTTGTGAATTGGTATCTTGTTCAGGAGGCAGTCGAACTGTGGTACATTCACATGAAAATAACACTGATGAAGGTGGCCTTAATAAGCTTAAAATTAGGTATGAAGAATTTCAGGAGCACAAGGCAGAAAAGCCAAGCCTCAGTCAACAAGCAGCACATTATATGTTCTTTCCTAGTGTTGTTCTTTCTAATTGTCTCAGTCGACCGCAGAAGTTGGCGCCCGTGACATATAAATTGCAGCAAGGCAACAAACAGTCCAGGTTGAAACTGAATAAAAAGAAGCATAGTTTTATCAATCGTCAGGAGCCCGCAGGTGTAAATGACGTTGCATCAGTGAAGGAAAGCTGCTATACACAAGGTAATGCTTGTAGTAACATTCCTGATAAGGATGGTGCTTTACCTAGTGACTTAGTTCAAGTTCCTCTTGAGGCTTTTGAAAACAAAATGCCTACAAGTACTGCTAATTACACTGACTGCCAGTTTGCAGATGGACCTCTTGAAACTGAGCAGTCGTTTGGACTGTGCGGGAATAAGTACACGCTCCGAACGAAGCGGAAGGTAAATTATGAGACTGAAGACAGCGAGTCGAGCTTTGTCGCACACAACTCAAAAATTAATCTACCTCAACCGATAGAAAGCGTTGAAAGTTTGGATGGGTCTCAGAAGTCTCGAAAGCGTAGAAAACTTTCTAAAAAATTGCCACCTGTTATTATTAAGTATATTATCATCAATAGATTTAGAGGGAGAAAAAATATGCTTGTTAAATTGGGGAAAGTAGATTCTAGTGAGGAAAGAGTAGTACTCACAGAGGAAAAGATGAATTTATATAAAAAGCTTGCACCTTTAAAGGACTTTTGGCCAAAAGTTCCTGACTCTCCTGCAACCAAATATCCTATTTATCCACTAACACCAAAGAAAAGTCACAAAAGGAAAGCAAAACATAAGTCGACCAAGAAAAAAGCTGGAAAACCACAAAAAACAGGTAGTACAAATATTAAAAGAACTTTATCTTTCAGAAAAAGGACTCATACAATTCTTTCTCCTCCTTCGCCCTCCTACAGCGCTGAAGCTGAAGACTGTGACTATAACTATAGTGATGTTATGTCTAAGTTAGGTTTTCTTTCTGAGAGAAGCACAAGCCCAGTAAACACATCTCCACCTCGCTGCTGGTCTCCCACTGATCCAAAAGCAGAAGAGATTTTGACTAACCTGGACAGAGAAGCTTTATTTAGTAGGGGGCCCAATATCTACAACAGCAAGACTGTTAATACTAGCGTAGGAAAAACTAGTCGAGCAAAAACTCAGGTTAAGAAGTGTAAAAAGAAATTTGCTAGCCCCACTGTATCTACCAAGAAAAAGAAAAAGATGAATCAGGCTGATAAAACACCAGAGGATGGAAAGAAGAAACCTAGGACAAAACAAAAAACGGCTGAAAAAGCGTCCTCAAGAAAACGCGTTGTATTTAAAGATGAAAAAGGAAACGGTCGCTCCACCGCAGAAGCCAAATTTGTGCTGAAACATCAAGATCCGCCTGAGATTTCTTACAACTCTGTCTGTTTTCAGCCACTTCACAGCCGCAAAGACAGTCCTCTTCCTGGCTGTTCGGCTGGATATCTGCCGTCAGCACAGCTCCCTTCAGCTGATGCACAAGGCAATTCATCGGGCTGTTTTCACTCATCGATGGAAATTGATAAGCCTGTAGATGCACAGTGTTTGCCTGCTCCACGGGAAGACCCTCATTCATCTTCCGCATCTACTCCTGCGGCATCTGGAAGGGAAGTACCAAAAATGAGCTCTCCAAGGTCCAGGGCTCAGAGTTCTGTATTTAGAATGAAGGATTCTGCTCTCATTCCAAACTTATTTGATCCGTCTAATCACTCAACTCACATAACACAGAATGCACACCTCTCTAAAGATAAGACTTCCCCAAAAGCAGAAGAGATAAAAAATTTGCAAATCAGATATTTGCCACCAGCTGGGAAATTAAATGAAACTCGTGACTCTCTGGACACAGCGAAGATGGATCAATTACATACCACTAACTATTTGCATTGTAAAGACAATAATCAACAGCAGATTTTTTGTTTACCAGAGGCATGCAAGCATTCTGATCCTTGTTCTTCTATTCTTAAGCCATCTGAGGAAAACCCTGGGCCACTTCAGTTGCCTAAAAACTGTTTTGTAACGTCTTTGAAGAGTCCAGTGAAACAGTTAAATTGCGATCAAAACCAGAGAGGATTCATTTTGGATGTGTCACGTTTTAAACCCGAAACCACAAAACAAAGGCCTCCGTCAGAAACAACCACGCAACCAAAACCCGTCTCCCAGTATAAAAACAGGAATATAGTGGCCCCCTCAGCGTTCGGTGAAGGACAGTCTGGTCTGGCTGTTCTGAAAGAGCTGCTCCAGAAGAGACAGCAGAAAGCTCAGAACGCCGGTATTGCACAGGAGCCGTTGCCGGACAAACCACAGCTGAGCAAGGGCATACCGTGCCCTCTTGAGCAGAATAAAGCCATCAAAAGGTCACGGTCAGTCACATCATCAAGAAAATCTCGTGCGCCCAGGAGCACAAAACCTAAAGAAAAAACGGCAAAACTTTCAAAAATGGAGTCTTCGAGCCAGCCGATTACCAGTCGCATTGATCATTCTGTATCTGATGACAGCCCCGTTTTTTTTTCAGACCCTGGTTTTGAAAGCTGTTACTCACTTGAAGACAGCTTATCTCCAGACCACAATTACAACTTTGATATTAATGCTATAGGGCAAAGTGGATTTTGCAGTTTTTATTCTGCAAGCCAGTTTGTCCCAGCAGATCAAAATTTGCCCCAGAAATTCTTGAGTGATGCAGTTCAGGATCTTGGTTCTGGACAAACAGCAGAAAATGACTTTTTATGTCATAATGACCAAAAATCTGAGGAAGAAAAGCAGCATTCTTCAAGCACAAATAAATGGATACGGTCTGGTTCCCTGAGCCCTGAGCTTTTTGAGAAGACCTCACTAGATAATAGCGAGAACCACTGCCATAGTCAATGGAGGAAAACCATTCACTCTTCAACTTCTAGATCTAGTTTTATCGATACCTCTTGTACCCAAGAGACTGAAGTCTGTTTAAATGAAAAATTCAAATTGAATAGAAGTACAGTAAATAAAGAGAGATTCCTTAACCTTTCTCAGCCAACCTGCTCAGACTGGATTCAAAGCCACATTAGAAAAGAAACCACTTTTGAACCCTGTCAACCACTTGATTCAGTTAATACCTCTTTCACATCCTTATTGTCATCGCCCGATGGTGAGCTTATAGATGCAGCTTCTGAGGATTTAGAATTACATGTTTCAAGAAACAATGAAGCATTAACTCCAACTCCAGATAGTTCGCCAAGATCAACCAGTTCTCCCTCGCAATCCAAGAATGGAAGCTTTACACCTCGTACTGCTCACATTCTTAAGCCTCTCATGTCCCCTCCCAGTCGTGAAGAAATTATGGCGACTTTGCTGGATCACGATCTCGCAGAAACAGTTTATCAGGAACCGTTTTGCAGCAATCCTTCAGATGCTCCAGAAAAGCCAAGGTACTGTGTTAAATGCGTTTCTGTCTACATATGATTGTGATTATATTAAGTTTTAATTTATTTCCGTAAACAGTTCTATGCTGTTATGTGGCACGGATGCATGAAAGATCCAATTTGATATACATACATTTGAAGTTGAAAATTACCGTGCTTCCAGTCCAAATACCCATTTTCTTTCATGATACTTTGGGGGTTTTATTGCATATTGTTGTAGTAAGTGGGAATGTGCCTTCATGGTTTGTAAAATAAAAATACTGCCCATGGGAATTGCATAGTGAGAAAACTAGTTAGTAGTACTCTGCTTTTCTATCATCCGGAGGATGCCTGCAGTGCAGTTTAGAGTAAAACAGTAATTCAAACTACTTTTTTTCACAGGGAGATTGGAGGGCGGCTTCTCACGGTGGAAACCAGACTTCCAAACGACCTTCTCGAGTTTGAGGGGGACTTCTCATTGGAAGGGCTACGACTCTGGAAGACTGCATTTTCAGCAATGACAGAAAGTCCTAGACCGGGATCTCCTCCTCATTATGGTCACTCTGCTGTTAATAAGAGAGAGAGTAATAGCCATAAAACTAGTGAAGACAAAAAAATAGTCATAATGCCATGCAAGTGTGCTCCAAGCCAACAGCAAGTTCAGATATGGCTTCATGCCAAAGAAGAGTATGAACATTTCAAGAAATTGCCTAAGAATCATCCTGCTGAGCTGGCAAAGGCCGATGAAAATTTCAGCTCTGCAGTATTGTCTGAAGAGAAATCTATAGAAGTAATAAAAGTAGCTAAAGATTTAAATTTGTCTAGCCTGGAAGATGAAAGACCTATTGTGCCTACAAAGAGCTCTCCTGCCTCTGTGGCAGAAAATACAAAAACGCAAACCAAGGAAACCTGTGATAAGTCTATAAGCACTATAGGAACTTCTGTAAATACTAGAAATGACACAGACTCTAACAAAACTTCATGTGAAAGCAAGACACACACTACTTCAGCTCCAGAACATGACAAGGAGGAGGAGGAGGAGGAAGATTATTATGTCAATTACAGTTCACCAGATTCTCCAGTGCTTCCTCCTTGGCAGCAGGTGGCATCTCCGGATCCCAAGCAGAGCGGTTTAGAAGACGCAGAGTGGAAAAATCAGGATATTATTTTGTCTTCCA
This sequence comes from Mohoua ochrocephala, assembly GCA_013398855.1. Classification (NCBI taxonomy): domain Eukaryota; kingdom Metazoa; phylum Chordata; class Aves; order Passeriformes; family Acanthizidae; genus Mohoua; species Mohoua ochrocephala. Next base: position 162,009 of record VZTA01024066.1, on the reverse strand, counting down.
TGGAAGGAAGTGATGTAGTACCTGTTGGAAGTGCACAAAATTCTCCCTGCACTCAAGAGGACATTAGGACATCCTTTGACACATCCCCACTTCCAGTTAATGAAGATCCTGGAAATTCTGAATCCATTTGCCTACATAGTACACCCATTGTGCAGAGAAAAAAACAGGATGGAATACCTGAAGTTCTTGGTTTTACTCCTTTATCTGCAGGTAAATCCATTAAGGGATTCTAATAATACACACACACAAAAATCTGAATATATTTCTTTTGACACAATAAGAAAACAATTATATCTCCGCAAAAATATATTTAAAACTAGTTTTTGAAAGGAAAGATTCTGTGCATTAGTGTTAAAGCAACTATTGAATTATTGAAAAAGTCTAGAAGTAGAACATCCATTTGCTTACTAACAGTCTCTAGCATCTGAGCTCTGAAGTGCTAGTTAAAAGCTTAATTTAGAAGTATTGCTTATTTGGGGGATTTTTTAATCTCATTGGCTATATTGCTTGCGTTTTTACAACAATAATCTCAGTGTATAGTGTGAATAACATTGCAGTGTTCAAGATGATAATGATGTGAGGCTTTGTAACTTACTGGCCTTGTACTATATGTTCCTAAATGTCCGTAAATACCAAATTGCAGTAGTTGTGCTTTAGCTCTGACAAAGGATAGAGCTGTATTTGCTTGTATATGTAATATTTGTTGGTAATGTTAAGGAAATGCTTCCGTTGTTTCTCGCATGTTGTTTAATGCCTAATGACAATACTGTTGAGGCTGAGTAGTCTTTCACTCATACGTTTACAGAACCAAAAGCTCAGAAACTGAGCCACAAGAGAGGAAGTAATACTGATGGTCTTCGAAGAGTACTTCTCACCACACAAATGAAGGTAAATTAACATTTTCTGTACAGATGTATTTTTATTATGCCACATATACACATTTCCATTCTTTCTTCTTTGTTGTTTTTGTCTTTAGCTATTAGGATCTTGAAAATACATTTAAAATCGTAGGGTACAATTGTAGAATCAGAGCACACTCCAAGTTAGGAATAAATTTATGAGTTTAATTTGGGGGTAGCGGGTGTAAGTTGGAGATTGAGGATGCTGTTCTAGGGTAGTGAGCCACTAGTGAAACACTAAAGAGGCACTGTGTAAAGATGTTGTTTTGCTCTTTGAGTTACAACATCCTTTTTAAGTTCTAGTGTGATTTCCCATTTTTATAGATGTATACCCAGACCTGTGTATATTTATGTGTCTCTATGTGTATTAGTTTTCAGACAATGTTCTAAGCGTTTTCTGAAAACAAGGAGGTCAGTCTGTGGTGTGCTGACAGAGGAGAAAGGGATTGGACTTGTTTTCCTTAAACAGTGTTTCTGCTCCCCATGTTGGAAACAGAATGGCGGGCTAGGTGCATTACTGGAGCGACCCAGTAGGTTTTTTTCTTCTCAGTATACTGGTATTCACCTATTTCAAGGGGTTACTTAATGTACCTTTAATTCAGTGCCTTAAAAAGTGATGACTGAAACAGGGGGTTTTGACAAATTGTTGCTCAAGAGAGACTAGAGAATTGCTGGTTTCCATATCCTCAGACTTCCAAGAAAGCCAATATGTGTGGGACTGGGGGGGGTTTGATAGGGTTCTGGAAGTTTTTGGTTGTTTGGGAGGTTTTTTAAGTATTTCAAACTGCCTATTGCTTTGCTATGAATTAAAATCTAAAAGGCAGAAAGATACAACTGTTGTTTGCGTGTTGAAAAATGAAACGAGGAGATAGTAAAGAGTTGGGGACTTTTTAGTAATTTGTAGTGTAGCATTTGCATTTTCATTGATAAATTTGTATTTAATATTTTGTATTCTTTAGTGTTACATATGAGTTTAGCAACCTGTGTTTTCTCATTATCCTGTGCTTTTTTCTTCCCCTGCCCGATAAGAATCAATTTGCTGCCCTCAGTGCTCCAAAGAAAGAGACTTCCCAGATTGAAGGACCATCTTTAAATAATACTTATGGTTTTAAAGTCAGTGTGGAAAACCTGCAGGAAGCAAAATCTTTACATGAGGTAACTTTACTGTTACATGTCACTTTATAAAATTATAGTTTATCAGGCCGATTTTATACCGGCAGAAATCAAATTTTTTTTTTCTCCCGGGTTCCTACATGACTTAAAAATTAATCCGTGTGTAATGTCTGCAGCTTTTAAGTAGTTAATCTACCAGTTTCAACTTGATGTCCAAGTGCCTCTAACAGTATTGAACTAGACTTCACAGTGTTTTGGTTGAGAAGATGGTAAACCTCCCTTTAAAAATAAAAATAAGGGAAGAATCAGAAGAAATAAATAGTAAGTTTTGCATAAAAACATTACTTGAAAAACTAGTTGACCATAATTTTCATGGATTGTTTCCTTAAGAAATAAGGCATCTGGCAGCAATCAGTCAGGCCCTCCTGGTATTGCTGTTTGTCACCTTCTGAACCTGTTGGGCAGTTTCTACTGCATTTAACAAAACGGTGCCTATCTCAAAGAAGGTCTCTGTATATTTAATGTAGAGGAGTGTTTGTTGTGGGGAGAGGAATCAAAGTGCTGGAGAAAGGGAAGCGATGTAAATACACTACTGCTGTGTTTGGGTGCTGCCTGGGCACGCAGTCTGTGTCTGTGTGCTCCTAGACAGCCTCCACAGCCGTGCCTTGGAATTAGCTGTTGGCCAGTTGATAGAGGAGATAGGGAGATAGCACTGAGTAGAGGACATAGGAGGAGCCACGAGAAACCAGTGATCTTGCAGGAAATGGAGATAGAGCTTTGATAGTAAAATTTCACTTCAGTGATATTTGTAGCAATTTATCAAGCAAATCTAGAGGAAATCAGGCTGCCCCCAGGGCGTCTTACATACACAGAAATACTTCTGATTTTTCCCTCATAATCCATCCAACCTCTCCATTAGTCCACATTATGAGCAATATTATGCAAGACAACAGAGCAGCAACGTAGTGTTGAAACAGTATTAAATACTACTGTCTTTATTGCAGAGTCAAAACTTGACAGTATATAGGGTTTAGCATTTTCTTAATGTAAACCATTCTGCAAAAAGCTCTGGTAATATAGTGTGGAAGTTCATTAATGAAAGTGAAGGCAAAGTTGGGCATTCTCCCTACCTTCCTGTAAGACTTAGTCTTCATCCTTGTCTTGAGTGAGGGAGGGAAGAAAGACCAAGAGTGATTCTTTGTTCTTGATCAGTTGAGAAATGTGATTCAGCTCAATATACAAAGCTGTTTGAAAACACTACAGGAATTTACAACTGTTGAAGTTGAACAGTATCTGGTTTTTGTCTTATTTTCTGCTTTTGGTAGAAGAATACAGTACTCGGAAACACACACTGAATTTTCATAACTGAATATAAAAATGTGTTAAATGATTAATCATATTTTTTCCTAAGATGGTGCTTTTTGCAAAAAAGTGAGATCCAGAGATGCATGTTTAATCACTTCTGTTAATTTTCAGATGGGACATTGTAGTTAATACCACCATACAAATGTCTGCACTGTCCTAATTTGCACTGATAGTCTCTTAATTTTTTTCAAGAAACTTGCAGAACAAACTAACATACTGTGTTTATTTGTTGCTAGGTCCAACACCTTACCCTCATCAGTATGGAGTTACATGCTCGAACGAGACGAGATTTGGAACCAGACCCAGAGTTTGATCCGATCTGTGCTTTATTCTATTGCATCTCATCAGACTCAGCACTGCCAAATACTGATAAAAAAGAAATCACTGGTGCTATAGTGATTGATAGAGACAGGACACTCTCAAGCCAAGGTTCCTATTTCTTTTTTCTTAATATATTTTACAAAAGTACTATTTCGTAGTAATCAAACAGTAGCAAGCAAAATGTAATAGAGTATCTATATTACTATGTATCTCATTTAATTTTGTCTTGTTGAATGGCCATATTAAATATGGAGTTTTCCTGCTTATATCTTCCAAAGAACTATTGCATGGGCTGTAAACCACAAATAACACACGCGTGTGCGGAATATCCGTGTTTGCGTTCTTGTGGACAAGCTCCTGCAGTGTTCTAAAAGTGTAAAGAGGAAAACCTGCCTTTAGTTTCCTACTCCAGTTGCTGGATAGCTACAAGTAGAAAATGTTAAAAGCAAGACAGTATGTTTTATATTTTTACTTAAGGGTTATTTTTGTGGTTTTATCTGATCCTTTTAGGATCCAAACAGGGGCCCTTATTCTATTGTACCTTTTTGGCTTTGTTTAGACCAGTGATACTCAACCTGTGGCTCTAGAGCCGGATGTGGCTCTTCATGGCCCTACAGGCGGCTCTCGCAATGTAGGCATCTGATCGGCGCTCCACTCTATCAGGCAGCGCGGGGAGCACTGAGCAAATGGACCAGCAGTGTGGGAGTCGCTGAAGTTCCCCCTCCCATAGGGGGAAAGAAAAGGAGCTGCTGGGATCCCCCCACAGGTAAGAGTAGAGATCACCTCCCACCCAGCAGCTGTGGGGCAGAATGGGGAAAAACTTGCCCTTTTGCCCCTTCCACCCCTCCACCCCACTCCTTCCTAGCAGCCAGAAGGGATTGAAGACAGAGTGCTGCTGGGAGAGAGGATGCTGATGTGTCATGTCGTGATGTATCAATGTGTGGTGGCATTAAGGCAGCATCATCACACATTGAAGTGTCATGATGGAAAAAAAATCACACTGTTGATACTTGATTTTTATGGTGCTCTACAACTCCATTTTATTAAGAAGTGGCTCTCCAGCTTTTAAAGGTTGAGTACCACTGGTTTAGGCTAGTAAAAAAAAAAAACCAACCAAAAAAAACCTCAAACTAAAAAACATCCCCAAAGTAGTCCTCTTTCTTTCAGGGTTTCTTTGGCATTGTGAATGTGTATCAAACCACAAAATACTGTCTAAAATTTTAAGCATGGACAAAAACCTACCAAAAATAAATTTAGCAATAAGGCAACAGCTTCTTTTTTTACCAGTTTATTTTTCAAAGTATTGTAGATATTATATCGTGTTAAGCTAAGTTCTTATTATTCTCAGTGAATTTTATTCTGGTATTATATGCTTGTTACTATCTTCAAAAAATTTATTTCCATTACCTTACTAAGTGAGATCTTTCCACAGTATAGCCACTACGGCTCCGTAGGTGTGTGCCACTGAAAATTTATCAAGAAAAAGTTTTCTGTGAAAGGTCCAGTGATATTTTGAAAAAGCAAAGGTTCTGATCTGGTTTTGTTAGTGAAATAAAATGATGTGTTTAAATGTTATTGTGACATTTGTTGCTTTAATTGATGTGTGCTGTCAATACTTTCTTGGTTAGAACTTTTTGAGTTTCCTGTGGAGTGACTTGACATTGAGATACATCTTTTTTTTCCCCCTTTTGTGTTACTGTTGCTTTGTAAGTCACAGTACTCGTTTTAACATTTATTTCTGAAAGCACACTTTTCTTAATTCTCAAGATCTTAAAAATGTGTCAAAGTAGAATGTCTTTTAAAAATTCCAGTTCTTAAAGGCTACAACGTCGTCTTAACAGAGATCATACTATCCGCTGTATAGAGAAAACAGAGCGTGTGTTGTGCATTATTCATATAAAGAGGGGTTTTTTGATATGGAAGGCAAATGCTGAGTTCCCGCATGCATACAAATTTAGATATTACTCAGACGTTATCAGTGTGGACACTCTTAATGTGCACTAAGTGAGCAGTTGCTCATGTTTTTCCATTTCTCTCAGTAACTTGGCAGTGTGCTGAAACAAAGAGCTATACTGTTACATAGCATTTTCATTCTGTAAGGCATTTTGCAAAGCACTACTCTAAGACAGCAATTAAAATTATATTTTGCACAAAAACAGTGTGTGAGCTGTCATATAGCCATTTAATATTTCTTATTAAAAGTAATTTTCTAGTAGCTGGACTCTTGTACATGTAAAATAGTGAGATTGCTCTTGAATCAAATTTGTTTCTATCTGAGAATTTGTGCAAGATTACCACTATGGCAGAATTCTACAAAGTGAAAAGAAAAAATTATTCCACCCAAGAGGAACAAAATAAGTCCATGGAATTAATTGTGATAATTATTAAAGATAAAAATAAGCTGTGTTCCATACTTCTTTTCAGTTGTATGTTTTATTCTAAAACAGTATTGTTGACTGAAGTAATGAAATTCCTTCTGAATTGTAACAGGATTTTTACTTTTTATTTTCTAGGGAGCAGAGACCAAGCCCCCTTGCTTACAAGATCTGGAGTTACAGGACTAGAAGTCAGTTACGCTACTGATGAAAGAACTCTTTTCCAGGAAGTAGTGAATATTGTAAAAAGGTAGCATATCTGTACGTTCTGCTTTTATTTTTCAGGCTTGGAACAGCAGATTTAGTTCCTTCAACCCTTGCCAGTCTTTCAAATACTGATATTTTTTTTGTTGTTGTTTTCCTCAAAGGCTTATTTCTAGAGTGGACAAGCATGGTGGTCTTTCAAATAAAAATACTTTTTGCTTTTCCTTTTCTCTGACAGCAAGAACATTCAGATCCTCTTAAGCAGCTGAGTTACAGTCTTGAAACTAATCAGCCATATTAGTAATCTTTTTTAACATACAACTTTTCCTGTTAACCCCAGAATTCATTACACATCTCTCTCTGAAACTCTCAGAACAGTAGATATTAACTGAGAGCTATAGAAAACCCCTCAGACAGGAAGAGTTTTCTAGGAACTCTGAGGCAAGACAGAAAAAAACCTGCATGGTACTGAAACTGCTGCAGTTTAAAATAAGGATTCATTGAAAAATCAGTTTCCTTCATTAGTTTTGTCTTCTCTGAATGGAAATCCCCTGCTCCATCAGACTTGGAAAACTGCTGGTTTTCCCTATCTCCGCCAAGGCTGAGAAGCCTGTTTGGGAGCCCTCTCACCTGGTGCATAGGTGGAAACTACAGGCATCTCTCCAGACCCTACTGACGGGTGCAAAGCTGTAAAATTGCAAGGAAAATAAACAGATTTAAACTCTGAGTCACCCTGCTGGAATAGAGGCACAAGAAAAAAACAACTAGGCAGAGTACATTTGCAATTCTTTCTCTCTCCAACCAGAAAACCTCTGATGAGAAAGACTTTGACCAACCCCATGAAGCCAGAATACAAAAAGAGTTGCTGAATGCAACCAGCACAGGGTGGGTCCTGACAGAGCAGCAGATCCCTGTTCAGAGAAGACAAAATTCAGGTAAGGAACATAATATTATTTTTCTCTTTCTTGGAAATCTAGTGCTCCATCAAACTTGGGAAAATTACTCAGAATGAGAAGCTGCCAATAAATGAAGAATTCTCCACCAGTTGTGTGGAAGTTTAACAAGTGACAGGACAGAAAGAATATGGTAGAGAGAACTCAGCAGTTGAAATATATGTTTATCGCTGAAGAACAGAAATCTTCTGTATCTGTACATCCTGAAGGCATTACAGAACGAAAAAAGTCATGCAATTTTGGTGCACTTCAAGATGGAATGTACCAGGTTGCTGACTGAGAAATCTCTGCTTATGGGATCTTCTCTAGTGTGTGCTAGCATACCTTTTTGATGCAACAACTTCATCCACAAAGATTGAGTTAGTTGACTCGTATTCCTGGAAGATAAAAGGTTTGATCTATTAATGGAGAGGCAGACTGCTGTCATCATCTTAGTCTAGTTCCCTCCCAACTGTAGAATAGCACCTCAGGTATCAGACTTCTGATGGACTCTCAAAAAAGATGTTTTTTGAGCCTTGGACCACATCTACAGTTTGCTGCTCTTTTCCCCCCTTTATTTTCTGTAGCCTGGACAAAAAGAAGAAATTTTGTTGGAGTAAATGTTTTGTCTTTCTTAAGCACAAAACAAGAGTCTAGGCCCAGAGTAGCTTTAACTGAAGGAGGAAGTATGGTAAAACTACTTGATTAAGAAGTAGTGGACTGCAAAAACTTCCTCAATGAGAAATGAACAAGCAATCAGCTTTAATGAAAATTAGTAATTATTTTTTGAACAATCTTCTGTTGATCTCTTTAGTATTACTTTTTCCAGCACAAGCTAGGTACTTTGGCTGTTCTGGTAGATGCACTTTAACAGTAGGTCTGATAGATGAGAGAAAGAAAACTATCAGGCCATATTTAAGAAACATTACCACTTGAACTTCATGGAGCAACAGTCAAAATCACCTTAATTTTCAAGCTGATAATTGTATCAGTGTCTTGTATTCTGATAACATGCTTTAGGCTGGACAATAATAGGCTCTTGTGACTGAACAGCATGCCCAGCGTGACTGCAGCCTGCTTTTGGTTCATGTTCTAGGCCTCTTGGGCTGTGGAAGACTGAAATTCCAGATTCCTGGCATAATGAATGACAGACTATCTATTCACTCTTGATTGTCAATATCAGGAACAGATTTTATCAACTTATTGGAGCATTGAACAGAGAGGATCTCAGCTGCAGGAGGAATTATCTTATGCAGTCCAGTTTAAGAATTCTTGTTCCTGTTTCTAGTCATTCTCTTAGTAGTTGGCCTAATTCTTCCTCTTATTCCATATATGTGAAATTGTGGAACATGCTCATTTGTTTCAAGTTCCAGCCTTCTACTTCTTTGTTTAGGCCTTTTGTTTTCTTTCTATCCTGGCTCTTGAAAATAAATAGCGGTTGATTCTGTAACTTCTGGTCAATACATGTAAACTCTGGAAGAGCCCAATAGAGAATTCTTGGTCGCTGTGTTTCACACAGATGAGGCAAAAGTGATTCCTGGAAAATTTGTAACTTCTGCAATACTCTTAGCTCATCAGTCTCTTTGGGTTTTTGTCAATGAAGAGTGTTTCCCAAATCTTAGCTTTTTAAGCTAAAGTTATTCTGTGTTCACTGGAGATGAGTATTGCTCCAGTAAGTTCACTGGAATTGATGAACTGAAGTTGGATTCAGTTAATACCTTCGCTGTGAGGTTGTTTAGGGTGTACTGGATTTGAATGACCACGGTAAGGTTAATACCTAGGCATCTAGGTAAGTGGAGTAAGTACCAGGTTAAATGTTCTTCTGTGGATGTTGTCTCTGATTAACTCAGAGCCACTGGCAAACAGAAGTAAGTCATCTTGACTTCTAGTAGACCAGAAGAAGACCTGGTTGTTTCTCTTGAATTGTGACCTGTGATTTCATCTATACTGAAAATTCACAGATTTGTCCCAATATTGAGGAGAATAAGCACCTCTTTTTCTAGGAGGTCATTACTGAGAGTGACTAACCACCTGTGAAATGGGAGTACTTACAAGTGTGAATACCAAAGTCTATGTAGAGACAACTTTAATTTTAAAGGGTATTGGAATACTGAGGTTGAGGGTTGAGAGTCAGGAAACAGACAGAAAGGAAGAGCCACAAAGGTGAGTTTGGAGGAGGGAGGGAAGAACAAACAGCACAGATTTGTAACAAAGAAAAGCATCATTAAGTTGGTTTTTGGTGCCCTGGCAACTGTCTTAGACCTTGAGAGGGAGCTGCACCTGCATAGGTCTAAATTTCCCTTCTTTGGTAAGCTGTCCTCTGGCTGTAAACCAAAAAAAAAAGGGCTTCACCTCAAAACTGGCATAAAGCAGCTGAGAGACAATCTCCTTCTAATCCTGTGCAGTCACTGGGGATGTCCTAGAAGCAGAGAGATCCAAGTTGTAGGCTCTCTGGAATTGTCAGAGGGGATTTTTTTTTTTCTCGAAATGGAGCCTTGACATACATTGCTGTCCTAAAGCATTCTGTTGTGCTGCCTGAAGTGCTTTCTTGAATAGACCCTCTGTTGATCATAAGGTGTCAGCTGCGCTGAGATGGGAGAAAAAATGGAAGAATCTTTCTGCTTGAGAAAGTAAGAGAACCATCTCTCTGAACCTAAAAGCAGGAAAAAGAGTAAACACATTTACGTAGCTCCCTAGCACAGGAAAGCTGTTTGAGGAGGAGAAGGTGGAAGGGAATGCTACAAGAATGTTTGCATGGAGATTTAAAACGTAGGAAAACTAGAGATGTCCAAGCCTGATGGAGCAGTGGATTCCCATGAAAGAGAAATTAAATGTCTGGGCCTCTCCTTCACTTTTAAGGCAAATTGTTCCATTTCTCTTCAAGTGCAGATGCTACCAGATAGCAGAAAAGGGCTGGTCCTGCAGGTCTGAGAGGAGCAAAATTTGGGGAACTCCTGTGGGAATGCACAGTCCCCATCTCTCTTGACACACAGAGGATGTGAAACCAGGATGGTCTTGAAAAAAATAGTACATTCATTGCTACTTGAGACTTACCAGACGCCCACAGCTCCTTCTCTCCATTGAAGTAGTTTTTGATAAAATTACACAAACAGAGTATAATGTAAGATTTTACATAAACCTTTTGGGGATAACATTTGCATATTAATTAACTGCTAAATATTTTTTATAATGTTTTTCTTATAAGGCATAATGCTAATGAATTTTTTTGTTTGGATACAGTGCGTTATATTTTTTCTTCTGTAAATGCTCTAGCAACGTTTTCTTCTTAAAATAGAGATGTGCTAATCTAACCTTCTTTTTCCAGGCCAGTATCATCTTCTTCAGTGGCATTTTCCTGTAGAAATCTGTATTTAATGTCCTGTATCAACTTTATGGATTTTTATTGTCTAAGGCAAACTGGAAAAATGTTTTCAGGGATTTCAGTTACATGTTTGAGTCACCAAGCATTGTGTTGCTATGCACAGTTACTGCTTTTGTCTGTATCATAGGTCTGGCATAATTCCCCCCCACCCCCCCTTTTTTTCTCTTAATCATAGCTGGAAGAAAAATAGCAGTCAGGAAAACCAGACACATAACAGAAGGGAAGGTATAACTGGGAGCTTTAGCGTTCATTCACGAAATTGTCAAACGAGAAAGAGGAAGAGATGTCATAGCAGCATATACGACTTAGCTGGAAAGGAAAATAATCACATTTCTTCTCTCTGCAGCATGTATGTGTTGAATGTTAATGCTGTTGTGTTTAAATCCTGCCAGCATAAATGCTGCTTTTCATCTTTGCAGAAAGACTGGCAACAGCATGCAAAGCAGTATCAGGGCCCATCCTTTTAACAAAAGAGCATATGTTGGCAAGCACACCTCTTATTCCTGTCCTGTTATTCCTAGCCAGCAGCTTTCAAATACCAGTGTTACAATTTACTAGTTCCTTGCAGGTGTAACAGCTGGTCTCATTACAATTTCTTCTAATAAAATAGCTTGAACTGATGATGAAGGCCAGCTTCATAGTGTACTGTAAAAATTATGAGACGGGAGGATGAAACGTATAAAACTTGTCCTCTTAGCTCACAGCCTGTTGTCTTTGTGGCACCGCATGAAAAGGGGAGAGAGAAAGTGAGAGAGAGTTACACTTCAGCTAAGCTCACATCAGCTAAACTTTGGGTTTGCCTGTTCATTTTCCCATGTGGAATAATGTGCTCTTTTAGCTCCAGACATCTCTTCTTCTCTAATAGCAAATAGAATACCACAGGAGATCTCGGCACGTGTCACACTGGTTCATTGGTACAGCTGGTACATGAGATTGGGCCACAGGAGAGGGCATTTCTGCCGCATAAATTAGGACTTCATTCATCAGCAAACAAATTAGAAGCAAGAAACAACAGTGTCTCTTACTAGGTGCAAGAAATTTGAGAGGTCTGTTAAGCCTGTTGCATGAGGTAGATCTTATGCATAGGTAGTGCAGGAGTTCAGGGTTCTCAGTGTTCTATAGTAGAAAGGAGTTCTTCAATTTCATGTTACTTTGGTTTTTTGTTCAGAGATAATTCAGAGATACACTTAGGAATGCATACAGGTATAGGTACAAAATACATATGTGTGTAACTTACTGCAGTATCTGAGCAACTCAGTTGCCAGTAGTACGTTTATTGGTTTTCATGCTTTTAGAAGGATGCCACTTGGATCCCAAGTTTTAAATATGGACAAACTGACATTAAAGGACTGTGATTATAGGGAATTTACAGTAAGATTTGATCCCACCATTTACTAGCTACTCTACCTTGATTTTTCATTTAGATAGCTTCGTATAGGTCATCTGACTGAAACTTAAACATCTGTACTTCACTGTCAGTGTCTAACTAGCTGTCCTCATCACCAGGAAAGTTAAACAGAAAGAACAGGGTTTTGGTCTGCAAGGGGTGGCTAAAGTATAAAAAATGGTTCACCCAAAGAGGCTTTTGGTTCAATGACAATAGAGACCAGCTTAGAAAACTTGAGGTGCCAAAATTAGCTGAAATTAGACACTGCCCTTAATGCTTGTGTGGTGTCTAGTTGGGATGGAAAAGCAGAGTGAGTAATGTGCCGTAAAGCGATAGCCTGTAACTCAGGAATGTGCAATTAGAGGCGATCCCTAATGGCCTGGACAGGCAAGACTGAGTTCCAAACCAGCACACTGCTTTTTTTAAAAAATCTTTTGATTAATAAGCTTTCCAATCTGTGTGTGGATTTACATAAAATTGTGTTAAAATATGTGATACTTAAGTTAGATACAATTTATTTATATAAGAAAAAGCATGTATCTGAAAACACCATAAACAAAAGGGCTTTTATGTCTTGTCCTATAAAAACATCTCCACATCTGAAGGATACTAGAGAAACAGTTGTTGAGATTATATGCAGATGGATTACAGAGGTCATTTTGTTCATTAGGTTAAAAGATAACGGGAAGACTACCTCCAGAACTGATGAAATATATTCTGTTGCAGTAGTAATATAATAGCCCACTAAATTTTTTTTAAGTAGGAAGTGAGAAAGGTAATGTCCTGCTTGGGCAAGTTAAAACCCAAAGCAAGTGTCCTTCATCTCAGGTGGTAGCTGCTAATATGTTGATGGCAACTTGCTGCTTCCAAACAGGATGCTTGTTTCTGTTCAGAACAGGCTTAAAAGAGAAAGCAAATTTCTGGCGTAATGAATATTGTTTTATGTAGCACTTAAGCAGTTCTTCACAAGTTTCAGATTCACATTTGCATCTATCATGGAACCCATCTGCATAATGCCTTGTCCTGTGCAAAATCTACAAGTATTTTCCATTTCGAATTATATTACACCGGTTTTCAAATATGACATGAATGACTACTTCCCTCATTTTAATTAATCAGTAGTGTTTTGCAATATGCTAGGACCAGGATAGTTTAGTTACAAGAATTAATTTGAAAATATGTTAATTTTTGTAATGTTTATTCCATGCCTATATAAAACATGACATAATTCCTTTTTATTTCAAAGCTTAAATGGAGTTATTAATAAATTTTGAGCATCATTTGGTAATCATTGTCTGTTGTGCAGAGCAGCAAGCGGTCATAACTCTTGCTGATTCCACTGCTGGAATGAACTGCAGGCTAGCTTCAGTCATTTGTCCATAAATTGTTCCAAGTAGCTTTGGGTTTGTACCATTGGTGTAGAATAGGTTTCCAAATTGAGTAAATTTACCACTTCCACTCCTGATGATCATTTCCTATCTCCAGAACCAAAGACTTACTCTTTGGACATGAACAGCAGATGGCAAAATATCCCCCAAAGGCGAAGTGCTAGTTCCTTTACTTTCTGTAGAATGCTAGAAATTAAAAGCTTACTTTAGAATCCTCTGCTTTAGGCAAAAATTGTATCAGAAACATTCCCTCCCAAGTAGAAGTAGGTGATAAAGGGGATTTTTGCATCTTCTGGCAGGTGGAAAAGCCCAAATTGAAATAGGGAGAGCCATGCTGAGTAACAAGGTTCAAATATTTTTCACAGAAAGTTAGTGTCCATGGCAGAAGTGTGGAGCTTTTTTGGAGCTATTCTCAGAGTAATTAGTATCTTCAAAGTGAGTTGTCATTTGGCTGCGTGGCATAAGCAAGGAAGACACTTTCCTGATGAAGTCTGAAGCTTCATTTGTCATGCCTGTGATACAACTAACTCAGTATTCAGGGAAAGGGTGTTCTGTATTCAACAGTCAGGAAGTGTTTGCATTTTTTTGATGTGTTTGTGGATGCAAGGAGTACAGAGATCCTGTTCATAAACCAAGGCCCCTGCTGCCTTCTCCCATAAACTGAGGTCTACAAGCCTGCATCCTGTTGTAGGGTTGGGCATAGACTGGTACAGGACCCTCAGCCTGTCATCAGTCCTCTACCTTCTGACAGCTGCCCTTATGTCATTGAGTTGTATTGAGTGCTGCCTGCTGGAACTCAAAACCCCTTAGCTGCATTGAAAGAATCACAGTCATCAAGGCTGGAAAATACACTAAAGATCATTTAGTCTAATCAAGAAGCAGCTATTCTTCCCACTGAAGCTTCCTTTCTTTTTTTGCTGTAAAACTAACAGATATCTCATGTTACTTTGGCTGGTCTCTCTCTGCCCAGCCCCAAAAAAGTCATTCTTAGGCTGTTGAGCAAGTGACTAGATCATGACTTCTGGTTTCGATAGGGCCTACTCGAAAGGTAGGTGATACTGGCTCCTCTGAGCTAACTCCTACCTGTTGTTTGTCTTTAAAGCCACATTGTTTGTCTTTCTGTCTAGTGAGCTCTACTCTGAGCCTTGTTGGAAGTGACTGTGTCAGAAGTCAATTCTGACTTGTCTTTTTGTCATACTTGAGCCAGTCAGATTTTCCAGCTGGAAAGAGATACAGCATAAAATGAGTTTTTCTTGTGTGTCTTCTAGAAAGAAGGTTTATCTTAAAGAAAGAGGTATTTAAAGAGAACTGGTGGATACGGTTGCTTTTCTCTGTGTTTCAGTTTAGACAGCTCTCACTCAACTGCAAATTGTGACTCCCAATAAAGGGTCATCATTTAGGACCTGAACGTCCCTCTGATTATTCAAAGCTACACTTCAGTATGCGTGACACATCGTTATTTGTAAAACATACCAGTTACCCTGCTGGCAAATTCTGTTCCATAGGCATGACTATATTTCACTGCACATCTGTCTCATGCCAGTAGCTGGGTTTCAGTTTATGCTTGATACATCCTGATTCCATCAATAAAACCCAATGAGACCTCAATTTTGTTCTTTATTTGTAAAGACCGAAATAATAGAAGTATGTAAAAAAAAAAATTCCAGTGAACATATTCTTTCTAAATATTTTTGCTGTTGAATGTTACTAAAAATCCTGAGAGATTGCCTGTTTTAAATATTGTCTTCTAGTCCAGATGCTGCTTTCATAGAAACCGATTGTGACTGCGTCTTTTTTAAACTCAACATGATTTGAATGCAATCCTGTTTATACTCTGTTCATGGAAAATATTTTCTTAAATGGTATGGAGCTCATTTTTTCTTTTTCCCCCACCTCTCTAGATATGACCCAGACATTATGTTAGGCTATGAAGTCCAGATGCATTCCTGGGGTTATCTCTTACAGAGGGCTGCTGCACTGAATGTTGATTTATGCCAGATGATTTCTCGTGTGCCAGGTAAGTTACTGTATAGGGCTTCAGTTCAGTTCCAGTAGAAGCAAGTTGAAATCTATGAACAAATTAAAAAAATAAATGCAGAGTATTTCTTCAGATAGACCTCTTTTTTTGGTCTTGCTCCTGTGTTGTTAATAGTATAATCGCACACATACAAAAAAAATTAGAAATACCAATGAGATTCTGGTGTTTTCTGAATTTTCAAATTCCTGGTGTATTCTACTTCTGTGTGTGTCCTGTATTCATGAACCTGCACTTACATTCTGTAGTTGTGTGTTATGTTTTCAGTTCTTGGAGATGCTTATACTACCAAACCTTCTCTTGCTTTCCTTGGCTGCAGTCATTCAGAGTACCTACCATAATCATCATTTGTGGTTTCTCTGGCTGGGATACATGGGCATAAAAATGCTCCTGAGCAGCAATTGTTCTGGACAGCAGCTTTGTAATAAAATCCTCACTTTCAATAACCATTCTTGTATTTTGGGCAAATTTTATTGGGCCCAAGTGCTAATGCTTTCCTCCATTATTTGGAAAAAAGTCTTGTTTAGACTGGCAAGAGAACTTGGATGAGAATGGTAAGCCTAGTGTCTGTACTTAGCCAATCCACAGAAGTCATCATTCTGAAGAACAGAGTTAGTGAATAGCTAAATAAATGGGCTGTCACACCTGAGAAGAGTCAGGATGACTTTGTAAAATGAAAAACTGTCTCAAAAATTTGTTGTAGCTCTTTACAGTCATCAAGGTGATGTGGATGAGGGAGATTTTAAAAATCAAAACAGTTGAAAAAGCTGCACTGATGAGCTCTTCCCAAAAATGCCCTAAGTACAGGCTTGCATTTATGACCATATATGTGCAAGTTGTTGTGTTCTCTGTTGCTTTGTGGCCTCTTTGTCCATGGTTTTGACCTCATCTGTGGTCCTCTTGCTTTTCCAACCCCTGTGCTTCACATTTCCCTCCCTTCTTCACATGCTGTATTTTCTGAGCAGGAAGTGCTCCTTCAAGCAGTATGCTCCTCTTTCCTCCTATTGAAATAAAGATGGAAGGGACTTTTCCTTCCCTTTCCTGTGATTTCAACTTAACAAAAAGAAAGCTGGACTTCTCTCTGGTTTTGCTTTATTGGCTGAGTCTGGTGCTGCCTCTGCCATTTACAAGTGAACTATTGATAAGTCATTAGGACACATCACAGGAGCAGTGAGTGCTGTGCCTGTGCGTAGTGGCATTTTTTGTGTGCGTGCTGTGGCCTCCGTTCCCTCCTTTGCATCACAGCTCAAAGTTAGGGAGTGGGTAAGAGAGGATAAGAGACTTCTTTTTATTTCATGTCATGCACTTGAAAGGTAGGAGGAATGTCCAGTTCTGCTTCTTAACAACATGGTTTCCAAAGAGGCTTACATGGTTCTGCTGATACAGTTCCCACACCAGTTGTGGAGTAGTGCAGGTTTTTATAATATAGTGGTGCTCATCACGGGCAGAGTTATCAGGCAGTGGGTCTCTCCTGTGACCACAGGATACTTTGCTACCTGTTTGTACCAGCAAGACATGAAGCAAACTTAATATAGGAAATCTCCCTAACAAGTCAAAAGAGAACTGGGGTGACACTGCAGAAATTAAAACTAATCAGTAGTTTCAGCTTCCGATAAAAAAAAAATATGGAGGGGAAGGAAATACAAGTTCCTTATTTTCACAGGAGATCCAGCATGCGGAAGTGAAGAAAAGCAGAGAAAAAATGTTGCTACTTGGTGGGCCTTTTTTTTCCATCCAAACATGGAAAGAGAAATTGCTGGTTTTCCTTCTTAAAAATCTGAAACAATAAGGAGGTTAAAAGGATAGTATTCATTTTAGTGAAGTGTACAGAAGGTCTGCTAAATTTTGTCAGGGATCTGTGATTTATTGATAAGGTCAGTAAATGACAAATAGGTTTTCATAATCATATTTTAATTAATATGGTACACATTTGAAGAGCAACATACAAAATTAGTCTGTATTACGTTGTTTCGCAGCAGTTCTGCAGCATTTCAGGCAATTTTTACTTGTGTCATCTAGGGTAAATGTGCTTCATGGCTGTCTGAGGATCTAATTGTTCAGTTCTGATCATTATTGCAAAGCAGTGTGTATCCACACTTCTGCACGCTCTGTCCAAAATGTTCTTTTTATTAGCAGGGTACTGTACAGGCTGTGCTGTACCTGATAAATGAGTGGTGGCAGAGTACAAAGCAACCAGCAGTTAAAAAATAGGTACGGATTTAGAATTGTGGGGAAATTGCCTTGAAGTGATTTCTCTTCCATTAAACTAATAAGAAATAAGACTGAGGATCAGTGTGTTTTCATAATGGATTTTAGCCTGTGTGGTACATTTTAAAAAACGTCTATGTAAACTCTGGAAAGAACACCAAAACTGTAGACTTACAAGGACTGAAAAAAGAGGTAGTTTAAAGAAATGTACACCAGAAAGACTGTCTTCTCTTGCGCTGTAGTATTCCAAAGCATGACAAAAACCAAGGATGACAAAAGAGGATATATTTCTGTACTTTAGTCACCGCTGTCTCACAGAAAGATTTAGAGTGCTGCATCTGCATCAGTTCCTTCCTATTTCCTTCTCCCTGTGCTATCCAGAACTCGTGTCTACCTGCTCCCACTGCAGTGGGTTTGCTTTTCCTGTATGAAAGACACTGAATTTTCTCTCCCATGACCTGGTTCGGAGTAAGATCATTGCAAGTAAAGCCTTGAGTTAGAAACTCCTTAGGGCAGAAATCACTTTTTTTTAAATTATAGTTTTTTTATGTTGTGCAGTACTGCATATGCAGCTAACTCTCAAGTAACATTCAGCACTGCATAACCAATATATTCACTATGGAGAATATATTGCCTTGGACATTATTTCAATGAAACTGAAGTAAGAGTTCTCTGCAAAGGACAAAAGCAGAAAAACCTGGGGGACTTTTATTTAGAGATTGAGTGGATGGTTGGTAAATAAATAATCTTGTGGAATCAGTAGTAATCTTTATGAATTCTTATTTTTCTAGAGAGCACAAATTGGAAGAGGGATGGCTTGATCTGGTCTTGACTGTCCTATGACTTGTCTAAATATTTTCTCTTTTAATGTCTTTAGATGAAAAGAAAGAGAACAGATTTGCCACCGAGCTGGATGAATACGGAGCGGATACAATGAGTGAAATAAATATTGTTGGGCGAATTGTCTTGAATATTTGGAGAATGATGAGACATGAGGTAAATTTTTTAAAAGGTTAATGTTTTGACTTGCTGGGTTTTCTAATTATCGCAGACTTTGTTGAAACTTTCATGTAAATTGTGTAACTTAGAGATTTTTTTTCTTCATACACCTTTTCAAATAGAGTAGTTTGCCAGTTTGTGAGATTGGGTTTTGCATATTGCTAAACTGTAAGGTACTGAAGCCCTTACTTTTCAGTAGTGTTTCTTAATGATACTCCTTTTCACTCATTTGTGGGTTTTGAGAACAACATAGTTGTTTTAGGAATTTGCCTAGTATGGTGTTCTTACTACATTAAGTACTTGAACATATTTTAAGCTGTCAGTACTCTTTTTTTTGTTGTTGTTCCATTTATAGCTTTTCATTTAATATTCAAATGTCCCAGTCTTTACAAATCTTGTTCTGACCAAGTTCAGACCTGATATTTATGAACTGCTTAGTTCTGCATATTCTTTTCAACTGATAAGGGATAATTTTTCCAGACTTGTAAATAGTTAGCAACTTCTAAGAATTAATATTAGCTTTTTTAACAAAACACTAATAAAAGTTAATCAATTCAGTTGTTGCAGTTTTTGAAAAGTAGAGATTTTTTGATTATGAAAGCCTTCATCCGTATTGACACGTCCTCTGTGTTTCTCTAGGTGAATCTAACGAATTACACTTTTGAAAATGTGGGCTTTCATGTTCTTCATCATCGCTTTCCTTTATTTACATTCCGAGTTTTGTCTGATTGGTTTGACAATAAGGCAGATGTCTACAGGTAATGATCTATTAATCCATTTTGTTAACTGTTTTTGGGGCCAGATTCTTCGCATTGGATAGGCGTAAGGTAAAGGCAGCAGAGGAAGAAATAATCAATTTAGCTCTGGCACTAGAGCAGTGTATATGCAGCAACATGAGCCTATATTTACTTGGATGTTCTTTTAGATAGTTATACCCTCAATATTACAACAAGATATTTTCAGTTACATTTTCAACATACCTGAATAGATGTACTGCTTTGAAGTTCTGTAATGTCTTTATTTTATTTTGTATATACTATTCATCAGAAGGGCTTTTAATGAACTGTTGAGCTTCTGTTTCACTTCACAGTGCACGTCAAGCGAGCTAGGCTTAAAAGTAGTACAAAACAGCACGCAAGATGTTAAGACAGTAGCTAGAGCTGCTTAAAAATACCTTCATGTGACACGTATCACATTCAGCTTCACTCTTCTTGAAGCAATTTGGTATTGTGTGATACGAACAATTCGTGAAACTGAGTACTGATCTGAGTATGATCACGTTGTTCGTGACACACATAAAATTTCTGTAAAAGTTGAACCTTGTAACCAAGTGGAAACGTGGTTTATACTGAAATTACGAATTTATGTTCAGCTGTGATAGGCATTCTTAATACAGAAAGATGTTTCCACAAAGGTCCACTCAGTTAAAAAACATGTAAGCAGATGAGGAGATAGTTGTTTCTGTTTTGGTAATCCTCTGTGGCAGTGAGGAGATGTAGTATGTCATTGCAAGATGCCTTAACAATAGCTTGCTGTAACACATTCTGTGTACATCTTTAGAATACGTAAATGTATATTTATATACACCACGCTTTTGAAAGAGCTATATGAAAATGTTCCAGAGGAAATTTTTAGTTGCTGCTTTGTAACAAGTTACCATAAAAATACATTTGGCTTAGTAGAAAGAGCAGCACTCTTCTGATTGTTTACAACGAGGTGTTTGTTCACTCTCACAGGTGGAAAATGGTTGATCATTATGTTAGCCGGGTTCGTGGGAATCTCCTGTTGTTAGAGAAACTGGATTTGATTGACAGAACAAGTGAAATGGCGAGACTTTTTGGCATTCAGTTCTTACATGTATTAACAAGAGGCTCCCAGGTAAGACTTCGTTCTCCTTATACTTCACAAAACCAAAATAGGTTTTACAAAATGTTCTGGTTCTTTGGTATCTTCTCAGTCCATATGTGTATTTTCATAGGGTCACAGAAGACTGTTAACATGAATTAACATGAAATTGAAACATAAAGAATACTATTCAATCAATTATTGCTGCTTTTGAATTGCCTAGTCTCAGAGTTTAAAAATAGCTGTTAAAAATAGAGTTCCCCAAATGTAATCACACCCGTGAATCTCTTCTACTGACTTCAGGAGCACTAAGCTTTCCCTTTGAGTTGGTATTGTTCACACTGAGATGAGTCTGAAGATGAGTGCTTTCTAAAACATTAAGAAATATAATCAAGCATGTTTTAGAAAGATGAGATTAGTTTCTTCCAGAGCAGACAAAGCAGCATTGAATATGTTCTAAGCGACATTTCTGGTGCAGCCGACCTCTGGGTGAGATTTTAAAATAAGACAAGAGAGGCTCTGGCTTTATTAAATACGTGTCATGCAAGATGTTTGTGGTTCTATTCTTTTGATACCAGCATCAGAGGGAAAAGGGAGCAGGACAGAGCAAGATGTGTGCTTTTTTTGAGAGCCCAGCAGTCTCCAGCAATACCAAAGGCTTTCCTTGCCCAGATTCTGAGTGATTAGACTAGCTAGACTGCTTTCGTGGCTACGTGTGAGACCTGAACGGTACCTGAAATGGGAGTCAGCTGCTCGGTCGAGTGTTAGCTCTTCCCTTATCACAAGCCAGCCAGATGTGGGAGCGTCTGAAGCTGCAGTTTCCTGAACAATTCATTCCTATTAAAAAACTTTTGCCACCTTTTTTCCTTTGACTGCAGTTGCCTGTGTCATCTCTTGACCCAGAGCAGGTTCTTGTTGTTCTTGCTGGTAATAGTGACCCTGTATTTGGGGGAAAAGGGGAGCAGGCTGGCAGGCACCGTCAGCAGAACCATGGCAGTGTTCAGTAGGTATTTGCCAGTTTACCTTCCCGGTCTGGTTTACCATATTATCAGAAAATGCCACTGTTGGAGCAAGGGAAGAGAAATGCACAGTTAGGGACAGGGAGTGTGGGACCGGCACACTGCCAACACAGATATGCTTAAACTGTCATGATTGCAGCCCACAAAGACTGTTCTGCCTGTCATTTTCTCAGATGTCTGTGAGTGGGAGTGAGCAACAGAAGCATGCTGCATTTTCTATCCTGACTGTTCTTTTCTCTTCCCTTCTGTGCACGTATGTTGTTTCCATTGAAACTTTCGAGATCACAAAAATGGCACTTGCAACAATTCCCAGTCACCTCAAATAATTTTTTTTCACACAGAAGAATCACTACCTTTTATGAAGATACTCCTCCTTAGCTAAAAACCACATTAAAATGGAATAGTAAGAACAGATATCTACAGATATTTTATTTTTCCTCGTTTGTATCTCTCATTGAGTTTTACAATAACTTTTAAAAATTATTTTATTTTAATGTATTAAGCCATCTCGAATATTTCATAGTAGACTAAACAAATCTAACAAGAGATGGTCATAGGCATACAGATAATTAGTCAGATGTTGGAAGAACTTGCTGATTTTTGCACAGGAGTCAGCAGGGCTGATTGAGAGAGCTCTAAACTCGATTTGAAGGGAGAAGGGAATAAGACCAGGCTCACTAGAGATAAACCTGGGAGCATCACACCAAAAGTTGAGAAACGGTGTCCAGCAAAGTCTTTTGGTCTGTTGTCTCAGTGGAGGTAGGAGGTGAAGATCCACATGGCAGCAAAGACAAAAGGATTATTGATGTGTTAGAAACCACAGATGGATCTGAGATGGTCATGTAGGGATTAGGGCTTTCCCCCCCAAAAAGGTGTTAGGATCAGTAGCCCAACTGAGGTGCACCTGCACCAGTGCACTCAGTGTGGGCAGCAAACAAGAGGCGCCAGTCCTGTTTTATATCTTTATCGATGATCTGGACAATGGGATCGAGCGCTCCCTTAGTCAGTTTGCAGACAGCTCCCAAGCTGGGGGGGAGTGTTGATCTGCTGGAGGGTAATAAGGCTCTAGAGAGGGATCTGGCCAGGCTGGGTCGGTGGGCTGAGGCCAGTTGTGTGAGGGTTTTGCCCTTGGCTCCCAACAGCCCCAGGCAGCGCTACAGGCTACAGGAAGAGTGGCTGGAAAACTGCCTGGAGGAAAAGGACCCGAGGGTGCTGGTCAACAGCAGCTGAACATGAGCCAGCTGTGCCCAGGTGGCCAAGAAAGCCAGTGGCATCCTGGCCTCTGTCAGAACAGTGTGGCCAGCAGCACCAGGTTGTCCCTCTGTACCCAGCACTGGTGAGGCCACACCTCAAGTCCTGTGTTCAGTTCTGGGCCCCTCACTACAAGAAGGACATTGAGGTGCTGGAGCGAGTCCAGAGAAGGGCAGTGAAGCTGGTGAAGGGTCTGGAGCACAAGTCCTGTGAGGAGCAGCTCAGGAAGCTGGGATTGTTTAGTCTGGAATAAAGGAGGCTCATGGTGGACCTTATCGCTCTCTACAACTCCCTGAAAGGAGGCTGTAGTGAGGTGGGGGTCAGTCTCTTCTCCCGAAAGAGAAGCAATAGGACAAGAGGAAATAGCCTCAGTTTGTGCCAGGGCTGGTTTAGATTGGATATTAAAAAAATTTCGTCTCCAAGAGGATGGTCAGGCATTGGAACAGGCTGTCCATGGTCACCATCCCTGGAGTTAGTTAAGAGATGTGTAGGTGTGGTCCTTGGCAGTGCTGGGTTAACAGCTGGATTTGGTGATCTTAGAGGTCTTTTCCAACCTAAATTCTATGATGCTCTGAAAACTAAGGGGGAAAAAACCAAAATCTACCTCTTGCCAGAACCAGTCCCTGACCATCTTGTCACACATCTGAGTTCATCACTGGACACAAATTAGTGTGCAATTAGTGCAAGGCAGCAGTGGCAGTTTATGTTGCTCCCTAACTACACGTCAAACCCCAACCTGTTTTTAAGGTGCAAGGTCTTGTTAAAGCTGTTGGTTCTGTAAGTTCATTTATTACTTCAAGGTTAAAGAAATTATGTCTAACCCGCTCAGTACGATGATTGAATACATAGTATGTCAGGCAGATGGCCTTTAATAGTGATTTCGTTGCTTACAAAGCACAAGATTTTAGGATTATGTAGGATTGCTCTTTGATATTTTGGGATTTTCGGTCACTTGCCACCCACGCATGTAGTTTTCAGCTATTTTGGTTTTTATTGTGAATGGACACAGTGAAGCCCATTCGTGCTTGTAAAGCCTTTACTAAAGCATTGAGTAATACATGAGTAAATAGGGCTGGGGGTTTTTTCTCTTGTTGCCATCTACACATGTGACATTTTGTCATGTCTTGAACAAGGTGTTTGTTGTTTTATGCTTCCTGTTCCACTTGTGGTATCAGGGAGAAAGCATGATACCCAGTGCATTTACTGCATATTATACTTTGTTTTCTTCAGTGATCTGCAAGTCTAACAGTACTACAGTTCAGCAAATGCTCGTTCACTGACCGTGGCATGGCCATCCACATATATTGCTGAAGCCCGTTGGATGTTTATTTTTTCCGTAGATAAAAATTAAAAGTACTCAATTTTCAATGATTAGGGCTAAATGAAGAGGAAAGACATGGAAAAGTTCCACTATATGTGATACAAAGTACAGAATCATAGAACAGTTAGGGTTGGAAGGGACCTGAAGATGATCTAGTGATATAAAATACAATTAAAATATACATAAGGAGCCTGGCTATTTATTTCGGAAAAGTAGTTGTCTGTACTTTAAATTCAGGAAATGTAAGCGTGTGTTTGCACTGGTTAATACACACGTTTGTTCTGCATTTTTAAAATGGTAATGGTTCCATCCAAACTGTTTTGCAGTACCGTGTGGAGTCTGTGATGCTGCGCATTGCAAAGCCAATGAACTACATTGCCGTGACTCCCAGTGTCCAGCAGCGAGCTCAGATGAAAGCCCCACAATGTATTCCCTTGATAATGGAGCCAGAATCCCGCTTCTACAGCAACGCTGTTCTTGTCTTGGATTTCCAGTCCTTATATCCTTCCATTGTCATCGCATACAACTACTGTTTTTCAACCTGCCTGGGACACGTTGAAAACTTGGGAAAGTAAGTTGTTGCTCTTTTCTCGCAATCTTTGATTCCGTAGAGACTTGAGTGTCTTTTCTAAGGTGCCGAGAACCCCTGGTTGCCATTGGAAACAGTGGGCACGTATGAATAGCACCATTTTCTGTTCCACAATACAGATGATAAAAATCTACCATGGGGGGGGTGTGCGCACATGTGTATACACACACATTCATATACCCATCAATGTGTATTTTTAATTAAATATGGAATTAGACTCTGTTCTCATAAAAATCCCCCGAAACAGCTCTGTGCATGTGTGTATGTACACCTCTTTGATTACTGTCGTGGTGCTGGTTTTTGTTATTGCTTCAAAATAAGTTAAAGTTAATGTAAATCCACCATCTGTCTTCAAGACCGGACTAGAGTTATTCCTTAATGAGTTATGATAGTTCCTGTATCAGCTGTAGTTCACTCTGGTTCTAACTATTAAAAATTAAAAGGTACAACTGAGTTATTCTTTGTAGCATCTTTTATTGAGCTTAACAGTTATTCTATTAATTGGAAAAAGATATCACTGCTCTTTATAATTACTCTATAATATAAACATTACTTAGAAGAATGGAAAGATGCCTGCAATAATTGCTAGGTGTCACCATCAGGTTTTCAAGTTTCTGATTTGAAATTCTGAATTTGTAGGAAGAAAGTGTAGTGTGGTACTTGGTAAACATGCACAGTTTCCATAGGGGATTACAGTATTGAGTATGTGCCTCCACTAACTCGGTATTTGGTAATAATTCATAACACAGAGCAGAATTGATAAATTATGCATGCATTGGAATTTAGCTATTTATTACTACTTTGTTCCCAGAACCTTTTGTATGTAGCTAAGAAATTTGAAAGGATGTTATGTTTGTTTATACCTGAGATTACTCTGTCCTTGCTGGTATTATCAGCATTTTAATGTGAGCTGATGCTTTTGCTTGATTGGTCTGTAAATGAATGAATTGTCTTCATATTTAAATTTCCTCTTTATTAGGTATGATGCGTTCAAATTTGGCTGTACATCTCTGAGAGTACCTCCTGACTTGCTGTACCAGATTAGGCACGATATCACAGTGTCACCCAGTGGAGTAGCTTTTGTCAAGGTAATGATTTTAGTGCTCTGTGACAGCATTTCCACTGCCTGTTGGCTGACTAGCTTAAGATCAAATTGATATTGTAGTTTATATTTTGCTGCCTTAAGAGCAGACAGAAAG
Organism: Mohoua ochrocephala; assembly: GCA_013398855.1. Classification (NCBI taxonomy): domain Eukaryota; kingdom Metazoa; phylum Chordata; class Aves; order Passeriformes; family Acanthizidae; genus Mohoua; species Mohoua ochrocephala. The sequence goes on along the minus strand of VZTA01024066.1, from coordinate 136,177 downwards.
GGAAGGTTCAATCTCTCATTTCACAATGTTTTTGATATTTGTCAAAGTGTTGAACTTCTGGCAGTTTGGGAAGTAAAATGTCTTTATGCTTTCCTTTATACTGAAGGCTTATTTCATCTATAATTAAACTGTATTTTACTTGTGCAGTTTGGGGATCAAACAGTAATTATCTGTGTGTAACAATTCATTCTTCTCCTGCCTGTATAGCAGAATGCTTCCTTAGAAAAAGTAATGATTTGGGACATGAAACTCCCTGACTTGCTTTCTGTTTTTCTCATTTTGTTGTGTTCTCCTGGCTGATATGAAATGAATGTGGCCTGGAGCTGTTACAAATAGTTAACCAATCACCAGCATACATGTATTTAATGTAAAACAAAAACTTTTGCGCAAAGAATATTTGCGGAGTTTTTAAAACATAATGTTCCTTCAGCATGTAATACTTTGAGAATTAACAGCTAAATGTTGAAGTCTCATTTTAGTTGATAAGGTTATCTAAACATTGCATTAGCAGGGCTGATGAATACAAAGAACAAAAAGCTATTTGTTCTGTCCTTCAGCACTTTGCCTGTATCCTAGGTTCCTTGTATTATTTGTGGGAAAAGCCAAACTGTTGGTGGCAAGGGCATCTTGCTAGTTAATTTGTCTTCCTGTCAGTGGTTAACTAACAGTTCTGGGGTTTGATTTTACTCTTAACTGTTTATGTTGGGCTCTTTAACACCATGTTTTTCCTTGTTCCCTTTATGGCAGCCTTCAGTAAGAAAGGGTGTGCTGCCAAGGATGCTAGAGGAAATATTGAAGACCAGGATAATGGTGAAACAGTCAATGAAAGCTTATAAGCATGACAAGGCTGTGACTCGAATGCTTGAAGCTCGTCAGTTGGGTCTTAAATATATAGCTAATTTTACTTTTGGCTATACTGCTGCTAATTTTTCTGGAAGAATGCCGTGCACTGAGGTAAGGGTTGCAGATAAAAATGTTGGAAAGACACTGGTCAGATAACATAATGTTATTCTTTGAAACAAATTAAATACCTTCGGCAAAGCTGTTTTCATTTGTAGTGCTGAAAATCAGCAACTTAGGATTTATTTGTGATCATCTAGAAAAATATAAAGGTCTTCTTTTTCTTCTTCCTGTAAAGGAGCATTTGGAGTTGGCATTTCTGTAGAACTGTTTCCAAAGGTAGATTGGATTGCAGTTCTAATAGTGGAAATAAAACATCGTAGCTTTTTCGTAGTTTTCATAGGAATCAGCAGAATCAGAAAATAGGGAAAATTATCCTGAGCAGTCTTGTCTTGCTCCTTAGATTTTTAATACTTCTAAAGACATTTAAAACCATTTTTTCTTTTTTTTAATACTTAATTTGTGATCATTTTTCTTTTAGTTCTTGTTTTTTGGGGGTAAGTTAAGCAACCTTTTTATTTATGATATGTATTTAAACCATGAAATAAAATATATTGTCTCAATACAGTAATTTTCATAAGAAGATCAAGCACTATTATGCTGTGTTTACCAAAAGCTAGTATTTGGTTTAGCAGTAGAATAAAGATTTTCAATCTATTTTTAACTTTGCAGATTGGAGACAGCATTGTCCACAAAGCCAGAGAAACATTGGAGCGTGCCATTAAACTGGTGAATGATACAAAAAAATGGGGTGCTCACGTTGTATATGGTGATACAGACAGGTAATTCGTGGTCTGCTTCTTATAATGTTTTAAAATCATAGTAGTTCTTCGTAGATAGATTTTGCTTTTGTCTCAGCAAGGCGAATTTGTGATGCTGAAAAGGTTATGTGGATCTTCTGTGGATGTTGCTTACTGCCCTTTGCAGAATATGCAAAGTGACTAATACCGAGTTTGCTCGGATTTCTTTTAGCACTTGGAAGGTTTCCTTTCTTTTGAAAATTATGTGGAACAGAAAGGGGGGAGGGGAAATATTTTTTCAGTTGTGAATTAATGTAAATCTAATTTACCAAATTATTATTTTTGTGCCTGTTTCCAATGCCATTTTTATTTTGGAAAATAGAGTATTTATGACACAGTAGGCATTGCACCTCGAGGAAGGCACTGTTTTAAGCTTCAGAAGTGGATACAATTCAAAAGCAGCCACCAGAGCACACAAAGATATTATTAGGCTGCCTGACATACATTTTCTCAGTCAGTCTTTCATCTAAATAATAGCCATGCTCTAGGCATATCCATCTCTGTTCCACACTTGGATAATTTTTCAGCCATTGGGAAACAGAGCTCATCTGACTGTCCTTTCTTAATAACTTGTGAATCTACTGACTGATTCCAGCCAGATCTGATAAAAGACTTGACATTTCAAAGATACTGAATTCATAGTGGTTTCATTAAAAAAAAAAAAAAATTGTTGGAGGAAGGAAGTAAAATCCTGTTGCTTCCCATAGTGGGGGAAAAATGGTTTACCAGAGCTCTTTACAGTTCTTTCCTGGGAACTCCAGTTTTGCAGTGCCTGGGAGCAGTCGCGTTCCCTGCCTCACCAGATAGTCACGGCATTCATCAGCCCTTTGGCACTCCTCATCTCATGCTGAACACCGACGTTTCTCAGATTTTTGGCTTTTCTCGCTGAAGGGAGGGAGTACAACTGATAGCAGCATCCCTGCCTCTCTACCAGGAAACTATAGCTTAAAATTTTCAAGAACTATGTTGAACAGATCTGTGCTCACTTCCTGTCTCTGATTTCTTATAGCATGTTTGTACTCTTGAAAGGAGCCACAAAGGAGCAGTCTTTTAAGATTGGTCAAGAAATTGCTGAAGCTGTAACAGCAACAAATCCCAAACCTGTTAAATTGAAGTTTGAAAAGGTAAAAAGGAAGATATTTTGCTTCAAATGTGTAGGGTGTTATCAAAAAAAAAACAACAACAACCAAAAAAACCACACACAAACAACAAAACAAAAACCCACACACAGAAAAGTTGAAGAGAAAACATTTTTCTGAACCCTAATGTACATAAGGATAAACAAGTCATGTGCTGTGCTGTTCCTCTGGGTATATTGCAAGCTGCTTAATGCCTCGGGGAGCTTCTCAGAGGAGCACTACAGTATGAACAGTAAAAAAAAATATTCCTACTTTCACATCAGGGGCTCGTTGTGCTGGCAGCATCAGGCAGTTTGAATTCCTGTCTCACCAGTTTTTGGAAATGTCTCCCTCGGTTTGGTATTGTGTACCTACAGTTAAATCAATGCGTGCAACTTAGTAGAGGAGATGTTCACCATCCCCAATTCCAGCGCATTAATTACAAGCCTGATATTTATTTTTCAGCCAGACTTAGCACACTTCAGCATATGCCCCTGTGATACAAACCCCTGTAAAAGGAAAAATCATAGAAATCCATTCAGTAGGCTTCTGGAAGAAATATTAACCACAACAAATCTTTTATAAAAGAGTAAGGCAGTGTGTTACTGATTTTGCTGAGAGTTTGTAGAGTGTAGCGTCTGACTGTAGAGTCGTTAGCAAGGTGTTCAGGTCAGTTAGCTTTACTTCAGGTGGTCTGGATATTTTCAAAATACATTCCTGACTCAACAAGTTCATTCAGAATTTGTGGGCCTGAGGCAACCTCAACTCACTGTTCCCTCTTCTATGAGAGTCAGGAAGATGTGGTGTTATCCTAGTAACACTGCGAAGAAGAAATTGTTTTCCATTCTTTTATTTAAAAGTGGTCAAGGAATACTTACACAGTCAAGAATGAAATAAGAGGTTGGAGAAAACAAGCAAGAGAGACCATGACCCTAAAAATCCATTCCTGAGAGGACTGTTCTCCAAGCACAGGCATTTAAAAAGCATGCTTTCCCCAAATGAAGATACTAGCTGATTTTTGGCACCTCCTTATTAGATAAAGTTTGAAAACAGGAAGTTCTAAGCCGCTTCTTTTGCTGGGAACATTTTCTTCTCTGATGTTTAAAATGAAGTTGTCTTTATAAGAAAGAAAGATGATAGAGTTACATTAGAAATGGTGACAGGTGCAATCCAGAAAAGTAAAGGTACTTGCAACAGTTTATGCTGTGTGTCACTTTCCACCTGAGCTTCAGCTAAATGAAATAAAAAGTTATTTAAGAATGGAACACCACAGAATCCCAGTTTCCTCAGCCATCCTGTAAGAGTCCTTTGATCTATTTTATCAGTTGTAATGATTTAACAAAAAAAAAAGGCAAGCAAGCAAACAAAAACCCCCAACAAACAAACCAACAAAGCGTTGTATTCCTTAGGAAACCCTCTGTGTTCAAAGTCACCTTATACTCCGAACATATTCCAGATTGGACTAACTTCTTTCTAAACATTCCAGGTCTACTTGCCATGTGTCCTGCAAACTAAAAAGAGGTATGTGGGTTACATGTATGAAACACTGGACCAGAAGGACCCAGTATTTGATGCAAAAGGCATAGAGACAGTCCGAAGGGACTCCTGTCCTGCTGTTTCCAAGGTAAAGTATTCTTAGATTTCTTCCTGAGTGAAATTATAATCTTCTTTCATTTTATATTTGTCCTTTCTCAGAGTTTCTAGTCCTTTCGAGTTGTCTGAGTCTTCATCTGTTTTTCTAGTATGAGCCATTTGAAAGATAAATTGAAGATCTTTTACAGCATTACAAGGACTTGCATTTTACAGCTTACATTTCATCCCCTAAAAACCCCATTAAAAGCCCTTGGCCCATGTAAGTTCTCTCAAAGACCATTCTTAATCCAGTTCACTTTAACTGGAAGTGTCACTGCCAGATGAGTGAGACACGCTGATCTGTCTGCCAAATAGCTCACTTACATAGATCTAGTTCAGCTAAGAATTCCTTTAAAATATGCTTTCTTGCCTGCTTATTTTAAGCTGTGTATTGAGAGGTTAAAAAGAAATTAGGAAATCTTGTTTTTAGCCAAATTAAAAGAAATTTGTGCCAGTAAAAAAGGTAACCACGTGGAAGGGTTTACTAAAGTCATGGCAAAATATTTTAGATGGCAGAGAAAAACATCTTCTCTCATACTCTGGAAATTTCTATAATTGTTGAAAAAATCTTAGCGCTGGAGTATGGATGATGTCGTGAAAGATGTGGCAAACTGAGGAAAAATTGTCCAGTAATGTGTTTGTGAATGTCTTTGAGTGGAAGAGATTGCAACCTGTTGTCGTGTTAATATCCTAGTTGACCACTGGTGCTTTTTCCAAGCAGTGTATTTGTATTTCCATGTAATGTACTGAATTCATTGGAATTAATTCTTTTTTAGTTAAACATACATGTTTTTCTCACCTTTCTCTTTTGGTTGTAAAGATACTTGAGTGTTCTATCAAGCTGCTATTTGAAACACGGGACATAAGTCAGATCAAGCAGTATGTTCAGAATCAATGCATGAAGTTACTGGAAGGAAAAGCCAGCATGCAGGACTTCATCTTTGCAAAAGAGTACAGAGGGAGCTCAGCATACAAACCTGGAGCCTGTGTACCTGCTCTGGAAATCACCAGGTAATGAGATCAAGGAGTGCTAATCGTAGATATTTATGTCTTGACCTTTGTGCTGGCAAGTTTTGGGTAGGAGCTCATAGGTGGTTTTTTCTTGATCTTTGTACTGACACGTTATGGGTAGAAGATTGTGGATATTTTTTATCTTGACCTTCATACTGTCGGGTTATGGGTAGCAGTGAGATGTCTCCTTCAAATACTGTAGAAGCAGTTGTCCCTGACTTTCTTCTGTGTGTGAAAAGAGATGGTCCTAGAAAGCCATTTTGTAGTCCTGGAAAGAGCCACACATTCAAGAGGGAAGCCTTGTCAGGACGCTGTAACAGTGCGTTCCCTTCTGTTACTCACGGTGTGGGTTTTGTACAAGGGCTGGACTCTCCAAGGTTACTCGTCCCTCGCGGTTGTTGGATGTGTTACAGATTGTGATAGTGATGGCTCTTAGTGCTGTGGAATACATTACCAAGCATAGTTTTTCATTTTTAATAAAGTACCTTACTTAAAGTTAATATTTCATCCTGTTGATATCATTTATCGGTAATAGATAAATAGATAATGTAAGCTGGAACATTTGGTCACCTTGCTTAATACAAAAGGTCTTCCAATTAAGCTATGCTTTTTTAATAAAATAACATCCAAGTCCAGAACTGATACCTACTTCAGATGGAATTGTTCTTTGCTTTCTGAGCAAAGGATAATTCAATTTGAAGCAGGTCTCATTCTACTGAGCAAGCAGTCTCAGAAAGGACAATTTCACCAGAAAGCAAATTGTGCTCGAGCTCTTTTTAGTACCCTGGCTGCTCCTTATTAAAATATTTCCTTAAGGAAGGGGTAGCTAGAAAACAACCTGCATGGAAATCCAAGTGACCTGAAACAGAACGTGTCTTAGGGCTTGTGTCCCAAGTTCTAAAATTTAGGTCTGATCACGAGACAACAATGAAACAATTTGGTTCTGTGCTTCATAATAGGCACTAACTCGAGTCATATGGAGAGCAACTAATATAATCAGATGGGGGAGCTTACAGGCAAATGAAATAACTGTGAATTTGCCTCTGGATGCATTCTCAAGGCCGTGTTTTGACAGGAGAATGCTCGCCTACGACCGTCGCTCTGAGCCGCGCGTCGGGGAGCGGGTGCCCTACGTCATTGTGTACGGCATGCCCGGCCTGCCCCTGATCCAGCTCGTCAGGCGGCCCATCGAGGTGCTGCAGGACCCCAGCCTGAGGCTCAACGCCACCTACTACATCACCAAGCAGATCCTGCCCCCCCTGGCCAGGGTGTTCTCGCTCATTGGCATTGACGTCTTCAGCTGGTACCACGAGCTGCCCCGGGTGAGTGTTCTCAAGCAGGAGTTAGCAGGTGCAGTGCATCTGTGCACCGTGTTTGGCCTTGCTGTGACTTCTGGTGGAATGAGGTTGATAGGAGGCAACAGCAAGGGTTATTTTGTGAAGCAGTGTTTGATGCTCAAATATGCAGTCTTGATTCTTAGATCTTCTCCATGGGGGTTTTTTTCATGCAGTAAATCAATTTTTTCAGCCAGCCCTTGTGTGCAGGGTTGATCACACTGTCATCTTCCGTTTTCTGATCCCTTCTGTAGTTCTAGAGAATATTTTGCTATAACTGTGTATTTTTAACAGTAACTGTGTGTGCATCTGTTTAGCCATATCACCTTTTAAATCTCTCTGTAGCAGATGTTGGAACTCCTGTTTTTCCAAAATGTTCTGAAGATCTTCCCTCTTTATAGAAAAGGTGGCATGCCCCAGCAGCAGGAACACTTTAAAAAATTGTATCACCAGAAATTTAAAACCAGTAATACCCAAACATGACTCCCCTAAAAGTTACAGAAGTCATTGAGATACAGGAAAAGAAGAATTAGCTGGATTTTAGTTTATGATTCCCCAGACAAAAAGGGATGGTGAAAGACAGTGTATCTGTGTAGTTTGCTTACTCTTGTCAGAGTAGACTTCAGCAGCACAGTGATACATCGTGTTTGACACTGCAAAGTAGCAGTATAGCTGTATTTCCCAAGATAGCCTTGATTGAATTCAGTTGTTCTTCTTTTCTCTACCTTTCCAATGGCACCGTGGCAGTCACCTTAAGTATCTCCACCAAGCTGTTCTAAAAAGGTAAAAAGAGCCCTGGCTTTCTGCTAGGCCAGGGAGCAGCGAGGAAGTCAAAGGGAGCAGAGCAGCAGGAGAGTGAAGGATAGCACAAAGCAAAAGTCATGCAGCAGCAGGAGCAAGTGCAGAGAACAAACTTCCCAGGGTGATGGGCCAGTGGTGGAGCCTTGTCCAAGGATCAGAGCATGAGCTGGTGCCATGGACCAAAGCAGAGGCAGAGCTGTGCCCAGGATTGCCTGGCACAGACACTCGAGGGCAGGCAGGATCCAGAAGGCAGCCACTGGGGCTGCTGCAGCCAGGGCACCTTTAGATGTGAATCAGATCAGCACCTAAGGAAGGAACAGCTGCAGGAGGCAGAGTTTGAGGTGAGATCAGGAGTTAAGCACGTGACCAAGGATTTTTTTGGTTACAGATTTTCTGTGAAATAGGTGAGGGGAAGGGCTCTGATCAGTGTATCACTTCAGGGCCAGCGCTGCGCTCTTCACAGTGCTGTGGTCCATGTTCATAATTTGTGTATGAACCCGTGCCATGCAGGCCATCTTGCACTTTCTTACTCCTTTGAGGGGAAAAACAAAAAGTATGTAATCTAGGAATAAGGCAAGCTGCTGTCTTGGAAGTTCATTAATTATTATTACCTCTTAATTATTTTTCTTAACAGATTCAGAAGGCTGACTCAGCTGCCCGCACTGAGCTGGAAGGACGCAAAGGCACCATCTCCCAGTATTTCACGACCTTACACTGTCCCGTGTGTGATGAACTGACCCAGTATGGGATCTGCAATAAATGCAGAAGTCAGCCACAGCATGTGGCAGTGATTCTCAACCAAGAAATCCGAGAGTTGGAGCGTAAGCAGGAACAGCTGGTCCAGGTACGATTAAAGCATTGTCAGATGTCTGTCAGCAAGAGACGGGCTGAAATTTGAAAGCAGTGTGTTACTGAATGCTCCCAGCAGAAATGGGGAGTGTGGTCCGTGTGTTAAGTGTGCTGCAGCTTGTTTGCTTTTTCCATTGCTGTCGAAGGCAACACAGCAGCTGTTACTCTCCTAGGCTTTGTGGAAAGCTAAGGCAAAGGAGGGGATCAGAACAGAAGATGCTTTTCTCATTTTCTTTTGATTTTTAAGAGTATCTCATATGGTTTGTAGGTCCCTTTTTATCATGACAGACAGCTGTGAGAGTGTAAAAGATTCACCCTTTTTTGCATTAAAATAACTGATGAAGTTCTAGAAACAAAAATGTTTGGGCCAGAAAATTTATTTATTGATATGTATAACATGGATGTTGTTTAGTTGGGGGATTTTCTTGTTACTTTTCCTCTCAGTAGGAATTTTCCAAGCTGCTTTTTCCCCTTGAGCTAGAAGTCAATTAAGAAGGTAGCTGACTGTGCTCATGAATATATTACAGCAAAGCACAATGCCTCCCCTTGTGGAAACATGCATACCCTCACCTAATTTTCATACTGTCATATTTTATAATTAATAAATATTTGAGTTGAAGTTTATTTTTAGCACTAGCACGTGAACCATTTTAAAGACTTGTCTGAATGTCAGGGATATAAATGTTCCTAAATCTAAACATTGATTTGATAGGTCCTCATGGTGTTGCTAAAAACCCACTGTAATTCACTTCATGAATATTTCATTACTAAGGTGTGGACTTCTTGCTGTATTTTGTAACATTTGCTCTTATCTGCATTGTAAATGGCAGTAAGTGAGGAGATGTGTGCTCTGCAGTTTTCCTCTGGTGCTCTGAACCCTTTGCATTGCTCTTGTTCTGGAATAAATCGGAATTTGGCAGACTGGTTCAGCTCCACAGAAGGATCAGTGAGTTTGATTAGAACGTTCTCTTGTCCCTGCAACAACTCAGCAAGGCCTGGGATCCTGTCCCAGTCAGTGTTTGGCGTCTCTGTAAGAGCATCTGTCTTATTTTAGTATGAAGGCATATATATCCTTCACAGCTTAAATTTTTAGCCCTTTGAGGTTATAAACATGCTGAAGCCAGCAGAAAACTGATAGAACACTGAGCCGTACATTGTTTTAAACCACACTCAAAAATTACGTGCTCTAGGTTAAAACCATGGACCTCTCCCCTCAGCACAAAATGAACTTAGGACATGTCTCAGGTACCATTTAGTTTGGTCCCTTGCATTTAAACCAGCCACAGCCTCTTTGAGAAGAACTGGGGTAGGTGTAGTTCTGGGGTTACAAACCTGGAACCAGCTGTTTAAATCCTGTTCCTTCTGGTCACAGTTGCAGGCCTCAGGTATCCTCTGAGGTGCCACGTGTGGGACTTGGCCAGGAGGGGCTGCCCCTCTCCAGCTGTTGTCAGTCTGAGTTTGTGCTCTGCAGGGATTTGGTGCTGATGCAGGCCTGGCATCAGCACCGAAAGTGGAAAGAAGGAAAAGAACTAGTTGTAAAAGCAAAGGGATACAATTTGGGTTTGTTGATCAGGCTATGCAAATGATGGGATAAACTGTGTAACATTTTAATGGTACAAAACACAGGTGTGGTTGGAAGCAAGTTTCTAAGGTTTTAGAAAAACTGTTGGAGGTGGCAAATGCTGCAAAGGATAAAAATAAAATAGCAAAGCAGGGGCCTTTAGTTTTCTAAAGGTATCTGCCTTTGGAAAAACTGTCCCAGCTGCTATTTTATTCCATCAGGTATCTCACATTAAAAGTATTTTCAAGCAGCATTAACAAATAGTTCCTTGAACAAGGAGAGTAGTGCAACTTATGTGGCCTGTTCTGTGTTGGGCTTGATTGACTCTGACTAGGTAAAACTCTAATTAAAGCTTATCTTGAAACGAGTAATTTATTTAAAGTCCCTTTTCTCTGCAGAGAATAACTGCAGGATAAGAGTTTTGTCTTTTTTCACTAGGAAACTTTTGTAGAGAGTAAGTTTATCACAAGTAGAACACACTGCCCTGCTTAAATCCAGTCGACTTATTTACCTTGTTTTTCAAGTTCAAGTAGAACTTAATTAGCAGGATTGAAACCCAAGCTGCAGTGTCCCGCTGTTGCTCTCTGCCCAGTTCCGTGGGTGATGCTGCCAGCCACCCACCAGCAGCCAAATGAGCTGTCTGGCAGCAGCCAAAGAGGCTGAAGCAGAGAAGGGAGCTGCCGTGGGTCCCTCCATGTTGGGGAAAAGCTCTGTGCAGAAGGGCTGTGCCTGTTCTGCTGATACAGTCTCGAGGATTTAGCAGTCCCTAGTGGTTTATACCTCGCTCGTGTCGTTGGAAATAATTGCTTTGCTTTTTCTCGTGTAATCCAGATATGCAAGAACTGCACAGGCTGCTTTGATCGGCAGATCCAGTGTGTCTCCCTCAACTGCCCAGTGCTTTTCAAGCTCTCCAGAGTAAGCAGAGAACTGTCAAAGGCACCCTATCTCCGCCAGCTGCTTGACCAGTTTTAAATGATCTGTGTTACAGGATTCCAGGTGCTATTTTTTTTTCTTCAGTGTTTACCACACTAAGACTATTGTGCATGGTGCTTTTTCAATTCTCACCTAGTCCAGGATTTCCATTTAGCTGTTGGGTTTATTATCTGAAGAAGAATAGTGAACACTTACCATAACTAAGTTTAAAAAAAAAAAAACCCAACCCATTTGTTGATCTATGAATAGCTCACTTTTTAAGATGTACAAATTTCTTCTTCCTTTCATGTTTCTAACATACTGTTTTATAATGCTGATGTTGAAATAGCTCTGTGTAACATCTTGTAAATCCATTTCAAAGTAGAAGTCAAGTTTACTTCCTGGAGGAAGGAGCACTGAAAACCTCTTGAAACGATAAAACCATTCGTGTGTGTTCTTGAACTGTCAGTATCAAGACGTGTTACTTATATATTATCCATTCACTTTATAATTTTGTCTGCGAAATATTTTGTAAATACACTTTTTTACTTTTCAAACAACTGAGTAAAATAATGTGCAATGACTTTTATACAGATAATTTTAAAGTTGGTTGGTATATCTCCTCCTAAGTTTTGCTTGATTCCAAGTAGATTGTTATTTTGATCAGACTGTGCAAGCAGTAGTACCATGTGTAGCATTTTGAAACCTTATTTTCTAAAAATTGCTGTCTTGCTTTAGCTATTAATGGGGCATTGTGAGGAACTGTGCAAAGACATTTTTGTTACAAACCTGTGGGACTGTTGCAATACTTTAAATATAAAATTTTATTCCATTTTTGCTTGTTTTGTATAGACATTTCTATTGCTTCTAAATATGCTTAAAATATTTTCTTTCCTTACGTACTGTACAGTTAAATCTTATTTGCCACCATCTTGACAAAATGTGTATTTAGAATATTTGTATAACTGTATAAAATGGAAAAGGAATTACGTGGTCAGTGCATTGTTTTCTAAACTGGAAATCATTTTGTTTTAGAAGTTAATAATGGAAACCATATTAAAGTTGAATAAAATGATATGGTAAAAAATTTTATGGGTTTGTTGTTTTTTTTAATATTTACCCTCAATTTGTTTCCCTTCTCTGGCACACACAGTGATGTAAAAACAAGACTGCTCAAATCAAAGTTAAGAATCCACCTTAAACTTTGGGATCTAAAACGTCAGTAGCAATTCTTGGAGGCCTTCCCCAAACCAGAAGAGAAACATTTCCAGTTTTCCATTAGTCAAAACAGGACTGAGTTTTAAATTTAAAAGTCCAGAGGAGGTTTGAAAAATAGAGCAAAACTTTATTTACATCAAGGAACCTGAGTGCCTTCTCCAGATAAGAATTTTTTACATTCAAGACACAAGTCAGTCTATTAAATGTCGCATTATACAGTACAATGTAAAACCCACACTGAGCAGAATAAAAACTATTAAATATATAATAGAATATCCACAGATTGCAGTGCACTTGTATGCAAAGTAACTTGAAAAGAAACAAACATCAAGGCATAAAACTTTGCCCGGTCTTGCATTCAAGCATTGGTCATGTACAGAATAAAAGTGCAAATGCCAGGAGGGCGAGTGCTTGCAGTGCAGTCCAGCACTTGGCAGTGCCTCGGCATAAACCAAGTATTAAATGACACTGAGCTGCAAGAGGCAACCTTTCACACTGGAGCAGAGCGCTCATCTTCAACCCATTCCTGGGTTTGTGGACAAAAACAGGATTATCAAATTCAGGTATCTAATCCGTGGATTAAAGCTCTCAACAGAGAGATGGCTTTTCTAGCATAAGCAGGGCAATAATAATGTAATGCAGTTAGTCCACGTAATTTCACCTCCTAACATGTAAGTACTTCAGCTTTCTGGAGGACCTGTAACTTAAAATAGATCTGCACTGTAAACAGATCCTCGCTTCAGCCGTATACGCCAAGAAGCAATTTACTTGGGAAGGAAATTTAAACATGTGAAAACTGACATTCATTGTCTAAAAACAAGCCTTGAGGAGCACCAAAATCCCAGAGCAGGGAGCTAAGCCTTGACCATTGAGGGTTCCCAGAATGGCTGTGAGCTGGACTCATCATTGGAAATGTCCTAGATCTTGTTTTAAAGTCCTTCAAGCATTTCATTTTCAGTCAAGGGCAGCCCCTGCTCTTAGAAGCAGGCTGGTTTCGGGATAAGGAGAACACTTTCTGTCAGTCTGTCCCAGTTCAAGTTTAGGACCAGAACTAAGACACCGAAGGCTGCAAGTCCTGTTAAGATGACTCTAAATTTGGATGTCATCCAGGCAAAGGTCTCCACACATCAATGGAAAGCGATTCTACATAGGTAACTCTTGAAGATAATTCTTCAACTTCCACTGTCTTACAGCCACTGTTTTTTGGATCCTTTATTCGTGGGAAAAGGCTGCTCTTACCTTGGCATTCCAGCCTGTTGCTCCATTCCTACTCCACAGGCCTCCTGCTTTTTAAGGAGGGAATGGGGATGGATTGAAGTTACTCACACAGGAGTTAATGCAGGCAGTAAAAAAAAAAAAAAATCCTTGTTTTGCGCAATATTTTTACATTTGCTGGAAAGACGCTGGTCAGAAGCACACATAAGTGTGTGTATATATGCAGTAGATAAGCTTCTAAGAGATTACTGCATATTTCCCAACGCAGCTTTGATTTAATTTTCTGGGGTTTTTTAGTACTTGATTATGCAAATGATGTAAAGTAAACAATCCATGTAAACTATCCCTGAGAACAGTCACACATGTAGGACATTCTGATCAGGAATTTCATCAAAAATTCGCATATGAATTGGGGGAGTTTAAAATCTTCTCGGTTGCCCAGTATCTTTCTTTAAATAATTTTCTTCTGGCAACATGATCTCGGGTATGGGGAAGCTTTTTTATAGCACTGTCAACGCAGGTGAAGCCGGGGGGATCGCAGCTCCAGCAGGGAGCTGCCACAGAACAGTTTCCATCTCTTTCATTGTGTGACCTGCACCTTCTCCTTGCCCTTCCACCAGTGGGATTTGCCGTCACCGTCAGCTGCCACCCCCTACTTTCCACACGCACAGAGAGCAGCGTGCAGGAAGAAAATGGGAAGAGGAAAAATGGTGAAATGCAGGCTCCAGGTGCCCACATTCCTGCCACTCCCTCTGCCTACCCCACCGTTTGCTTCCTCGTCAGACCAACAAAGCACACAGGGCCACACAGACTCACTCCTGGCGCCTGTGCCCAGGTCAGGACTGCGCCTGGCATTTACAAGCCTTTACCATTCCTGTGAGCAGAGAGAATCCTCGTGCCACAGGGGAAACAAGGCTTCATTTAAAGTGCAGGTTCATGCATTGCACTGGAAAAAGATGCCAATCTGGCAAAAACACAGTGGCATTGAAGTGCCAGCAGCAGAGGGAGAGGGAGGCCTTGTAACGTGGTGAGGTGCAAACAAAAAGTATTTCTGCCTGCAAGGTGTAAACAAAAAGGTGCAAACATTTTTCACTACGAGTTGATTCTGGCTTCTTACTAACTTCTCAGAAGAAAGGAAAAAGCCATGCAAGCCTAGGTTGCACACTTGGAGGACGAGAGAGAGAACAGAAGCAGACCTGGAAATCCAGGGAACATGTAAGATTCTGTGCTATGTTACACCTAGAGCTCTTTTCTTACTAAATGAAACCTCTTAGCAAGAAAAATACTAATAAAAGTGTATAGTTAAAAACCCTAAATAAGAGTACATCCTGGTCACACAGACTTAAAAAAATAGTTAATAAATACGAAGTTCCAAGTTGACAAATTACAAGATTACTGTTCAGAGGCAGATTTTGCCATTTGCTGCTCTGTTTTGGGGTTTTTTTGCTCTTATTAGGAGGGCTCACTGGCATGGCTGTGCCTGCCCAGGGCTTCCTGCTGAGCAGCAGTGAACCTACGCATACAATCCACGGCTTCTCCGCTAGGAAGAGTCCGTCTCCATGTCATCCCCCAAAGAAATAAAACCCAAATGTCACCAGTCCAGCTGGCCAGGGGCAAGTAGTCATACTAAAAAGGATTGTCTCACTGATAATTCCCTCTCCTTCTCAAATCTTCATTGTAACACATTACCCTGTTAAATTCTTGTCACAGGAAGCCAGAGAATTTGCTTTAACCTTAATTTAAACACCTGGCTTAAAAACACCATATGTTAAGCCATCTCTTTTACCCGAAGGGAGCCAGCAAGAAAGATGGAGAGGGACTTTTTACAAGAGCATGTAGTGATAGGACAAGGGGGGATGGATTCAAACTGAAAGAGAGTAGGTTTAGATTAGATTATCAGGAAAAAAATTCTTTGCTCTGAGCGTGGTGAGGCACTGGAACAGGTTGCTCAGAGAAGTTGTTGATGCCCCATCCCTGGAAGTTTTTAAGGTCAGTCTGGATGGAGCTCTGAGCAACCTTGTCTAGTGGAAGGTGTCCTGCCATGGCAGGGTGTTGGAAATGGATGATCTTTAAAAGTCCCTTCCAACCCAAACCCTTCTAAGATTACATGATAATTTATCGTCTTCTGCGTACATTTGTTGATTTCAGTGGTAGCACCATAATTAAAATCACAAATACTTTAGATTATTTAGATTTGTTGCCACTGTTCAGTAGGTTGGAATTAAGCATTTGAGCAGGTAAACAATGACCCATTTTGTGCCCTTTCTCGTAAACTGCTTTTAAATGACCCAAAGGCATGGTTTCCCTCCTAAGTTTTTTCTTGTCGTCGTCTCAGAACCAGAAATTCATATAGTTTGCCAAAAGGTTATTTAATTTACAGCTGCTGGGCATCCCCAGAAATTTTGACTGATCTCCTGATCACACACAACTTTCAAACACAGTAGAAACATTCCTCCTTCACAAGGTAAGAAAGTTCAGCATCACAGATAACAGATCTCTCTCCTCTCTCATGAAACCATTTTGTGACCAAGCACCTCAGAGCTGCACATTTCACCCACCCCAAAAAACGGAGTAGTCTGAGCAGTCCCCTTCTTTCCCAGCATCTCTTACTTGGATGCATGCCTCATATTTAGAAAACATCCCTTATGTTTTAACAGTTTGGGCACAGCCTGTACATTTATCATGTTGCCCCATCCACAACACTGAGGACCTTCCCACTCCAAGGCACATCCCTGCAGGCTGAAAATGAAAGAGGAGAAAGGGCTGGGCAAATGGACACGCTGAGCTCTGCACCACTTTGAAAGGATTCCTGAACCACTTGACAACAGCTACAATTCAACTGCATTTCCATTAAAAAAAAAAGTCAGCTTTGACTCTATTCACTCTTCTCCCAGTCAACATTCCCATTTTGTCTCCCAGGGGAGCCGCCAGCAACCAGTGGAGAATCGCCCAATGCATCATCCAGATGGGGCTGGAGAGAGACTTCAGCTGGAGAGTCCCCTGGTGTCTTATGGGAGGTGTCCATCGGAGAGTTTTTCAGCTTGTCGTTCATTTCTATTACCTCAAACTCTGGATCGTTCCACTCCCTCACACCCTCCTCATCCTCCTCCTCGTCCTCAGTAAGCCTCGAGTTTGACAACAAAGCCGCCCGGGTCTCGCCGTTACTCACTTCTTTCGAGTCTTTCTCCTGGGTGGCATTGGCCAGTTTGTACATGATGGGGAAGAGCAGGACTGTCACCATGGAAGTCACGAAGACAGCGTACATCAGGATGGGGATGTGGTGGAACCTGCCTTGGAGATAGCCCACCATGGCAGGGATGCACATCTCGCCCAGCGCCGCGCCCACCACGAACAGAGAGGCCGATTTTCCTTCGACGACCGTGTACTGCTCTATCCAGGAGATGCCGCTGGGGAAGATGGTGGCCATGGACGCTCCGTACACGGCGCTTCCCACCCACAGCGAGGCTCGGTAATGCGCGAAGAAGGCCAGGGCTGAGGAGGAGGCAGCGGAGCTTAGGAGACTCATCAGGATCATGGTGCCCGGTTTCAGGAAAGCGGCGCCGAATATCGCCACTCCTCTGCACACGGCGAACGCGCCCCAGAAGACAGAGTTCAAAAAAGCTGCTTCACTTTCTGTCATCCCGGCAAAGTCTAGTGCATAAGTAAATATGTAAGAGCCATAGGTGACCTCTGCTCCCACAAAGAACAAGAAGAATACGAACATGAGACCAACTAGAAGCCAGTGGTATTTGGCACGCTTGTCCCTCTGCGCAGAAGGCTTTGGTTTGTGTCGAGCTGACCTGCCCTTTGAATACAAAACAAAAAACAAGATGGAAATTAAGAGAATGTATGTCCCTATGATAATATAGGACCATAAAAATTCTTCACCCTGATGGTCTTTCGGTGCTGGTGTGGTTGATGCAGCTGATGCTGTCGGCACAGACTGGTTTGTCTTTTCAGCCCCTGGAAGTTCTTCAGATTCAGCACCCCCCACGGCCATTTTAGCCAGGATCGGAGCAGCAAATGCACCGGCAGCAAAACTGAAGTGCAGAGCCTGCAAGTGTGGCCCAGCCTCTGATCCCCAGGTATTCAGTGCCAGTACATTGCCACCTGCAGATCAGAGAGAGGAAGATTCATTTTGGTCCGAGACCAGATATTGTTTAAAAGAGAAAAAACCAACAAAACAAACCATAACCTATATTACTAATTCCACGTACAATGCCAGGTTTAGCAAATGCAATGTGCAAAACAGCAATTAACTGAAATTCTGCCTTAAATCCATGTGATTACTTGAGCTTTGGGAGGGTATTCACAGCAGTCAAAACAGAGAGTCATGCAGTGGCTTAATCCAGCAGCAATGGCCAGACATAACTGTGCCAGGGGAGGTTTAGATGGGGTATTAGGAAAAATTTCTTCATGGAAAAGGGTTGTCAAGCATTAGAACAGGCTGCCCAAGGAAGAGGTTAAGTCGCCATCCCTGTAGGTATTTAAAAGACATGTGGATGTGGCATTGGGGATATGGTTTAGGGCTGGCCTCAGCAGTGCTGGGTTAAGGGTTGGACTCGATGACCCTAAGGGTCTTTTCCAACCTAGTGACCCTGTGGATTCTATGGCTCTAATAACCCTACTTGACAATTTTGCAGCATTTCCCAGCCTTTTTTAAAAGGGAAATTTAACTGCTTCTCATTTCTTTAGGTATCAAAAGCAACAATGCCCAATGCTAAGAATCAGAAGCCTCGTTAAACAACATCCCAGGAAAAATAACAAACCACTTGCTTCTGATGGGCTGGGCCCACCCCAGCTGCATTCAGATGACTTTCCAGAAGTAGAAAGAGGGTTTACATCAATACCGCTGCAAACACCAAACTGCAACACCATTAGATCAACAACAATGGTAGGAAGTAAGATCTCAGAGAGGTGTTTTGAAGTAGTCCCTCAGAAGAATGCAGGAAAACAAAGCAGTAATCACATTCCTGTGCTGCAGTACAGCAGCCCTTGTCACTCAGCACTCTTCCAAATCCATTCAGCTTTGCTTTACTGCCTTGCTCAGAGTTTCTTCTGCTGCTCCTGCTCAGGCTGGGAAGTCTCCCTGCCTCTGAGGTCTGATCCAAGCAGTACACCCACTGAAGGTATTTTTACCATTAGCTGACAAGATTTTCCCATACAAAGGATTTTTAAACCGAGTGCCATGTAAAATACCCTTACCAGAGGCAGCAAATACAAGTCTGCACTCAGTTTATTTAACACGGCCTGTGCCGTGCAAAACCATCTCTTCACTTCTGGATCCTGTGCCGTGCTCCTTCCCACCTTAGCAGAGCTCCCTCAAACAAGGGAGAAGAATTCCCTGCACAGAATTAAGGCAGACAGTTCACATGTGCAGCCAACATTCCTCTGCGTTGCCAACCAGCCAAGCCAGCACAGCCAGGCCCTGGCTGGGATGCTCCCAGAGCTGTTTGGATGGCTAAGCTAACACACGAGTCAGCTCTTTCTCAGAAATAACCCTGCCCTGAAGGTGATCAAGCAGCTCCAGTAGCACCTTGCTGGTTGGTAAGCATCCACAGGCTCCTGCAGCAGGGCAGCAGAGTCAGCACACGCTGCTGGGACATCTCTGGAGGGGTGCCAGGAGTGGCTGCCTGGTGTTGCTTCACCACCACGTGCTACAGCAATGCCAGAACACTCTGCTAACTGGATGTACTTTGGGGCATTTCCTGATCTCTCTGTGCAAGTATGCCAGCGTTTCCCAGGCATCTCTAAGCGTGCCCAGACCTCTTGCTGTGGCTTTGCCTCCTGATGCAAACTGCCTGCTAAAGCCAGCCATCCCTAAGCCGCCCTTTCTAAGCTGTGCCCAGGGGACTCATTTCTGTGGGAGTTCATTTTTCGTACCTCCAGCGTAACTGACCTTTCTGACCACACCTGTAGACATTTTCTCTGCAACTTCACCAACACATCTCAGGATCATAGAATCATTTAGGTTGGAAAAGACCCCTGAGATCATCTTCCTCCAGTAATAAGCCTCTGCTAAGAAACTGGGTTTGAACGGCTTTCCAGCGAAAGTGCTGGGTTTGGGGTTTTTGTTTAGCCCAGGCCATTTGCAGCATGCACATGCCACAGAATTACAGTCTGGGGGACAGAACAAATTTGTATTCCCAGCCACCAAAGCATGGCTGGCCAAAGGTGGAAAACATCCCTTAATTCAGGGAGATGGGTGCCATGGTGCTGTGAATCCCCAGCTTTTGCTGAGCCAGCTGTAGGTGGGCAACTCTTCCAACAGCAGCTGTAAGGATCCCTCTCCCAAACCCCAGGGCTTTGCTCAGGACTTAGGCCCAGCTCATGCTAATGAACTACATCCTGACAGCTTCCTGTAGGTGAGTAATTTAAAGAAAGCACTGCTTAAAGAGCACAGGGCACTTCCTACGCCTGTAATGGCCCACTGAAACGCCAATTGATCTTCTCCAGGAAGCAAGAGATACCCCACTCCCCAACCCCTTAAAGGAAGGCCTGTCACGCCCACGCAAACACTGGAAGCCTCAGGACCAGATTAATCCCAAGAATCACAGCCAGGTAGAACAGCTCCCCTCTTTTGATTCAAGATGTACCACAACAAAAACCAGCAACTGTTTTGGGATGCTTGAAGTTTCCAATTATTTTGGTGAAAGAACAGTCAGACCACAGGTCCCTTACCTGTGTCCAGAATTCCCATGGAACCTCCAATAACTGACATCAAGATTGTTAACAGCAGGGATTCCTTACACCAGGGTATCCCATAGAGACCGGCCGTTGTTATAAGCATGGATAATGCTGGAAAGGTTAAAAAACAAAACTGAAAACTCACACACTGCAGTTTCCATTTAAATAACACAGAAGACCGAGAAATACAAATAAATTCATGATTATTGAAGCCACAGATAATCCTAATAAGTGATGCAACATAAATATCTCAATCCATGGTTAGCAGTAGCAGCTAGAAAGTTCAACAGGTCATTTTTCATTTGGAAAAAAAAGGAATTTCATCAGGATATAAACCCTGCATGACAAACCTGCTTGGCTAAAGCAAAGGGAGCAGCAGCTCCTGCTATGACACCAAGAAGTCTTCTGCAAATTTCTGACTTAGAAATGTGACTTCACCACAAAACCAGTAAAACATGGGTTGAAACAGTGTCAAGCCTGTCCTCTGAGAGCTGCACGACGTTTAATTTGGCTCCATTTTTAAAAGAACCCGAATCATTAAGCTCTTAAAATCCTATGAAGTAATTGTACCTTGTCCACCAAGTGACCTCCATGTAAAGATGCCAACTTTCATTTATAGCCTGTTCTCACATGAGGGATGTATTCCAAGGGATTTCTGGAGTTTTAGACAGAACTACGAAATGTCTCGTAATAAATTTAGCAGCAATTCATTAACTGTATTAGTTTTGCCATTATTGGCTACACTTACAACATGCCATTTCAAAAAATGTTTTTTAGCAGATGGAAATTGCTTTTATTTCCATTTGGGAGGAAGTTCAGCAGTTCAATTCTGTGCTTATAATTACGTCCATGACAAAATTACCTGCAATTAATATTTCGAACAGACAGTATTAGGTTCTTAGAAAGCTTGTTTAGCTGTCTCCGTTATTTTTCAAATCAATGCATGATCATAGATGCAGCAGACACTTAAAAGATCAGTGGGGGCTGATGTGATTAAGAATTTAGGTTAATTCCAAACAAAAACAGCAGCAATGTCCAGAACCCTAAAGTCCTAGCTTGGAAGATACTTGGAATACAAGCCCCAAAACATTTTTGAAGGTGTGCATGCTTAGCTGCATGAAGGAAGGAAATGCTGAAGATGGGGTGTATTAAGTACAGCTCCTCAAGTGCCCCACTGAGACCTGGAAAGTAACTTCTCAGAAGTGCTCAGTTGTCCACTTCAGCTCCACACCTGCAGATTCGCACTTGAAAGTTTCCTTGACAAAGACAGATGATGTTTTCAATTTTTCCTCAGTACAGAGTTTTTCTTTGTAGCAGAGTTCCAGCGGTTGAGAGATGGGAGGTAAAACTACAGAAGCCAAAATCTCTTACAGACAGCCCCCAGAGGATAAAAACGAGAGCAGGTTCAGCAGTTCAGATCGTGGTCTTGCCATAAGCACTACCAAACTGGAAGGGATCAGGAGATCCATCATTTCCCTAGCGTTGCTGACAGACAGCTCTCCTCAGGAAAAGAAGGAAATACGAAACTATTTCAAGTTGACGTGCACTTCCACAGGTGTGCACTGATTCCATTACAGAAGGCAAAGTCTCAGATGTGAGACACTGACCTTGTCAGGTGCACAAGGAGGAGGCTTGTGGCAGTGACCCGGACTACCTTGGGTGATTCGGAATGGGTTCATTTCACTGCGCCTGACTCTGCCTCTGAGGATAGGTTCGGGGAAGAGTCCACAGCAAAGAATGCTTAACCCCTGAGATCACCAGCCTGCCCCCTCTCATTGCTTCAGGGGCTCTCTCACAGGACAGCGTGTTTCAAAATTATCTTCAGCTGTACTATGATTTGTTAACATAGGTTTGTTCCTCTCCTGAGATGTTCCTATTAGTTCACTGTTACGCGTGTCACCTTTTGATTTGCTACCCCACTCACTCTGTGACCCTATAAAAACATGTAACCAAAGAGTCAAGGGGTCTTTCTGCGAGCTCCCCTTCAAGAAAATAAACTTGGACTAAAGCTACAGAAATTCCAACTCTTTCCTCCTTGTCTTTGCTCCTGCCATATGCATAAGCCGAGAGACTGCTTGTTGCAAAGGGCTTTGGGCCAGAAGGGATCTTATCTCGACCAGACGCCGCTATCCTGTGAGGGTGGTCGCCTCTGGGCAGATCGGCCAAGCCAGAGCCAGGCAGCGAGGCAGAGGCTAAAGGAAACCCACTCTGTAGGTGATCTGGAGCAGACAGATAAATGACAGGGGGGATGCTGGGTACAGGTATCTCAGAACAAGAGCAAATAAGAGCTGATCCATGAAAATGAAGACACTAATAGAGGAGGCAGACATTATATGATGTGATAGCTCTTTATA
This sequence comes from Mohoua ochrocephala, assembly GCA_013398855.1. Classification (NCBI taxonomy): domain Eukaryota; kingdom Metazoa; phylum Chordata; class Aves; order Passeriformes; family Acanthizidae; genus Mohoua; species Mohoua ochrocephala. The sequence goes on along the minus strand of VZTA01024066.1, from coordinate 113,785 downwards.
GGAGACAGGCACGTGGGGGTAAGAAGAGACTTAATCCAAACATTAGCAGTGGAAAATGGGATCTTCTCATCTTCTCTGGACTGACCATGTGAATACAGCACGGTCCTTAAGGGAGGCACAGTTCCCTGAACCAAGGAGAAAAACAAGAGCAAGCCCTGGTATATGTTTTAATCCCTAACTCAGAGCACAAAGGCACTTGAAAGAAAAAAAGACAGGGCTAATTAGGTGTGTTTTGAGAATCTCTGCGGGAATGAGACACTAACACAACTCTGAAAGGAGCCCCTCCTTTCTAGATGTTGAGTTTGGCTCCTGGCACCCTGATGGCTGAGCAGCCCCACTCCGCCTGGACAAAGCCGGACCTGTGCTCCTACAGGAGCAAGTTTCCACAAGTCCAGAAAACTGTAAAGATCATCAGCTGTGGTTCCTACGGTTTAAATGTTCCCACCATTACAGACAGTAATTCATGTTTCCCACTTTAAATAAGTTTAAATTTGGCTAAGACCCTCCAGTCAAAATCCACAGGCTTTTGTCCAGTACACGAAGATGGTCGTGACTGATGAGTGTTAAGTAAGGGAAGGGTTTGAGGAAGCTCCCCCCATAGAAATGCGGCTCAGCGTGGCTGCTGGAGGTTTCTGCTGCACACACGACCGCCAAAACACACCTTCCTGTTCCCGTTTTGTAGAGTGTCACTACAGAAGCCTGTGTGTTCCAAGAGCACCTACGCTATGCGCGTTACTTGGTAGAAACTAAAAAAAGTCCGGTTGTACTTTTCAGTGCAAGCCAAAGGCAGCATTTGGTCAGTCCATGCGGATTTTGTCAGTTCAATCCCAGTTCCCGCGGGTGATGTGCCCGGCGGGCCCGGTCTCTTGGCAGCGATGCCGCACAGCAGCAGCGCCCGGTACACGCGGTGTCAGGAATCAGACAGGGCGGAGCATGGCGACAGCACAACCGCGGGGATCTGAGGGGAGCAGCACCACAGCCCCCGGGCCCTCCCGTTCCTGGGGCTCGGCCCCTCTCCCTAAAGGCGACACATCTCCCTCTGGGGCTGCGCTCGCCGGGGAGAAGCCCGAGTTGCCCCGGACAGTGTCCGGCGGGGCAGCACTCACCAAGCAGCAGGCTGGCATTCATGCAGTCGAGGAGCAGCCCGCCGAGAACCGACCCGCCCAGGCAGCCCAGGGACCGGCCCACGAAGATGTAGTAGATGTCGCTGACGTTCTTGCGGACGTTGGCGGCCAGGTTGGGGAAGGTGGGACCCAGCACGGCGATGCTCATCCCCTGCAGGGCAGAGCGCGGGGTCACTTCGCCTGTCCCGGGGAAGGGTCCGCACCGCCCCCCGCCGCCGCCGGGCCGCCCTCGCTCATTCACCCACCAGCCCCAGGAAGGAGGCGCAGAGCACCCCGGTCGTGCACCAGCGCAGCACG
>VZTA01024066.1:67274-112234 GCA_013398855.1 Mohoua ochrocephala | reverse complement strand
CCGCGCACGGCGCTGGGAGGAGCGGGAGGAGGCTCGGGGAGAGGAGCGGGAGAAGCGCCGGGCTCGGCCCCGGGGGGCGACACCGCCTCCCCCTCCGCCGGGGGCTCCTCTTGGGAACGGCGCTCGGCGCTGGGGAGCGACATTCCCGGGACCGCTGGCACTCGACACCGCTGCAGGCTTCTTACGCAGTGCCTGGAGAAGTGCCCTTATAAACCAGCATTAATTACTTAATTTATTACTTTATTTATTTTTAATCTGTGTTATCACTCAAACTGCACTCGACCTTTCAGACAGCCGATCATAAAAAGGTCTTTATCTTCTACAATGACTGTAGTATGTCACGCTAATTAAAGCTTCTCAAGAGGGAGAGAGCTGCTGGGTCTCCTAAGGACAGGTATTAAAACATGCCCGGTACTAAAAGTACCGAGTATTAAAACTACATAAATTCCTACCCCTCACGTGGAGCAGCTCACAGGCTGTGCCACAAGTCTCAGCTCATGCTCCCTGTCTGGCACCGAGGTGCTGCTCCCTGTAGGAAAGGCTCCGAGTTTCACCATACCTGGTGAGTTTAAGCATCACAAACATCTCAAAAGATAATTCCAAACTGCACTGCTTTGTTTTGCGAGTTGTTCATGACAAATAGGTACTGGGATGTAACAGTGCCTGGACAGGGAGCAACCCGTTCCCGTTTCTCCTGGCACTGGCAAGCATGTTGCAAGCATCTTCCTGTTCAGGAGAGCCTGGGCGCATTGAGGCGTTAAAAAAAATGTAGCTTCTTGCTACAAGTACCACTGGCAGATAACTTTTAAACCTGATCGATCCCGCATTCATACCTTCGCAAGAGGGCAGAGTCTGAACCACGAGATATCTGCAGAACACTGCTGAACTTGTGTTCATAGGTCCCGTGGTAGAGACAATTCCAGATAAAATAACTTCAACCATAAAACACCAGTAGTCATACACGAGGCAAACCACACTTCGAGATGTTAGTATTTTGCCTTGTTATAAAAACAGCTTCCTGAAAAAGGTAGAGCAGTGTTTGAAATGCCTTCCCCAGGCTTCTCCTCACCGTTGTTTTACACACCTACAGAGAAGTCTTGTACATTGAGAGCGTACCAATGGCAGCAGCACCCAGGCACTTATAAAGGTTTTGGGCATCTTTTTCAAATTTAATTTGAACTACAGGCAGCCTAGAGGATAACCCCAGGTGAAAAGGGAATATTTCACCCACATAATCTGATATATTTATCAAAGAAATTAAATATTTGGCCCTACTACAAAGGAAAGGTGAATGAATTCCTGGGACTTAGTGAAGCTGTCAATGAGGAAACACTTCATGTTTCATACCGCCAAGGTAAGTCAAAGGGAAATTGGTAGCAGGCCAGTAAATGATTAAAGGTCCCACTGAATTACACTGGCAGTTCATGAAGCAAAATCAGAATTCTTTTAAAACACCGCTCAAGCTTATTTTACCACAGTTTCTGACCCTCCCTCAATTTGCCTTCTGCCTGTTGTGAATAGAGTTGTTTCTGCAAGACTGATATTAAGCCCCAGAATGGAAAATAGAGAAGATAATTTTTTCAGAAACAAGCAACTCAGTAGTTTTGGTTTGTAAATCATTAGTCTTAAAATGGATTGTCAGTGCAATCAGAATGAAATGGGTTGCACCATATATTAATTTAGGAGCAAATGTAATGGGGACATTTCAGTCAGACCACAGTGGCAATAAAAGCTGTAAAGACTTTTATACAAAAGTCTGCACACTAGATCAAAAAATTATCAGAATACAAGATAAAATTACTTTTTCAAAATGACAACTTTTACACAAGACTAAGACTAAAAATTATGCATGCAGTAATAAATGGAGCACTTGAGGTCTACCATCTTTATTCTGAGTAATTTGAGACTGATCACAGTTACTTTAGCACCATAAAAAACATTAAACATTCACTTTTTACCCTTCTAACAAAGCAGAACTTGAAAGACTGGAGTTAAGGCTAGCAAAACGTGTATCCTTTAATATCAAAAACAACATACAAAATATGATGTCTATAAAGATACTTAAACATGTCAGTGTTGTCAATATTAGCAAACAGGTTAGTATAAAATCCCTCTAATCTTAGCATATGCACTTCCAAAACATTACAACTGTTGACACAATATAGATACAGACTAGAAGGCACACTGCACATATGCCAAAGTTTACGTGACTAGAAACCCACTGCCTGGCTGGAACTCTAATGCTGCTGTGCTTGTCAACAGGGAGACACACACACAAAGAAAGGGATGGCTTTTTCCTCAGCCATCTCCCACCTTCCAGTACTGCACCTCTCCCCCAGTGAAATGCAGAACATTCGTGCACACCCTGGTCAAAGTACATTGTATTTACAGATACATGCACACAGACTCTTAATAGCAGAGGGTCCTTTCTGACTTCTGTAACACTTCCAGCTCTCCAAAGGGGAATCCAGACCCCAGACCAGGCATCGCCTCGGCTCCCTGCTCAGAGAGCCCAGCTGAGCCCTTCTGCGAGCAGCGAGGCAGGGAACTGCCCCGTGCCGGCACAGGGAGAACCCAGCTGCTTAAGCTGACTCGCATGGATGACCTGAAGGGTTGTAGCACTGATTCCCAACCTGACATACTCCCTTTGGAGCTGCAAGGAAGCATCTCCTATCCCTTTGGCATGTACTACCTGAGGCAAGGAACTGAGCAGGCCACTTCTGCTTTTCAATGGCAGCGTCCCTTTTTTTACACCACGAGCCTGTGATCAGAGCATTCATCCGGTACCCGCGAGAGCTGCCTCCAGCAGGGCTGGTCCAACCTCACACCTCCTGCTCCAAAACCTGCCCGCTCTGCCGGGCTGTGGCTGCTCAAGGGGTTCATCCAGGGAAGGCTGGGAAGCACCACCCGTATCCAATGCATCGGGCATCAGTTTGACAACCCGGTGTCCCTGCAGGGAGGGGGGATGTACATGCCCAGACACTGTGCATGAAGTGCCAAAGGAGAACAGCGTCAGTTTGTCTGCCCCACCTGATGCCAAACACACCCTGAAGAAAGGCCACGGAACAGCTGTAGCATCTTGGACTTGTGGGAGCAATTTTCAGGGACAATAAATGGTCACTGGAAATAAAATTAGAAAAATAATTTAAATGCTAATGCTGAACAGACAAAGACCTGGATGCCAGAAATTCTAACTACGCTGTAATTTGAAGCCTGGGTTTGAGACTTGTACAGGTCTTCAAAAGCAGCCAGGACAAATCCAGCAATACTTTATTAGTTATACATTGGATAGCATTGCATAGCTGAGATGTAAATAAGAACCCAAAGGGTTTCCATTATTTCAGGCTCTTTGCTGAACAGTTTTCTTAAGATCAAAAGGATCTCTTACCTACTGAAAAGGTATTAAACCAACCAAACCTTGCTCAAAATTAGTACTGGTTTCAAGATCTGGCATATTAAATGACAGCATCAAGTAGGACTGGAAATTTCACACTGCCATTTTAAGTGAACCTCTTTCTACTCATTTTCTTCCAAAGATTTACCCTGAGAACATTCAATGAAAAGATAATTACTCTGTTTATAGGATAGGAGAATAATGTCTATGGAAGGTACTCTATGAACTGTTCTCAAGAGAGGGATGTATCAGAATGATTTAATGAATTAAGTTACTATTTTAATTTTAGAATCTACCCCCAACAAGATTAAATCTGGCATGATTTGGGTCATCAAAATAGGATTTCAGCAGGTTTCCCATGAACAGGTTTTCACACCTAAAAATAAATTGTTACAAAATCTTATTTACATGTATTCAGTTAAAACAAAATTGAATATTCAGTCCTTTTCTCCAGTTCTGCAATATTCAATATTTTTAAAAATAAATTTACCGAATAGTTGCTATTTGTGTAGGGTTTCTCATGTTTTAGTTAGTTTGGGGATTTATTTGGTTTTTTTTTTAAAGAGAGTCATCTAGCTTCATTTTTAAAACCTCAAGGCATACAGAACCTTGTGTCTCTCAATAAGTTTCTCAGTGGTTGGTCAGCATCAGGCACAAACAATTTGAGCTTGTTTTCCTCTTACCTGGCTTTGGGACACAAACACCTCATGCTTTTGTCCAGAAAAGAGCATTTGCTACTGGACATTTCCCCCACAGGTACAAGCTAACAGAAAGGATGCTAATAGAGTTCTTACACAGTAACTTACTTTATCTTCTCTGAAAAACCTTTCCAATTTTAGCACTGTGGCAAAACAAGCACTGGCAGCAGAAATGGGTTCATTATTCCAACACCATCACAGCAGCAGAGCTTCCTTACCCCTAACTCTGCTTCCCTCTCACCCAGCATCCCACTCACTAGCTGGTTTTACCATAGGAATCACTCCTAAGCAACTATTCATTGTACCCTCCTCATGGAGTCATGGGTTTTGCGGTTTTTTGGTTCGTCGTTTTGGGGGTTTTTATAAATTTGATGCAATTTTAGTTACTCAAATATGAGAGTTTGGATCTTTATTTTTTTTAAACAGCATGGCAATAATTAATCCATACTATTGTTATACCATTTCTGTGTCATTTATAAAACTTAGCAACAATTATTTTATAGACTGTCCCAGATAACTTACAGAGATACAGAGCAGCACGCTGGGAAGATGCTGTAATTACACCAAGATACCTGGTCACAATCATTTCAAATTGCACCAGTGATAAAAAAAGCAGCAGCTTTGTTTTTGGTATAAAACTCAGGGCTAAAAACATGTGAAATGCAAGATCTGTGGTGAACACCAATTTTTCATGAAAGAACAACAGGAAACGAGAGTCTTTTACCACACTTAGCCAACACCACCTTCTGCATTGCCCAAATGGAAAATAATACTGAATATCACGTTCTACAGAAACACTCCAGACAAGAGCAGCATTGGCTGTCAGCATCACTTTTGTAATGAAGGCAGTAATTTTAATTAACACCACTATGCATATTTTAATTACATTTTTAGAAGTACTTGCAATGTGTCAAAGCACAAGTCCCAGTGAACCTGAACCCCGGTTTTCCAGATTGGCTTTCCCCCCCCCACCTCCACGTCCCTCCACATGTGTCTCTCTAACATTTTAAGATTCAATTCTTTTAGGCCTCACTCATGCAAAGTAGAGATTGAAATTCTGCAATATAAAAAAAAGTCTGAGCTTTGGTCTACAATAATTAGGATGCTTTGCATGATTATATTTAAAGAACTTCTGTCAGTTGCTAGATGTAAACATTAAATGCAGTAGTATTGCTGTTTTGTATGGGTTTTCTGAGCAATTTCCTACAACACTGGAAAAAGAAGAATGAAAATAGGAAAGACAATAAAGGTTATAATTTTAAAAAAACAAAAACAGTATGCCTCCATGGTTTATGTAAAGAACAAGAACAGTTACTAATTAAAAAAAGCACTTAAATACACATTTTGTCCAGATCACATTTAGTTTACTCTTTGCTATGACAGTTTTAAATGAGGCAACAAAAATTATTGAATGGATATCAAATGGACCTGAAACAAAGAATGATTAAGTATTCCAGTGATTGCTGAACCATATCCACAAATAAGCAATGTGCTTAGAAGTGTTTTACGATAAACTGAGAAGCAGTGTTTTCATCTCAAAGTATTATGCTTTTAAACATTTTTCAGAAAAAGAGGTTACTTTTGCTTGACAAACAGTGCATAATACCTAAGAATACATAAGCAATGGGGCCATTTGTTTAGGATGTTAAGCAAGAAATAGGACATGCAAAGGCATTTATTTATATTTGAATAAAATATGGAGCCATATAACCTACAGGCAATTGAGCACAGCTATAAAGACCTGTAATAAACCTGCATGTTCACTTAGTGCAAAAGTCTTTAATTGCTGAATGTTGTTTTAATAGCTCGTGTATATTTCCACGTTAAAAACAACTTGGTATTGCACTTAGAATGTATCCTTTAAAGCTGTCTTGGTTTTAAGAAAAAAAAAAAAAAAAAAGAAATCCTAACAAGTACAACAGAATAATTTGAAATTTAGTCTAATTCACAATACTGCTCCAAAGAATTAATCAGTACAGTTTCAAAACTATCTACTACTCTGAGGTTTGGCTGAAAAAAGATTTATACACATACACCTTAAGGGCATTGCCTTCACCAAATAATAATAATAATAATAATAATAATAAAAAATCTATTATTCAGCAGCTTTACTTCTGAACGTGTTTGCACTTGGAGCTTGGTTTGCCCATATTCAAAACCTGGGCCCATCAAAAATGCCATCCTTAATGTTCTTTGTCTGGGCTACTGTGAAAGGTGAATGCAAACACAAGTGAGTGTTTCAGCAGTTGTTTAATAATTTAGCTTTCTAATGAAAAAATCATTTCAGCAAAAAGATGCATATTTGTGTTCATTATAAATGAGAATTATAAAAGACTGTAAACAGCATGAGAAACTTCAAAAAACAGATCAGTCAAAAGAGCTACTACATTATCCAGTATAAACACGCAGGGGCGTGCCTGCAGTGGATGGATCATAGATATCATTGAAGAATCCCGGGTCAGTGAAGGAAAAACAGCTTTCACATTTCCAGATATCAGTTCTGATGGATTAGAAAAATATTCTCTTCACACACAGAATCACTACACACGGACACACTAAAGCTACAAAACTTCAAATACCTTGAAAATGTGGCTTGAAATCAAATTCAAAGACTTGTCAAAAAAGTTCAATGGTACAAAAGATTCTTGTAGCAGTTTTGCAATTTGAGCAATAGTTCAAGACTTCTTCAGTATCGTGTAATATCTTCAGCCAAAAAGTAGAAACCTAGCTTCAGTAGGAGGAGGTCGGGATGATACAGGGTCAAAAACATGCATCAAAAGCCAGAATCCAGTTCTTTGACTGGCTTTTCTGTTGCGTCCGACACCAAAGTGCTTTCGTTTTCCAGCATTTTCTCAGTAGTTTCTCCATCAACAGCTTTTGCTCTCTCTTTCAACTTCTGCCGTTCATGGACCCAGGGGATGAAGCACAAAATAGCTCCTCCGATGAGGGGAGGGACTCCAGCCAGGTAAAACGCTACGTCGTAGGTGCCGAGCTTATCCCGCAGCAACCCTGCAAAGGCAGGAAGTTACCACTCATAAATAAAGGGGCCTCAGGAATCTACGAAAAACAGGTCATGGCTTCACATTCGGAAACCAAAGAGCTGGCACAGATTATAAACCATTAGAGCCTGACAACCTGATGGCCAAACAGAGGGGTACATGCAGGTAGAAAGGTATTCCAGAGTTGATTTGGAGCAGTAATGAAGAGCTCAGTATGTCACCCCTCGACCAATTAAAAATTGCTTAATTGCCATCCACTAAAAACATGCACCATCTTTCCTACTTGAAAATTGCTCAACTGAGCTTCTCCAGCACTTGTATCTTGCCACGACTTAGAGAAATTCTCCCTCTTCTGGTAACAGTTACCTTTGATCAATATGCCCATCCCTCTAATTCTAGATGTAGACCAATTATTGCATCCCTCATAGCCTCTAACTAAAAACTGTGTTTTCCAATAATTCCCTCTAATTGCTCTCCACAAATTCCTCCCATTAGTCAAATTCTATTTAAGTATTAATAGCTGTGACAGTACATCCAGATCAGGAAGCACCTAGTCTGTGCTGTTCTAGTTTTAAAATTTTGTCCTTTATAATGCTGCATAGTTCAGTTATGTCTTATAAAGTACCTTTCAGTAGCACTCACCAGACCTCAGGGTAAACTACCACTGAAAATCATCAGTGGTGAGGAATACACTTTAGCTATTTCTACCTCCCAAGAACTTCCAAGTTTTCATCTTTAAAACCTGTGTTTTTTCAGTCTCTCACCAAAGAATGAATAAAGCCAGCATTCCTACTTATGAGGAGCAATTGAAGTGACTGGAGCCTTTCTCCTCACAATGATTTTAACATGAACAAATTTTGGAATCCAGTTAATTTTCAGATTTTAATTTGGAGGCCCTCTGTAACACAAGCAACCAATAGGCTGTCACTTGTACAGCACGGGAAGTGTCAGGTCCTAAATCCAACTGGAAACCTATCTTTCTTTGGAGAAATGTTTTATACCTGCACAACAATGAAAAAGACTGAGCAAACTTTGAAGAGTGAAGTAAATTAATAACCCGTGAGTAGCAGTTAAATTCCCTGTATCTTCTCAAGCACAAACCAAGAAAACTTCCAATGTCAGTGCTCTGCACACGATGCAGGAATGGGAAACAGCCAAAAAGTCATGGAAACATAGAAACATTTACAGCTACAAACCCTGTCTACACTCACCTGCAATGGGTGGGCCAACTGTCATAGGCACTGACATGAGCCCAAGCAGAAATCCGATGGCCTGGGAGACATCCTGGGCCCCCACGAGCTCGAAGGCAATAGGAGCCATAATGCAAATGAAGCACCCATCAAACAGGCCCATGAAGAGACAGACAGCAACGAGAGCTCCAAAGACATTGCACAGTGGAATCATCATAGACATCAGCCCAATAAAAAAGAATGAGGCCACCTAAATGTGAACAAGGGAAAAAATATAACAATGCATTGCATCCAATTTGCAAATCGTAAGGGACCAGATGAACTTCCTTGCATTTGCAATGAATTAGATTGCCTGCCTGTATTTACTTTAAAATAAATATAATCAGTCTCCATGGATTACCACCATCAGAAGTTACACACCAAGATAAAACAAACACATAACTCATGACAGGCAAAGAAATCCCACCACCCGTTTCGCAAGCTTTGAAAATGCAATTGAAATCCACTGTCCTACAGTGATTGTGTAAGGTCATTTCTCATGCACCAACATTTTTTGAGAAATTGCTCCCTGCTCTTTCCACAAATAAAAGTCACAGGAATATTAGAAGTTTAAGATGGCTGAAACACTGTAATTAACTCCTCACTATTGTAAGTTAAGTGAAAATGTCAATATTATGAGTGGTTATTTCAGGGTGCTTATATTCAACGGAAGTGAAAACATTACAATTTTTCCATTAAAAAAAATCTTGATACATTGGTGCAGTCATGCATACTTACAAAGATTTTCTAATATAATCTTAGATTATTTATTTGTTTTAAATTAAAGGACTAAGACTGTCTTTCAGCCAATTTTAGCAGAATTAAAAAGAAAATAAAAGAGGTAACAGTTTTGCCTGTGCACCATCCATATGTAAGCATTGGAAACCAGTGTTCCACCTAACTGCAATAATACATCAAGGAATCTAAATTTATCCATGACAAGAAATACTCCAGCAGAAAGGTGATTCTCTCCTAAGAATTTTTGGTTTCCATGATGCAGTGCAGACAATCCCCACTAGATGCCTCCCTTGCTATTCATTTTAAGAGACCAAATGGCGAACACCTCGCGGTTGCCAACATGAAAGTGAACTAAAGCTTTTCCAAAATCCCGCACTAACACTGCTAGTTTCTCTAAAAAAACATCATTTATAAGCGTGGAGGGAAAGAAGTGTATATCCTCCTTCATCTCCAAGCTTCGGCATTTCTGGAAGCCAGGACTCTTCCTGCAAAATCTCCTCAGCTAAGCACCTCTTACATTCCCATGGCCCGACCCCTGTGTACTATGCACAGAACGTATTTGACACCGAATTAGTGCCTGTCAAAGATCAAGAGATCCAAAATCCTTAACAGAGAAACATGAGTTAATTTTTCCCCTTTCTGCAACCATTATGAAATCACGGGATAAAACAGAGAAAGCAGAATCTAGAGAATCCCCAAAGGTTCTCACTCACATGCTAATGATCAGTAATTTCTTTCATTCCCAGCTGAAAACAGCCAGCAGGAAATACACATTTTCTTAGCATTAAAAACAAAAATCAGAGATTCATGAAGTTTGCACCAAAGGCTCCTAGCCTCAAAAACCATACATTGAATTTCCTAGAGTTTTGAAACCTCTCAAATTTGAATCTCCAGTCAGTTAAATCTGCTTACTTATTAATAGTACCCAAAACCAAAGCCCTCAGAACACACAGTTCTGAAACAATGTAGAAACAATAAAGACATACCTGTAAATAAATTTTTTTTGCACCAGGAATATAATCTGCAACTCTGCCAAAGATCAATCTGCCAACTCCTGAAGTAATGCCCAGACATAGCAGAAGCACTTCTTCTGGCACGCTGTCACCAAATCTGTCTTTTACATGATTCATCTGTTTAAAAAGAGAAAATAAATTTGCTTTAGAATTAAAAGATAGACCTTGGAAAACATGAGTCAAATAGAAGTCATCTGTCAGTCTCAGACTTACAAATTCAGCTTCAAATGGTCATCTGACTTACTCTGCTTTTACATTAGATTTTAGAATGCAGTATTCAGTGCAACGCAATAAAAAGAATCTGAAATGTGTTGTTGCTTTATCCACAATTAAGGAACTTAATTCAGGAAAACAAAAAGGCTCTAATACCAAAGGAAAAAAAAAAAAAAAGAAGATAACTCCAACCACTCTTAATTTACTAGTCATATAGTCAAAGCAACTCAGAACCCCACAGGCTGTCTGGAACTGGTTGCTTCCCTGGCTGGGGCTCTCAGGTGTGCAGGGCTGAGTGATTAATGGGAATCACTGCAATGGGAATTACTGCTCTGTGCATTCAGACAGACACACAGGCTACCACACTCGCAACACAGCTCAGGGCAGGAGCAAGCAGCAGGGAGCTGGAGACCAGGCAGTGCAAGTAGGAGAGGCCCTCCAGAATGTCTCATCCCAACATCCATGATGTCCAGGGGCAGGGAGGAAGAGGGGCAGCGACCAGCTGCAGTGCCAAACACAGCAGCAAGCACTGCCACGAGAGGGTGCAGCTACAGCAGCAATGGACAGGGCAGGCAGGGAGAATGATGGAGCAGCCACTTCAGCCTGAAGAACCAAAGCAACTGATCGATGGTCCTGGCAGCTGGCTGTTGGCCACAACAGGATGAACTACCAGGGTCAGGAATTCCAACTTTTCAAGTCATGTTAAAGAAAAAAAAAATATATAGATAGATATCTATATATATATCTCACCAGACTGGCTTGATGGATTTGGATTTTTTTATATTACCTCTATTTCCACAGTGGTTTTTGTCTGTAGTTTTTGCTGTGGTTTTTTTTATCTTTTTTTTATTTTCGGGGGTTTTTTTAATCAACCCCAAAGACCAGGAAATTACCCACAAGATACTTTTTTGCACTATTGCTTGTTGGAGCATGCTTGGCAATACCAAATATGCCAAAGTGGTCGCTAGAAGATGTAGAAATCATTTGCACAGTCCTGCAATCTCTGTGCTCATAAGTAGTTCTGAACAAGAACAGTAAAAACAAGTGAAAGCTCGGAGGTGTGAAAGAGCAAACAGAAGAAACTGATTTTAAGTCAAGATGTAGTAAGAACATTTGAGAGACAAGGTAACCACAAGCTGATATCACTGAAAACCAGAGAACCCTTAATTTCCTATCTATAAAATGAAAAAGTTCCATTTTAGTAAATACTTCTAGAGCAAAATAGTCTAGATTCTTTCCTGGCCAGAATGTTAATATACAAGCCAAGCCCTTTTTTCCAACAAGAAAACAGGACTTGCTGAGTAAGACCAATTTTCTTAAGCATTAAATCTATTGGGTTTTTTTCCCACATGTCACAGAAAGCCTATTGAATCTAATATTAATCTGTCCAATATAACTGATTTTGTAAGAAAGAAAAAAACCAAGGGAGTTTATTCTAGTTTTAAAGAAAAACTTTTAAATTGAAGACAGGTGCTTGCTCTGTTTTTTTCTTTGCTTTGTAAGACACATTTGGGAACAGAATCTGATGCAATTTTTCATTTGAAATGACATCTAAACATAAAAGATAAGCTGGTCTACTTATTCCCTTTCTGCCAAAGGTGAGAAAAGGCAAAGCTGACAGTTTTCCCACCCCTGCCTTTATGTACCTTTAGGTGTCAACACCTGCTGGCGAGATAAGCAAAGGCGTTCTTTGCAATTTTTGTCACCTGTTCCACTTCCAGGTTTCTGCAGCCTCCAGACTGCTTAATTAGCAGGCCTGATCCATCCACTCCCTGGAGGCTTTTCAAGAGGCAAGATAAAGCTCTGTATCTAGATAACTATTAACCCTGCACCTGCAACTGAGTAACTGGATTTCTCAAAGTAGCACAGGGGGTGAAATGCTGCCACTCTTAGATCAAGGAGGGAAAACACTGATTCAATGAACTCCTTATAAGCGAGGAAATAACCACTGCTCATCCCAAACTTCAACTATCTAAATTAGTATATTTTTTTTTAGCTTTCACTGCTCTTAAACACACCTATAACCTTAAAGAAAGCTTCCAACTAGATATGGGGAGAAACATTTTCCTCAGGAAGGCAGTGGCTCGGGCTGTCCAGAGAGCTTGTTTTGGTCTCTTTCCTTGGAGGTTTTTCAGGACCAAGTGCACAAAGCCCTGAGCAACCTGGCCTGATCTCTCAAAGCTGACCCTCAGATCCTTAACAGCATATTCAATCTTCAGTGACACAGTCACTGAGTAAGCTGTAAGCAACAGCAGTATAAACTGCCTGAAAATGCAGTGATTCAGGACTAATTCAGTCCTGTAAGCGTAACTCTAGGTTAAATATATTTATGAAGTAGCTCAAGCAAGATTCAGATTTCCACAGCTTTTTAGCTGTTAAAACTACTCAAAAATCCCACGATGAGCAATTGCTTGTGAACCATCTCACAGGCATTAACACTCTCATCACTGCAGAACTGCACAGGTTGTAATTATATGACTCTTCAGGCATTGTCTACAGCAGCCAAATGGGGACCCAGGCAGCAAAGGCCAAAGCATTTCACTGTGTCTTGTGCCCGTTCTCAGTAATGTACCTGCCTCTTCACTCAGGGCTGTGTGCATGCTGAGTTACAGGGCTAATGTTTCCCAATGTAGAAAAGACCTGGTTGGGCCAGGCAAAATTACAGTCCAGAGTAGCACGGCTTCTTCATTATTTAAAAATGTAATTTATCCTTGTACAATCCAGTTTTCCAAATCAAGGTATAGACAGTGGAGACTAGAACTGAATGCATCCCTGGCACCAGCTTTCTGCTTTATACCTGTGCTCTCTGCTATCAGGGTAACACACACAGAGCTTGTTGTCCAAATTCTCCTTACTGTTAGAATGAGACTAGAAGAAATATCAGCCACTTGGTAGTGGCTGGAATGCTTTCTGATAGATGGTTTTGGTTGACCTCTCTCAAACCAACTAACATCCAGCTTTTGCTAAGACCTTCCCTTCACTGCACACACATTGCAGCTGCATTCACACAGTGAATCAAAGACACCAATCTGAGCAAAGCTGTAGCTCCTTTTTTTCCAAACACAAAGAACCTGAATCTGAAAGAAGTGGTTATGAACTAGTAAGAAATAATTCTGTCAATCACTTTCTTCCCATGTATATTCCATTTCGGGGATTCCCAATCAAGCAAAGCTTTAGTAGGCTAAATGCAATAGTCTCTCTGACCAACAGAGATGGCCAACAGCAATATATAACTTAGGAAACTCTAAGCACATTAAAATCACCATTTTCTTCAATTACTGATGCAAGTCCTGATGTCTGACACTTTGACTGAAAACAAGTGTAAGGATAAACAGAGAACTGCTGGTACCATTGGTATACTGGAGATATTATTCCTAACTGCTCCAAATTAAGTTTCCTGAAAGAGCTGAAGGGGTGTAGAAGCCTAGAAGATAAGGGCTAGAAGATAAGGACATGTGCATGCCTCAAACGCTGATAGCCAGACAGCTGTGGAACCAACCAAGGATTGTTGGTAATAACAGCCGAGGATTGTTGGCAATAACATACTGTGAAAAAGAACAGGATGTGGCTGGAGGAGGGGGCCACACGGAGGTAGGGCAGCACTTTTCCAGGACAAATGTCCTTGTTCTGGCTCCTGGAGATAAGCATAACAGAATGGTGCAAGCACAGGAATGAGGTCGAGAAGCCAGCACGGGCTGTAGGGGGGAATCACGACCAAAGAGCCCTGAAACCCCCAACCCATTTCCAGGAAGGTCTACAAGAACAGACTGTGCATAAGTTTCTCACTTTCTATGCAACTTAGTTATCTCCAGGGCAGAGAGAAGTGCCCACCAAGTCCAGGGGGCACCCTGGCCATCCCATCAGCTGGATCAACACTGCAGCCAGGACTAGTGACCTATTTCTTTGCAGTGAACTGTCCTGGATGATTGGAAGTTTCAGAAAGTGCTAAAAAGCAGAGCATAAAGTAACTCTGGATAAGTCACTGTTTATTCTCCAACATATGGACTCACCACAAAAATGAGGGGTAAGGAGGGTGAGAAACAGAAAAAGAAACTTGGTTGTTTGAGCTTGTTGAGCTTTATGATACCGGGCACCTGGAAGATCATTTAATGCAGATACGTTTCTGGTCCAGACTCCACCAAAGAAACTTTTACTGATGAGCAAAAAACCAGCAAAACGAGGCAGCAACTCCTGAACTTCTACAGAAAAGATGATCTTCATGTTAAGAGACAGAAGTAGCATTACTAATACCTAACAGGGATCCATTTTTAAGAGAGTGCCAACATCCTGAGATAATTTCTATGAAATGTTACTGTATCAAAGTGTCTTCACATGGCAAATAGGCATATATGCACTGTCAAAAAATTCCTGCTTACACACTTGCCCCAACAGTGGTAATACCTATTTTTTTCTCTTGTCAATTTAAACTATGTAGAGAACAAGGAGAAAATTAAATAAGCAAGGTGATTTATTACATGGCAATAGGGAAATTTACTCTTATTCCACTGAGTAAAGCAGATAAAACAGAATAATTCATACATCATGAAGATTCAGAACAAGCATCATCTGAATTTCTTAAGTAAAACTGAACACAACAGTTAACAGGTTAACTGTTAAGCCTATTTAACATAAAAACCCTAAGCATTAAAAAAATCAAAAAAACTCAAGGCTAACAATTACACAGTTAAAAGCGTTTTGAGGGTATTTTTCCCAAGAACAGCTAGTCCTGAAGCCATATGCCCTAAATAAAAATAATTTTAAAAAATCTCAGAACTGTTAGTGTTATCCTAAAGAGCATGTGAAGGAAACCAGTGGCTTGGTGTGGCTTGGGCAGCAGCAGCAAGAGAGATAAGGCACACACACATCTTTGGAAGCTCACAAAGGATGCAGAATAAAGCCAGGGATCCACAAGAACTGAAGTGTTATGTACACAAGGGACCAGAGTTAAATTGTTGGGTAAAAATTATCCTTTTAAAACATTTTTTTAAATGAATCCTATTTGTGTCTACAATCCATAATTTACAGTCTCTGTTTCTTGCAGCCTAAAGCAGCACTCCCAGGGCCTATTTTACTCTCAAAACTCAGCTATGTCCAGGATCAGCTACTATCAGCACATCTTTGAGAGTTACAGGTCAATCGCATTAATCTGAATTTCCAGAATAACAGCAGAAAAGGAAACAAAACCAGAACTATTTATAAACATCTAACAGGTAACATCACAAACTAAGGATCAACATAGATTTGTGGGGGAAAAAATAAAACAAACAAACAACCCTAATTTCTCTAATTTCTCTCTGTTACATAGTAGGTAGCAAACCTGGCCTGCACAGGACAGGGCAGATGTAACAAATCTTGACTTTGGCCAGCATTTAGGAATTCTCTCAAACATAATTCTTATGAGCCAGTTTAGAATACGTGTCTAATACAAGAATAATAAAATACATCAATTTGGGACATGACAGGACCTTTATGTACTGCTCAGTAACAGTAAGGCCTCAGCTGATTTTTTTATGTCCTGTTTTGTTCATTACTCATTATTACATGGACCATGTGTACCGAATCCAAAAGAAAGACCTGGCAACAAACAAATTTGATAAGCATGACTTAAGAAAAAAGATTTTCAAAAATAATTATTTTAAAAGGTGCTACACCAAAGTAAGTTGGTACTCAAAAAAAAAAAAAGGGTAAATCGGATAAAGTACCAGCATATCTCCAAGTCTTGTTTTCTATGATTCCCAAAGTGATTTGTTGGATGTCTTAGAATAGTTTCAGATACATACTTACTGAGTGTTACAACTTAAAAACTCTTCTTTTAGTTCTAGCTTGGTAAAACTCTGCTGCACATTTGATTAAAAGGAAACCTACGACTGAAGCAAGCAATTTTCTAACATTACCACTTACATCACACTTGTAAAAACTTCAGTCATTCTTTCCAAATCCTTGTGGCATTTACTAAGGTAATAATATGTTATCAGTTTCCAACTTAAGTAATTAAAACTGAGCACATTACATGATACGCTACGATTAAGAAATTATGGAATATCAAAACAATGGATTAGGCTATCCTGTACAAATACTGTACAGTGCTGCTGTTGTGTCCTAAGAGAGGTTGACCTCCTTGCTCAGCACCAGCATCTGTGCTACTTATATTACACCTCTCAGGGCTAGACTCCTTAAACCATACGACCAAGGCAAGTAAAATCCAAACAGATTCTCTATCACCACAGAATTCCCAGGGCATCCGTAGCACTTCAGCATTAGAGATCTCCTTGTGGACAGGGTCATAATCCCCTCAGCTTTCACAAACCTGGCTGAAGCACCTGACTCATTCCACTGGGGAACAGAAGAAAGCTCTCAAGTGTCTCAATTCTTCAAGAAAGTCCCAAATACACTGCCAAGTATATACCAGGTCAGGGCCTTGAGAAATTGAATCAAGTAGTCAAATTTTCATTTAAATCCCAAGGAAAAGATGACAATGATAGTCTCTCCTCCTCGTAGAGAGATACTCAGGATACAGACATTTATGTTCCTTTTTTTTTTCCTGCCTGGAACAATCCAAAACCCCTCCTTTTTCTAGGAAATATTCTGCTCAGTAGTAATGACAAATTTAACTCAATCATCAGAAAAGAACCCGAAAAATAGCTCAGAGCTTGACAATTACTACAATCAAATAGAAAGAGCTGGGTTCTGAGATCTCCTCAATGGAAGATCCAAAACACATGGTAAGAAATTCACAAGTCTGAATAGGACTTAAAAAGCAAAGAGGTTTTCCACACAGCTCTTCTTGGAGCAGGAACTGGACACAAAAGGTGGTCTGTATATAAGTGAAGGAATTTGGCAATGAGTTTCTGTTACTTTCTATGAGGACAGCAGGGCAAAACCAGCTGTGACCTCAGGTTTCTGGGCACGAGAAGAGTTTGAAGAGTTCAATTCAAGCCAAGATGTTTCAAGCATCCAAAGACAGGAATTTGAGTTTACCATTAAAATAGCATTAAAACAAAAAAAAAAGGATAACACACTTTGCAATTTACTCTGACTTTGAACTGTACACTCCATCTGCTATCAGAATAGTTTGTATTATGCCAGAGTACATGAAGCAGTGTGCTGGTAGAGACTGATACAAAGGAAATCAAAATGAAACTCAGACCTTTCAACCTGCCAGTATTGCACAGACCTGAGGAAGACTGCTTTGTTTTTATCCTTCAGGGTCACCACGTAGTTTGTACCTGAGCGTACCTGTTACCTAATTTATTTTTAAAACTTTCGTTTATTTTTACTTCTAAAAAAACCTCAGAAAACTTTTGTTTTATTCTTTTTTGTTTCTGTTCTTTCTGTACCTATATTATTTATTCGTCTTCAGTACTTATTTGAAAAACCTATCTAAAATATGCTTTCAGTAGCAATTACAAGTAGGAAATAATTTATTTTTTTCCCCACCACCACCCCCAACATCTAAAGTGGCCAATCTAACCAAGAATAAATACTGCCAGGTCAACATTAAGGAATACTGGAAAAGAAATGGGTGCACAGGATAATGACAGAAGTGGGAAAATAGAAGTGGGATAAAGGTGGAAAATTTCACTAACCTGGGCAGTCAAACTGCAGCAGATGTTGAGATCTGAAGGGAGATAAATGCAAAGATTAGAAAAGCAAGTAAAGCATGGGGAGCCACTGAAGATTTTGGGTCTCAGAGATATCTGCTTAATAATTACATCAGACCTTTACAAAACCAGTGCCTTGTTAGTCTTCCATTGAAGAAAGGAATATGATAGATTAAGTGGATGAGAAAGGTGGTAGTGCTAAAACTGACAGCTACACCTAGTTTTAGCTTTTTTAGATTACCTATAGTATAGAGAAATCTGTTTGACACACAGTCACTGTTAGTACTGGACATAATTTAAAAGATACTTTCCTACCATTACAAGACTAACAGCAGATTCTGGGAAATAAAAGACACGATAGACTTCAGACAAATGATTGATGTAGGAGATCTGAAGAAATGAAGAGGTTTCTTGAACAGCAGTCCATAAAAGCCAGTGAATGGAGAGATGGAGGCTGTTTATTCCAGTTTGTGTTAAAAAAATATCTGGACACACATTACATTACACAACATTCTAAAAGTAGCAAATTTATTACATAATACAGGTGGTTCACAAAACGCAAGGAGTACTTACCTTACAAGAACTGATGTGTTATTGCCTTACAAGATGTGTTATGTGCATGCACTTTACTGTGCATATGCGGATTTTGTATGTTGAAGTTTAGAGATTTTTGGTTACTAGAGTCCTTACAGTATAAATCAGACTCTTCACCATGCTCTGCACTCAGACATAGAGGAAAACATTTATCTCTGTGCTTCCATTTGTCTCCACTGTGTAATCCAGGGGCATAAGTATTAAAAAGAGGAGAGAGGGGTAGGATTAGGACTTTACACACAATGCAAAACCTGAATAGCTTCACATATTGCAAGGCAAATCCTTTCTACTATGGCTCCTTTGGCAAGTCTCCCACTGCAGAGAACACGGAGCCACTGCCACTGTCTGTGGACAAGGGCAGAAATGAAAACACTCCTTTCTCAAATGAGGAGATGTAATTTAGAGATGTCACATCTGACAGCACTTAGGGAACACAACATCAGCGTGTTCTCCCCTCAGGGGAGGCTTGAAGAGTTACAGAAATATTTGTAAGCAATGTTATGGATGATGATTAGGGTCTTGTTGGGCAAGACCCTAATCACTGCAGTGAGATTCATCCTGACTATCATAACTTATCCCAGTATGGCAGCTCAGATCTGCCTGAACAATCTTAGGTGGTTTCTATACCCCCTTCATATTTTTCCTAATGTATAATTCTTCCTAATGACCCAAAGTTTTTGCCTGGGGAGGGTGCAGTTTACAAGTGGAAAATGTCAATTTTTCTTAATAAGCAGAATAGATAGAATATTTTGTCCTGAATAAATCTCAGAAACTTCCAGAGTATATGGAAGTAAATACAGCTTTCAAATTATATAGCAAGAATTTCAGACAAGTTCCTAGGCAAACTGTGGCTACAGAGGATCTCACAAGAACTTGGCTCTTCATTTCTCCAAGCTGATTGCACAATGCAACAGTTTTCATTGGCACATATTCTAGGGGGCAAAGGTTCAAACACACTGAATTTGCACAGCAGAATCTGATCTCTTATTAACAAAAACAAGGCACATCACTGATACAGAGTGAGAAATGGGCAGAGACAAGCCAAAATAGGTGGCTCATAAAGAACAGAGCTGAAGGCCAAGTCATCCTCAAGGCTCAATTCAAAAAGGTACTCCAAGGTGATAAAGTAGTTGTAGAACAGTTAAATCACACAAAGACACAGAACTTACACTACAGATCAGAAGGTGGGGGGGAGGAATCAAATCTGGCAAAAAAAGTCTGCATCATCTATAATCCATATCAGCAAGTCCTCCTCTTAATTATGATGTTTCTAAAGCGAAAAAGACTACTTTTCTTATCTAAAGGGCAGGAACAAAATGGATGTTCCTGCAAAAGATAGGAAGCATAGACCATCAGACAGCACTATCTTTCTGTCCAAGGACAGACTATGCGGGCAGAGCACTAGACTCAGCAACTTCAAAGTGACAAACACAAGATCTGGAGACAGACACAGCCACCCAGAGGACAGACTAATATTTATCCAAGTTGTCTGGCTTTGTGATGCAGCCAAGAAAACGAGTTTGTTTACATGCATGAAAAAGTTCTTATAACCAACACGTACTCAACAGTGACTCTAACCAGCTTCATGACTCTCCCATGAATAAAATTGCTTGGAAGCATCTTTACTTTTCATTCTGAGACGCATTTTCTTTTGCAAGAATCTTAGAGCAGTGTCCAAGGTGATGCTTTGTTTCTCAGAAGCAGTATCTACCTTTATTTTCCCTGAGCATTAGGTCTGCAATCTCACTTCCCTGTTCCCCGGAGGTCCAGAAGAACCTATTCCTGGCACGTGCAGATTTCAGAGAAGCAATGAGGCATTGAATCTTCGGCATCTATCTATGGAGGACATTAAATCCAGTACTCTTTTGCCTACCAAGACAGATTCTCCTAAGAAAGTTGTTGGAAAAAATGGCCGGACACAAACCATTTTTTCATCTCTTAAACATGAAGCCAACAGACAGAGAACACATACATTCCACATAGCTACTGCTAACCAAAAATCTCTGCATATGCAAATATGTACCCATTGTGGAATATGAGCATGGATAAGCATCAAAAGGAAAAGTCAGATTTACACAGTAAATTAGGAAATAGGCAGCAACGCAAGGTGAGAAATACTGAAATCTTTTTCCTGAGCTATTCTGAAGTTTTAAGAGTACAGTCAGTGTCATGGTAACTTTCACACTGCATATCAATTAACGGGTAGCTTTGTATATGATCCTGCGGCCATATTTAAACCATAAGCCTAATTTTCAAATATATCTAGTCATTCTTTAGGAGTATTTTCCTCATAACAAATATTTAAACTTAGAAAGGCAAACTTTATCAAGACAAATTTTTATTGCATTATCTACCATCCAGCTGCTTTTTTAAAAAGCAGAACACATAATAAATACGTGCACTGTTTTGTTCAACCAGTTGGTTGCTAAATTCGGTTTTTCGTCCTGCAAGGTGTCAAATACTACAAATAAGGCAGGAGCTATCATTAGCAAGAGGCATTTAATAAAAGCAACTGCTAAATCAAACCATACTTGTAAACACCCCAAGACAAATTACTCCAGGACTGAAACACTGCACTGAAAGTAATAAAATGATATTCTCAGTCCTAGCAGTATTCCTCGTAGTGGCTGAATATTACTACATCAAAACAACACAATACTGGGCCCCTTTTTCAAGTGTGCCATAATTAATATTTTCCTAAATTCATACTGAAACCTGGTAACAACTTAGAGAAGACTAGGCAGTGACAACATCCATTTTAAACAGTATTTCTTTTTACCCTGCTAAATAAAGCGCAAAAAGCAACCACATCTTGTAAGCTACCGAGCATGTGACCTTGTATCAAATTTTAACAGAAATGACCTAACAAGCTCCTAAGAATTAAGGATGCATGACCCTGATTAAGTAAGTATTTTTTTAAGGGTAAGAGAACAGCACTAAACCCTAAACATAAACACTAAACATCAGACTGCTAAAAACCAGAAGTTTTCTATTGATTATCAAAACAAGCACAGGACAAGTGGCACAGAGACTAGGTATACTTTCTTTCAAATAACTTCATCATTTACTTGTGAGACAGCCCTTACTAAAAACACTTGGAAAGAGCATTTTCCACTAATTCCACAGATTGCTGTTGTGAATTCACAATTTAAGCAAAACAGATGAAACAAGGATTTTGTCTCTCTGCCTATTTTAGAGAGGCATCAAAAAAAAAAAAAAATTCTCAATCACTGGTTTGGACTGGATTTAAAATTGAGAGGAATAACAAGCATTTGATTTAGTAATCTTATGACTTATCAGTTTATTCTTCAACAATCTCAATTAATGCTGAAAGTATATAATAAACTTAAGTCAAAACTTATTTATAGTCTTTATCTCAACCCAATTCCCAAGTCACATGTAATGGAACACCTATTAATGGAATTTGACACCAATTAAACTGGGATAAGAAAAGCTCTCCCTTTTGGTTCTCCCTTGCAAGAGCCAAAAGGAATCTGATGACTGATATCTACCAGTCAGGATTCATGTCAAGGAGCTGGCAGGAGTTACCAGTTCATATCTAGCATGCCATATAATCAATTTGTTAACGCATTTAATTTTAATTAGAGCCTATTTAATGAGCAGGTTGTTTCTTCTGTTTCAACAGCTTTTACTCCACATAGCAAATACAGTGCAGAGAGGTAAACTGCAAAGACTTGGCTAATTCTGTTATTCCAAAGCCCAAAAAAGTTTTTACTTCTTTCTTACTGCAGGTTTCACAGCATGTATTCTCCTTTCCAACAGGCTTCAGAAAACGCAAGAGGCACGAACAGAGACTGGGGCTGGCCCAGAAGCACACGGAGACCTGACCCTGCCTGGGACCTCGGGAGCTCCTGTGCAGTGCCAGGCTGGCAGACAGTGACCCCAGACAGTGACCACGGCACACCCAGCCTGCAGCCTCCAGCCACTCCGGGCCGAGTGGTGGCACACAAGGACCCCAACCTGCAGGGTCTGTGCCACCCGTGCTCCATCACACGGTCAAGAGCAGCCATTCTGGCAGGAGCTGTCTTTCCAGGTGGGAAAAATGAGACTTGGTGAGTACAGGTACCAGGTCAGAGGGCTAAGAGATGCAGAGGGCATGACACTCACTGTGTAAATATTTTTTTTCTTAGGGCACTCGCAACCAGCATCCCTGTCTAGCCGTCTGGCTGCTCTCAGCCACCCCTAACACTGGGAAAAATTCAAGAATTTTAGCATAACAAAAGCTGTCACTTGTCTAAGGATCACATGCCTTTTCCAGTACTGCTACAGTTTTAAAAATTCAATAAACAGTGAAACAATAGTAACTTTCATTTTCAAAAGCTGAGGAAAGTAGTCTCTGCTTTGGTAGACGTACCAGTGAAAAACCTTATTTTTTCTTATAGCCTTTGACTTATTTGTAAGTACATACTTCTGGAAGTACATAAAGTGTGGCTTTTTTATCAAAAGCAGACAAAACTAGGATAAAAAACATCCAGAGCTATCTACTTGAGCTGAAGTATCTGTGTTGAAGGGCACAATCCACGCTGTGCCTTCATAAACACTGATTTATTCACTTTCTCAAATACAGATCCACAGGGACTTGAAGTAAAATTGAGTACTTAGATACAAGTAAATTAAAATGAAAACTTGTGGGTTTCAAGGAGGGGTTTTGACAAGAATTATTCAGTCTAAGTTTTACTAAGAGCTGGTGAAGCTTCCCCTCTCAAAGGGGACATACAAGGCACGTGTCTGTCTACCACTGAAGATTTTATGTTATAAACACTTAAGCATCATGGTTTCTCTGAAACTCTGAGCAAAAAGAGTATCTTCATATAATTTTGAGGTGATCTTCAAAATATTAGATTCTAACAGTACACTGGAATAAGTTTTATAGTGTTATCAAACACTGTATTAGAAACTGCCTCAATCCTATACTGGAGATTTATTTCATAAATAGAATTTGTGACAATCTGATGCGGGGGGGAAGCACTCAACAGGAGTGAGAGCACCCTATAAAAAGAAAAAATCTATTATTATAATATCACATAGTACAATATAAGGGGTTTTGTTCTCTACAAGTCAACTAGCTGCTTTAGTCTGATTTATAAACAGGAAGCAGTAATACATCTTCCAAAAAATCACAAGCTTTTTGTTCAATAAATATATTTTAGAAGTCCTTTCTGCCTGCTTGTATTGCCTTATTCTTCAGTTCTCTGCAAGAGTTAAGAACCCTTTATGACCTTTCCAATAGCTTTCTCTACAACACTTGACTCCGACTCCTCTGAAGTTTGTTTCATTTCCAAACATCTCTGAAAAGCTTATAGGGAAATAGCATAACATGTCACCTGGATTGTACAGTCCTTTGGAATAGTCTAATCTGAAGTGTTATACAATAAGATCTACATGATTAAAAACTAAGCAACAAGAACTAACCATTAATAAAAGTCAGTTTACAGCTGCTCAAAAACACACTAGCCACCACCATAAGGTAAATTTAAAAATAAATATCTGATGCCGAGCCAGTAATCTAACCAACTACCAGAAAGCAGTGACAACCACTTGTTATATTGCATAAAAAACAGCTTTTAAGGCATTGAAGATTTTTGGACAGAAATAAAGATATTTATTATCATTAATCTCACTGTTCTATCATAGGTGAATAATGAATATTAAAATGACCCTTCTGTTTTCATTCTGAGTTCTACTAGCCTATGCTCTATCAAAAACTCTTAATATCAGGATGTGCAATGGTCTAAAAGGAACATCTCCTTGGAGGCTGTGGGGTTTTCCCCCACCTTTCCCTTTTAATCCTTTTGGTTTACACCACTTCAGTTTAGAGAGCACCACCAGCAAGCTGCTCAAGAACAATTCACCATTTAAGCAGTGCAGTGTGTGTCAGCCAGCCTGATACAACACATGCAGCTCCCAGCTGTACCTAAATTTCTTAGTTTAGGAGTGTACTACAGAAAAAAAATCAGCTAGCAAAACAAATTAACTCTAGTCCATGTACAAGAAATGGCTAATTGACACCTTCCCCATCACCAGAAGCCAAAGCTCCATCAGCTGCTGTAAGACAGCAGTGAAACCCAGCTCACCTGGCAGCTGGAGGGACAGGGTAAGAGGAGCAGTTTTATTAATGCTATAGCAGTAAACTACAAGGCTAAAGTTTGAGAGACAGAAAAATCCAGGTATTTTGCTTTTAATAAACTTGAAAAATGATGAATACAATATATCCTAAAAATTGATGCTTGAACATACCTCAATACAAAGGAACAAAAATTACACTTCTAACATGTTTCCTGTTATTTACTCCTTTCACACTTCCTTTAAAACCCACAAGTGTCATTGGCAATGTATGCAGCTGAGTACCAAAATAAAGTAAGTACTTTGGAATAGTAAAGAATATTTTTCAAATCTCTCTTTTCATGGTTAAAGTATTTTAAACCTTACATTGAGAACAAAGATTTTTAACTGGCTTAACTAACACTTCTGATTAAAGCACTCTTTTAATAAGATGACATCCCAATTAATTTTGTGTTTCTCCCAAACACAACTTGCAGTTTAAATCTGGCTTCCTATCATCAATTGCTTTCTAAATCAATAATAGAAAGGCAAATATTTTCAAACACATCACATGTAGGAAGAAATGTGCACTTACCAAGTGAACATAAGGCACAAAGTATCCAAAAAGTGCAGCTGGGATCCCAAAAGCCCAGATCCGGTAACTGAGAACTTTGAAAACGGAGAAATTGCAAATCTTTTTTCCGGGAGGAAATCTGGACTTTCCCTTCTTTCCTCCCTCCTTGTCTTTGGTGTTGGGAACGAGAGGTTTGTACGTAAATCCAGCCAGGAAGAGAACAAACATAAGGATGCAGAGGACCCGCAAGGTGTTGTAGAGGTCGACAGAGTCGATGAGGACCCTGAGGAGGAAGGGCAGGGACACCGTGAACAAGCTGCTGCCCGCGGTGACGATGCCGTTCACGAGCCCAAGGCGCTTCTTGAAATAGTGCCCGAGGATGACCAGGGACGGCTGGTAGGCAAACGAGCAGCCACAGGCAAACAGGATCCCGTAGGTGAAATACAGAGGTTCGATGGTGCTGTGCCAAAAGAAAAGAACAAACCATTAGTGTTTTGCTCATATTCACCTCCCACACGCAAGACAGTATCTCAATCAATCAATCAACAAGTGAGTTACGAGTTTGTATATACTTATAGTTAAACAGCACCATACCAGCATAATTCAGCAATTATTCTGTCTCCTTCCACTGAAAATTTAATAGAATTCGCTCAACAGGTAAAAAAAGAAAAATTACATTCAGTTATAATTACATCAAGCGGCGAAAGAAGTTTTAAAAATCACTGTCAGGGCAAATTAGCCAAATGTATGTTCAACCATTGCTGGGTTTTTGGATTTATTTTTTTTTCCTCAAAGAAAATCATACTGTTTTGATTTACACATATCTTCACTGTGCTAGCAGTTCAAACGTAATACTGAATGAATACTCCTAATGAACTCAGAAAAATCAAGTAAACAGTTTATTATGAAAATAACGTAACAAACGTGGCAAACACCATTAATAATGAAAAATAAAATACTGCCCAATTTTGTAATATAATACATTATTAAATTATAGACATTTCAGGTATTTTTTTTTTTTAGCCAAATAGTCCTCTTTTGAATAAATATTTTAAATTCAGTGTTTTGATACATATATTAAATATACTAAGAAAGAACTAAAAAAATTGTTAATAAGGAATGAAAAATTTCATCTCATAGTAAGGTAGATCTTCATCATAAAGTTCACCATCATTACCATTTACTCTACAGCTGAAATAAAGCAGAGCCATTGTAATTGATCCCAGACAGACTTGTGACATCGGTAAAAAGTACTTGTGCAAGAAATGTTAAAAGTATGAAGCAACAGTATCAGTATAATTAATTAAATTAGTGCTGTAGTATTAGTTAGTGAAAGAAAATATTTTTTTAACATTTAGATGGAGGCAGTGTGCAAGAAATTTTTATACAAGATTTCTGAGGTGGCACATGACAGTTTATATAATTTTTTTTTAATGCTTTGTTTTCAGTGAACCCCACCCCACCTTTTTTATTAGTTAACACCTGCTTTTAAAGCAATTCTGGAAAACAGTTAATACATAATAGTAACAGCCCATGTATTAACTTTTTTTTAAGGAGCATGCATGTTTTATGTAGTGCTTTTCATCACAGGATGCACCCTGCCAGCACCCCTCTATACAAAATAGACTCCTCAAGCTTCCCATGCAATTAAAGAACTTCTTAGAAAATAGTATTTGACTAACAAAGGTCTGACTCCAGAAGCTCTGGTTTTGTGTATTATAGTGACAAATAATTATTTGTGTAACAAAATATTGTCACTTTCTATATTAAACTATCAATTTCTGAAACTGATGATACACAACATAAGCCAGCAGAAACAACATATGGGGGAAAGACTTATTACCTTTATTAATGGAAAATAACCAGGAAAAATAAAACCAGAAGTTACAAAATGAGAGGAGCAACATAGTACAGTAAGGACAGTGAACTTTTGCTTCCATATGTAAATTCATTCAAAGAGTCTGCAGCACAATATGCATATTAAAATATTGTCCTGCATTATAAACACTCTTACATCTCAATTTCCTAAGACATAAAATTTATATTAAGAAATTAGTGCAATGCAAAAGCATAGCAACATTTGTCTGCTTTACAATATCTTACTTCTAGAACACTGACTTCTATATCTGAACTATACTCCTTTAATGAACTGATAACATCATGGCCATAAATCATTTTAGTATAAGTAACATAATGAAACACCAAGTATACACATGAACCTGGTGTGTACTCTTACAGGAATTCACCTCTCAAAGTGCTCTTCAAAGTTTAGTTAAGCTGAAATATTTTTAAAGCCTTTACAAAACAACTTGCTCTTGCATGTCTCTTCTGTGCCCTTGTTCCACTGGGTATCAGACAAGAATGATCTTTATCTAATGACAAGGGTGGTTTAGTATTAATCACTCAACAAACTACTAGGAAGCAAGGAGGAAGAAAGACTTTTCCAAGGCGCATCTTTTGGATTTTACCTCACATTTACTAAGAAGCTTCTTAAAACATATCAAGAAGCGGGGGTTTTTTTGTTTAATAAAATGAATTAAGCCAAATACTAGCACCAGGATTAACCATTCAGATCACAGCAGCTCACCACCATCTGGTTCAGAGCACAAGCACAGAAAAGACATTTTCATGAGCTTTTTGTCTGTATAAATACATTTGCACCTAAGGAGAAAGCTCTTCTGAATGAAGCTTGATTGTTCCTATACTTATCTTGCTAAGGGTGGGGGGGGGAAAAAAAGGCTGAGAACTAGAGGTAACCAGCTTATTTTCCTGCTACTTCTTACACCCTACCTTCACTAACCAATTTCTCATGATGACTAGACTAAGTCAATTTCCTGTTTCCTCATCTTCTACAGGGTACATCCAACAAATCAGTCACTCTTGAATTTCCTAAGAGTTATTCTGCAAAAGTTACAGAAACATACAAATGAATTGTAAACTAGAAGAAAAAAACCCAAAACAAATAAGCCTTAAATATAGTCAATACACCAAGGTTTTCTCTATCTCCATGTTTGGCAAGTGGACCAGTAAGAACAGAAGATAACATCCAGTTTCACTAGAATTTTAACAGCTTCCCAGAGGTCCTACTGTGTTTTTATCAGCATTAAAACCGTTTCAAAAGAAAATTAAGGGGACAGGGCAGGAAGGGAAGACAACACCAACGTTTATGTACCTGTTAAAACACAATATACATCAAGCAAACATGTAAGTTTATCCTGGACAATGCTGTTGATCTTATCACACTAGTCTTGCTGTTGATACATTTATACATAGTGGTTCCTGTTAAATAGGGAGTCTTGTTATGACACTATATTTGTAAAAATACTTTTTAAGTTAAGTCATAGCTTGAAAGACAAAACCAAACCCGAATAAAACAAGTTTTCTACAGATAATAGAAAGTAACACTGTTTACCTCTTTGTATTCTCTTGATTGGATCAACATTACCTCTACAACACCAAAAAACTGATTAAAATACTTTGAAAGTTATGAATTTAAGTTTTTTACCTTACAAAAGAACTCGAAAGGAGTCCAACAAGCCCTACTGCAGCTCCAATAACAGCTACTTTTCGACAGCCAAACAGGTCTGTGAATATGCTGACTATTGGGGAACAGAAGAAGACCATCCCCATAGAAAGAGAGCTCACCCATGCTGCAAAATAGAAAAAAAAAAAAAAGACAACATTTTAGAAGACCAAGCAATTTCAGCTTTCAGTTAATACTTGTTTTCACCTAGGATTTTATGTTGCTGAACTAAAGTTGGGTAGCAACTGGGTAACTATTTTAAAAACATTTAAATACCTCTTAAAATATATTTACCTAACAGGGTAAAAAAAGCCTAACAATTTACATAATCAACTAATTCAGATTTTATCAGCTCGAAGAATGCAATTAACCTTTTTGTAGCTATTACTTCTTTTTTTATATATATAAACACACACAGACATTTCTCTAGTAACTAACATAATATACAAACTGATGCCTGGGTCATTAAAGATACCTTTGAGGATCCATATCAATTCTGACTTCAGTTAGCACATTTCACTTGACTAAATGCTAGACCTTAATGACTTTAAACAGGTACGTTTTCTGAAAAAAATTAATAACTTTTTAACTTCATTACTAGATGTAGACCATACTGAATGTCAATAATGCATGAACAACAGTAGGCTTTTATGCTGTAATATACACATTAGGAATGTGATTTTACTTTATACTAAACAAACCTGAGTTAGTAAAACCACTTCCATATATAATGGGAAAATTTCACTACTTTTGATACCGCTCCAGCTTTACAGACATTGTGAAAACTGTACTTGGTTTGTTAGATCACTAAGACTCAGTTCAGGTGAGTCCACGATAGTTTCAGCCACAAGTGGTTTTTATTAGCACAGCTAATAGTTACAGCTAATATATTTGGTATATATAGTGACTTATATATATTGCAAATATCCCCACCTACATGGGGGGAAAAAAATGGTCTAAACAGGAAGTGGAAAAAGCTGTTAATGCGAAATTAATTGGAAAAAATATTTTAGCTTCATTTCAAATTGTAGAGAAGACAACTCTTTCAACCTGAAATAGTTTTAAATCTATGTAACTGGAATTTTGTTTAGAATAACTTTCCTAAAGACATAGTTAGATAAACAAATGTGATTCAGTGATGAAAGCAAATAAAATTATCTGGAAAAGCATATAAACACAAGACTAAATGAAGTATATTTGCAAGTAGATCTACCACTAGCAAGGCTTAGGACACGTGTTGTTAAAGTGCCAACAAGCCCTACACATTGACTAAGACATCATTGTGCACTAAAGACAGAAAAAGGAACCAACGAGCGAAAACTCGTTTCTTCCAAGAGTTTACAATGGAAATGAAAGACAAGAAAGAACAGATGGCTAGAGAAAACCAGAAATGAGTAAAAGAAACAAAACCTTTATTTTAGGGCAAACTACGCTCTCAATGAACCACAACCTAACTGTTTGGGGAAGGGAAGGATGCGTGTTACTGGGATTTTTTGATCACGTGATAAAATAACAGCATTTCAAGGTATGATCTAAAGAGCGAGGTACTTTTATGGCCATTTCCTGCATTTCCTGTAGGACTACCCCATATACGATTAGTCCTGCCAGCCTTACACCTCTGCAGCAAAAACTCAAGCGGTATGAAGGGAGACCACAAGAGACTAGGAAGAACAAGGACCCCGTGACACTGCCTAAATGGCAAAGACCAAGTTTATGGAAGGTCTAGTCTTCCTCTGCGGTTGAGGAATGCTCAAGAGCACCTGGGCTGTGGCAGGACATGACTCCTCTGAGATCTGTCCCCTATTAACAGCCCAGATGGCTACTGAGGGTACAAGACATTATACAAACCACAGTTTATAAGCAGGAGTCTGAGGGAGGAGATGCTCTCATGCAGCCTGGAGACCAGCCAGTTACACAGCTTTTAAGAAATCCAACTTCTGCAAGACTCCTCCCTCATCCTTTTACTTATCTTTCCCAGAGTGAGCCTGCAGCTTTACTGTCCAAAGGAAAACTTTTAACAAAGGAGCTTTACAGTCCAAAGGAAACTGCAAACACTGGGGGATAGAATGTCCATGTCGGCCTGTCACCCACCCAAATAAATGGTGGCTACATTACCATGAACAGCCCTCAGCACTCTCTGCGTGATTTGCAGGGCAGCACAAAGAATCAGAGTCCCTGAGAGTCCCTGAGACTCCTGCAAGGCCAAGAGGCAGCTACACCTTGAGAAGAAGCCATCACAAGTTCCACGTGGTATGAAGGTACCAAGGAACAGCTGAACCTCCTGTCACCCTTCCTGCTCAGGCACAAAAAGACACAAAGGCAACAGGCACTAGGCAAGCCCACCAGGGATGACTGGTTTTGAGAATCCAGTCTCACATGGATCCTATTCATGCAGACAAACAGGCAAAGGAAGCGTGCATCTGAAACTGAGCTTAAGTAGCTTGCATGAAGTAACAGACTAAATTACTTCAGAGCTACGGGCTGGGATTCAATTACCATTCTCCTTAGTGAAGGAGTCGAGGTTTACAGTGTTTTTTAACAGCCTATACAGCTAATAAAATAATTGGAATATAAAAGGCTGCAGTGAAGACATTCAGCTCAAATTAAATTAACAACATGCTGATTTTGTCTCTTGGTGCTTCCAGGTACTCCTGAAAAAACTACGCCTTTCTTATCATTTCTCTCTTCTTGTTATTACAGTGACAGGACAGAGCCTAAAAGAGAAGGTTTCCACTGGTTTTCAATACAACAGACAGTTAAGACAAATGATGATGCCTTATCTGAAGCACTTCAGAATGGAATGGGAATAAGTCCCTCTGCAGAAGTGGGAGCCCATGCTGTACCACTTACCTACCTAATGAAAACTGGAGCCCTTTACATGACTACTTCGAGTTAGTAAAGTGCCCTCATTAGCCTACAGAAATGTGATTTAAAGACATTGTTGGCATGTCTTGTATGAACAGCTTTATTATGTATTTAAAATAATGTTCTTGAAGTTAAACCTCACAGGAATGCACAGTTTGAGAAAATGTACTGTCTTCATCCTTTGTGAAGAAACCCAGCACCAAAAATAATTAAGGTAAACAGAACAGCACATGAGTAAATCTTTAAACGCCCTAAGGTAAATAATTCTTGCTGCAACATCTTTATTCTATGAAGAAATTTGCAGCTTTAAAATATATTCAATTGATCAAAGTAATTTTCGATCTCACTTCAAGTAAGTTTTCAAGCACCCTTACACTTTTTCATGCAGTATGAAAAATGTACATTGAGTTGTCTTCCACATTTTTTCAAACAGAAATTACAACTGTCCTAAGTAATACAAAAAATTACAAATGCAGCTTGCCAGAATACTGGGAGCTCTCTGGTGCAGTTATTACATATTAATTAAAGTATTTCTCCTCCAGGCTACTGGCTGCTTTCCTGGCACAAGCTGGCCATATTCCAGAGCTGCTAATTCAGATACTAATACAGCACCTAATTGCTACATATAACTGCATTCATATTCATACACAAAACATTTTGATTGCCATAGAAGAAAACCTATTCCTACTTTAAGGACTTAAACACTCCTTAAGGCACTGGAAGCTAAGAATTAGCTCCTCAAAACACGTAATTTTTTGTAGAATTAACAATTCCCAGGCTTCCCTAGAAGATGGAAAAGTCATCCTTAAGATAAAAGGATCAGACCAGAGAGCAGCTGTACCGAAAAGTCTGTTTGTTTGTTCTGTGCCACTGAAACACATAATGGATCACAAAACCTCAAAACTTTATTATAGCTATAAAATTATTCAAACATGAAAGTCACAGCTAGGTGTTCTTTCCTGATCAGTTCACTGAAAATCTGAGCATATATTCTGATATTTCTTTAATTATTTCCTCTGTTCACAAGTCTACAGCAATGCAACTATACCACATACTCCAAAAATATGCTGCTGTTCCACCATGAGTCTTTAAAAATTAAAAAATTATTATTTTAAATAGTGTCTTTACTATAAATATAGTATCTAATATCTGAGCACTCTCAGAATTATTCCCATTGTCACAGTTAGATTACATAATGCATCTTTATCTGCCAAATTATAAACCATGCCACTAAATATTTTAGATCATTCTTCAGAGTCAAGCACTAAGATGTACAGGACAACCAAAAAGAAAACATTAATATCATGTTCCATTGGAATGCTTTATCACGCACAAATTTAAATAAAGGCTACTTGTCCAAAGCATTCTTCTTCAAAATCAATTTTTTCTAAGCATTACAACAAGGAACTTGGCAGTTTTATCCTCAAGTGTCTATCAAGTGTTTGGCTCAACGCAGTAGTAACACCCTTCATTCCTTAACAAGCTTCAAGATTTTTTTTTAATATTTTCCCTTGAGATTGTTCTGGTTGAGAAAGGAAACAAAATGCTACTGTCTAGAAGACAAGGTATATGAGGCAAGCAAAATAAAGGCACTTAGTAACTTCTAAAAGCTCAATAAGCTTGAATAATATTTAGCTTTCATTAAGTTATTAGTTACAATTTACGCAAGAATAAGGAAGCCTGTATGTACTCTCCCAGCCCCAAACCATTAACAGCTGAGAGACTTTGCGAGCATATTTTTACTTGTTTTTCTTTATTAAAAAAAAATTTGGACATTCCTTTTTTTTCCACTGTATTTTTCAATATTCTGGCAATTTCTCCTCCATGAACTGCCAAGCTTCCCTGGAACACTGGTGTATTTTCAGCATCCACAACATCTTACAGCAAACAACTCCGTAATTTAGCTATGGAATGGGTAAAGGACCCGTACTTCTATTATGGCCAGTTACACACAAGGATATTCTCTTCAGCAAAGCAGAAGATTGGCTCCCATAAAAAGATTTGTTATGAGAAGAGTTTGGGAATTTGAGAGATCCTGTTCTGGAGGAAAAAAAAGTGGTTGTTGAAGGTTATTTCTGGAAATAATTTGCTTGTCTCCAGCTAGTACTAATAATTCCTTGCCTGAATAATCAGATTTACATGGCCTTTAATTTTGTAAAATAACAAAATAATTGCAATGCCGTGGAGATCAAAGATTGATTTAGCCCAGCATCCTGTTTCTGACCACCGCAAAGTACTCAGACAAAGAACTCTGGGAAAAGGGCTAGCATTCTGCAATACATTTTCCCTGGCTACATCCTCCCAACATGCAGCAATAAGCAGCTTAGAAACTGCCTGAGCGGAATGTTGCATCTAACCGTTCGACAAGAACATTGAGTTCCATCAATGTTACTTCGGCTTCTCGGCTTTTGTTGTAATCAGTTACAGAACATGCTCAGGCACCAGCACCACATTAAAAATAACTCCCCTTGGCTTTGAGCTTACTCATATTTAATTCCACCACTGTAAGAAATACGAATTAATCATCCCTGCTGAGGCTCCTCTTGAAACCCATGGTTTTATATGCCTTAATCAGATCTGTCCATACTAATTTCTTCTCCAAAATGAAGCAACTTTTTGACTCAGTCTGTCTTTGTATAGAAGATGTACTTTGCCCCCTATATTGAGTGTGAGTACATCACACTTTCTGAGACCGGGTAGCCAGAACTGCATACAGCATTTAATAATAAGTTTCTGTGCTAATAATTTTTTTCCAGTCTCTATGTTCTAATTATATTTTCTTTTTTTCCCTCTTCTTTTTTTATGTTTTGCAGCTGCTTCAGAGTAAATATGTTTAGAAAACTATCCATGACCTTATTTTCCTAAAAATGCTAACGACGTGTAAAGGTGTCGATGCCTTTTTTTTCAGCACTTATTTGGATTACATTTCTCCCCATAAGACACATATATAAACTGAATTTAATCTGCCATACTAATCAGTCAGCAATAACAGAAGAACACAGCAAGTCCAGTGGTCAGCCACCAACACACTCTTGTCTGAAGACAGGCTGCAGAGCTTGAATTTGTTCAGCACACAGAAGACAAGCAGCTCAAAATGAATCTACTCAGTGCCTCCAAGGATCTAACAGGTGATTATTACAGACAGAAAGCTAGCTCCTTTTCAGTGGTGCACAGTGATGGGACAAAACCACAACTGAAACTGCAGCAAAGGATATTCCCATTAGATGTCATGAAAATTTTTCACCATGAAGGTAGTCAAACTTCAGAAAGTGTGATCCAGAAAAGTTGTGGAAATTCCTTCCTTGGGTATATTTAAAACTTGACTGGACAACACTGAACAATCGGATCTAACTCAGAGGTTCAGTGTATTTTAACTTGGCTGGCTTTGAGTGAAGCGTGTCAGACCAGAAAACCAGTGTCTCCTCCAACTCAAGTTATGCCATATAATTTATGGAACAGTACTGTTCTAAACCCCTGCTTCTTGAAAACCTGGATTCTGAAGATCATGTTAAACATCAGCAGTTCTTCAGGAAAAAAAAAAAAATAGGTTAGTAATATTAACTCCTTCAGGTAAGAAAAAAAGAAATAAAACCAAGCCATAAGATTAAAATCCTTTCCCCCCCTGCCAAAAATGGGAAAGAGTTAAGGGTATCCTTGAATTCTAAACCAAATAGATCCTAACAAGTAGATCTTATGAGACCTATTATTAGAATTAGAGGTGTGAAATTCATTGGTTAGAACTATTGTATCTCCCCCCTACTGATGCAATTTTTCCATCAGTATTGTTTTATTCATGTTGCCTGTGCCCAGAAGCACTGGGTTATCCTTTGCCTAAGGCACTCCAGATACATCCTGTTTTATCCATCATCTTTTTTTTTTTCTCCAGGGAAAGCCAGTAATTTCCAAAAGAGGGAATTGCTCAGCAGATGTTAGTTACCTAACAGATCAACACAACCACTAGACCCAACAAATATTCCAATATCCTCCCATGTCCTCTGAGAGCCTCTGTAGGTCAGCCTCCTGGAAACTGCCACCCTATTTTTACCTAACCTATCACTACCCAAAGACAACATCAAACATCTTGTACTACAGGCCTCGCTTACACCTGTCTGTGAAAATTTTTTCAGAACCTGCTCAGTAACTTCTCATGAATTGTGAGGAATTTCATTAGTCGTGGGTGCAAAAGGGAGAGCAACTGATTTCCACACTGCTGCTCCTATTACTGAGTAATCCACAGATCCCAGAACAGTGGGAAAGGAAAGCAGATGTTAAAATGCATGTACTGACACACTTAGAATCCCTACTATCAAAAAAGCGCACTGCTTGCTCTATCCAAAAGAGAACTGCTGATCCCATTAGAGAAAGTATGTGTTTAAGGACTAAAAATAAATTTATGACATAATAATGCCACAGGAAGTATCCTATACTCTGAACTCAGGTTACATGACTACAGCTTTCAGTTTGCTTACTTTACAGTGTTTAGTTTGCAGATGTCTGAGCTAGGCTCTCCCTTAAAGCAATACTAACAAAAAAAAAATTGAATTCTAATTTAAATGAAAATTCTGAAATACTTTGAGCAAAGATAGTTTAGCGCAAGGAAGTACCATCTCTTTTGGACACCAAGGGTATCTTGAACATGCTTTGGAAATCAGAGCTATCTGTAGAGGATCTAATCAGATTTCCATAACACATTTAGAGATAATGGTCAACACATGAAGATTTATGAACCAGGAACCAGTGGAAGTATCCAAGAGGAATACAAGGCATTGGGGGATCCCACACACACACTCTTTTTTTCTTGTCCCTGAGGAACAAACCTTTCATTGAATGACTTTATTACTGAAAAATACTGCTTGTTATGATGCATCCGAATCCAAGAACTAAATATGAGTCACCGAACGCCTATAAAGAGACCTTTGAACAGACACCCTGTTTCCATATGACAAAGCATGAAAGCACAACCTCTACTTTCAGCAAGCACGAGGTCATTATCAGGCAGCTTGAATTAGTTTATTCTGAATGAAAGATTGAGCTCCCAGATTTTGCCAATAGCTGTAAGCTTTCCTGTGCTTATGCATAGCATCTCTTCGGTGTATTGCCTCATGACTGTCCAAAACACTACTCCAGGTTCATATATGCCGTGTTGAAGTTAAGACACGGAGGTGGAAAGAAGCATAAACTTGCCAATATGTTTTCAAACTGTTGCACAAGCAAAGCAAGCTAGTAGGAGTAAAAACCAAAACCAAACAATCTATCCAGCCAAAACATAGGCTTATTTCTTCCAAGGCTTTATACACCGTATTCTCTCATGTGCTCTGTGACAGACGAGAGAGGAAGTGCCAGAAGAGGTTTCACACATATCCCTAACACAGTGAGCCTCCCCAAGCCTGCCATTTACCAGAATTGGACTAGACTAATTTCACCCTCTGCCTTCACAAGTAATGACAACACGAGATTAGAATTTCTACTGAGATAAGTTCTTGTGTGCATAAGCAGCAGGAAAGCAGAAAAGTAAAAAAAAAAAAAGAGTATTCCTATACTGACAAAACATCCCACACCACTGCAACTAGCCAATTATTTAACTACCATCTGATTTACACTTGCTATATTAACACCAGCTTAGGCAGGGAGTTGTAGCCTTTTTTTTTTTTGCTTGTTGGTTCCCCTTTTAACAAAACGGATAGTAATGGTGAACCTAAAGCAAGTACCTTGGGAAGCTATCACAAAATTTTCTTCAAACAATAGGGGAGAACTTACAAACCTGAAACAATTAAAGATGTACTTATATATAGGCCAACAACTTTTACTACTAGAGAGACTGCAACTCGTCCACATATTTTAAAAAGTTTGAGGAAAATAAACAAATGTTTAAGTCAGTAGAAGCTAAAACAAAAGCTCAAAAGTGCAGTGTTAGACAAAATATTGCTGCTAGAGATGTTAAGTGTTAAGCCTTCAGGAACCTTTAAAGGAAGGCTGAAGTAAATCATTAACAGAAAAACACGTGCATTTGGGTTTCATAGCAAACTGAGCTTGACCTTTGACACTTAATAAAGTCTGAAAATGCTGTGGTAGGAAGAATAAACAAGGAACAAATCGATAAGAAATGGCTGTAACCACTTGTTTTTCCTTTTAGGAGTCATACAAGAATGTTTTCTGCTGACTGTCTCAGACTCTTTTCAAAGCACAATGTAATCACATTTTTAACTAATAGCCTAAAAAATTGAACTCCAGAACTGATTCCCAGGCACATTTTTATCTTTCCTTTCCTCCCCTCAAATTAGCATTGGTTTGTTTATTTTTTTTTTTTTAATTCCAAACAGTCGAGGGCCAAGAATCATGTTCTGTTTTGATTTAGGATCAGTAATGTTCTGCATAAGGAAGTACTAGCTATTAACTTCAAAGATGACAGTCCGATTTTCCAGAAAGGTTTAGTCCTAACTGCTCTCCCAACCAACAGCTGCACACATTCCAAGCATATCTGCAACCAGACATTATACATTGGTCTCATGTTTTAGAGCTATAGCATAGATTAGACCTCAAGATCCAAATTCCTAAACTCTTAATGGAGCTATTAGTCTTCTTTCTCACTTTCTCACTTTCTCTCTCTTCACCTCACTTGCACTGGGGCAAGACCTGCAAATCAAGGTTGCCTTTTAATTGACACAGGCATTCATTTCACTTCCACAGTATCAGAAGTCCTTGTGAGACCATGAAGATAAAAGCAGCACGATAAAGAAATCTTACTTCACAAGTACATTTGGTACACTATTTAAAGTTCAGGAGCACAGACTGCCACCAAGCAACTCACAAACTAACCCTAACTTTTCACACTAAAAGAGCCTTCTGAACCTATCAGGATTGGCTAAAAGACCCCATCACGTGTCAGTAACTTCATGCAGATCCTCAAGACAAATTCTAACAGCATTTATTCTCTGATTACATCAACATATTCCCCTTATGTTCTGTAGGACCCTACAAAATAATCCAACTTTACGTTTTCAATCCCTACCCTCAAGGCTCACACTGTTATTGAAAAGATTTTCCGATGTTACAAACCACCCTTTCCCACTCGCTGCCCCAAAGCACTCATCAGTCAAGAGGCATTTTAAGCACGGGACAGACTAGTTACCATAAAGAAAAAGGTAGACTAGCCAAACTCAAAAGTACTATTATGCAGGCCAAATAAAACAGAAGAACAAGTGATTTTAGGGCAAATCATTTAGATGCTGCAACAGGTAATTATTTTTCAAGGTAAGATCTGATTGTTTAACTTGCATCTGCTTCAGAGGGGAATCTGTATTTATACAGAAACAAAAGAGTCTGTTTTGCAACACGACTTTACCATCCAAAAACCAGATAAATGTATTATTAAATGCAGGCATGTGGCCCTGAACAAGTACAAACACTGAACTATACAGCAAATTTCTGTCTTTAGAATTGTAACACTATTTTGTGCTACAGTTATGTGGAAAGCTACATTTGACTTTAAAGCGAGGAACCTTCAGGTAAAGTGAGGTGACAATTAACAACTTCAGTATGTGTCCTTCATAAAGAATGCTTTCTTGGTTTTCCATATAATTTTATCAGTCCTATCACAAACACAATGCCAAGTGGATATAGAAGTCCAAAACCTGATTCTTTTTAAGCAACACTAAGAGTTAGATGTTGTTTTCACAGGCTGAAGAAAAGGGGACTTCCATGCATTTCATTTTCTTTTACCCGTATCTCCTACTCTCTTCAAATACGGAAAACAACAGGGGCATTTTCAGTTTTTGCACAGCAAACAAATGAATCAGTGTCCTCCCTTTCAGAGGTTTTATAGTGAGAGGAAATCATTTGCATGGAAAGCTTGATAAGAGCAGACAAGAAGCACGTGTGATGGAATAACTCTTTATGCCAGCGTGTGCCCTTTACTTCAGTTACACTCATGTGCACTCTAACCCTCACAACCAAGTGAACCAGCCACTGTAACTCTTGACCTTGTTCCTCTCTCTCATCCTCACACAAACTTTTCAAGTCTGCCAATGTGACTCACTGGGACAATAAACTATTTCTCATTAACTTAATGCCCAGCTACCCCAGCAGTTATCTATCCGATTTCCAGCAACCCAAATGCCCAGGTTGCCATTCATCCAGAAAACGTGAACAAATTGCTACACTGCACACACACACTGAGTAATTTTATCGTAGCCAAGCAGCTGGATGTGACTCGCTGCAAACATCAGCCTGACAGATACAGGACACGTGAAATACAGCTTGCTGAGGTACTCAGCAGATTTGGAGTTCACATCTGCATATTTTTAGTTATTACGAACAACGAAGGATTTTGAGTGGAGTCTCAACACTGCAAATATCACAGGTTGCAGTCATAATTTGGATTATATTTACAGGTAGTAAAGTACAAAAACTTTTTAAACAAAATGCTTCCTGATAAGCTGTTGAATCAAGACACCCTCTCCCAAGACAGAATATATTGTCCAAACCCTATTTTCTGCAAGATCCTGGGGCCAAACCAATGGGCAGGATTTTTATCAATCTTTAATGTTTTTCCTTCCAAGGAAGGTGGAGGAGAAAGGAAAGGAGAGTTTGAATACCTACTGCTGAGAAAGATGGCATGGATTGAGCACCTACCACAGAGGGGCTTACAAAGCGAGCATGCCCTGGGGCTGTAAGTTATTTGTATTTCTAAACATGCCACTTTCCCCTAGTTAAAAACAAGCCACAAACCAGAAGTGGTTTCTCAGAACAGTGGTTCCCAAACTTGCTTCCCAGGAGGCAGCAGGAGGAGCTGCAGCAGTAGATGCACCCCACCCTCCCAGAGCTGGCAATGCTTTCCTGGTATCCAAAATTATTATTTCTGGCTTAAAGAACTGACCCCTTAAAATGTCGCAGGGTTCCCTGGGCATCTAGGCATGGCATTAGGGGGATTGGAACTACATGATGTT
The DNA here is from genome assembly GCA_013398855.1 of Mohoua ochrocephala. Classification (NCBI taxonomy): domain Eukaryota; kingdom Metazoa; phylum Chordata; class Aves; order Passeriformes; family Acanthizidae; genus Mohoua; species Mohoua ochrocephala. Next base: position 71,785 of record VZTA01024066.1, on the reverse strand, counting down.
TAAGCTCCCTTCCAACCCAAACTATTCTATGGTTCTTTGATTAAAATGTTTTGGGTTTGGTTTTTTTCCTTAGGAAATACTACTGAAAAACATAAAAGCAAACACTCCCTCAAAACTATTTTAAAGGAGCACCACACTTATCTCAAGTCAATAATGTAGAGCTGAGAATTTGAATTTGTGGTGGGTTAATCTTGGGTAGACAGCAGGTACCTACCAAGCCCCTCTATGACTCCCCTCCTCAGCTCAGGACAGGGGAGACAAAATAACTAAAGGCTCATGGGCTGAGATCAAGGACAGGGAGATCATTCACCAGTTACTGTCATGGGCAAAATGGACTCAGCTTAGGGAAATTAGTTTAATTTATTACCTATCAAATCAGATTAGAGTAATGAGAAAAAACTCCTAATCTTAAAATACACATTCCCCTTCTTCCTGGGCTCAGTTTCATTCCCAAATTCTCTACCTCCTCCCCTCAGTGGCGCAGGGGTACAGGGAATGGGGGGTTGCAGAGAGTTCATCACATGTTGTCTCTGCTGCTCCTTCCTCCTCACACTCTTCCTCTGTTCCACCATGGGGTCCCTTCCACAGAGGACAGTCCTCCACTAACTTCTCCAACACAAGCTCCTCCCATGGGCAGCAGTCCTTCAGGCACTGCTGTGCAGATCCCCTCCATGGGGTGCAGACCTTTGGAGACAGGCTGCTCCAGTGTGGGTCGCCCATGGGGTCACAGCAAACCTGCTGCAGCATGGGTTCCCTCTCTCCAGGGGTCCACAGGTTTAGCCAGGTCACTGAGTTTATGCAAAAACTAATATAAACTCAGTTTTTCATAGCCATTTTCACACAACTTCCTTATTTCACACATAGCACCAGGTACTTCCATAGCAAAACACAGCAATTTAACTTTAAAATACAAATAAATGGGCAAGTAATTGAGCTACTTGAGCATTGTCTTAATGTTTTTAAATGACAATATTTCTTTTGAGCTAAAACTCTTTCCTTGAGATAAGGCACAAATCTTATTCTACAAAACTGCTCACATATGTAAGTCCTCTTTAGCATTACATGTTCTCTCCTTTATTGTACAGTATTACTTTCCAAAAATTATATGGTTATGCTTAAGACATCATATTAGTTCTCAAAACACTGAGTATCCTTACAAACAAAATACTTTAAGTTTTTAAGGTGTTTTTATAGATAAAATCCGGTCAAAGATAAGGGAGTAATAAAGCCTATATATTCCATATAAAAAAATAAAAAGTATGTATAAATACTCATATAACAACATCTTGTTGTTTTAGTCAAGAAACATCTTTCTATTCCAATAATACTGGTACTACATTACTTATTCTTTGACTTCACATCCACCTATCAGCAATTCTTTACTAAAACTATGGTTAAAAAAAACCCCACCACAACACACACCAATCAATCAAATTTTGGTTAGGGTTACAACCTTCTGAAGATTCTTTTAAAGAACAAATTGTTTTGCTCAATAAAGACCACACTATCTTAGTAATAAAACCAATGTTTTTACTGACTATTTTGCTGTATTCTGGAAAAATATCAGAAGTCCAAAGCTCTTATTTATAAAATAAGTAGGTAAAACAGCACAAAACTGGGCCAATCATACTGCTGGTTCTTTTCCTCCCCTTTTTTCACCAATGCCTTTGGCTCTTCAAGCTTCTGGATGCCTGTATTGAAAAGACTCTTTGTACCCACCATGAGCAAACAAACAGGCACACAGTGTCCAGTATAAAGTTTTTTCTGAAGTCCTGGATTAAAACATTGTTTATTACTTTCTTAATGTAAGCTGGTTTTGGTTTTGGGTTTTTTCTAAGAGAAACTATAAAATTTAGTCAAGGAATCAGTCATCTCCTTCAAATATCTGACAGGATTTGGAAGATCTCAGGAAGTGCCCATGCCTTACTCTTAACTGTTCACTAGAGAAACTTCCTATTTGTTGAAAAGAAGCCTAAAACCACCACTCTTCCTAGTAACTGTAGTAGTCTTGCTTAAACTGGGCAAATATGGAACACTTCCTTGCAGTGACACAGCCATTTTTGTTCTATCAATAGCAAGAACTGGTATATAAACAGTACAGATTTTTTTCCCAGTTATAATGCATATTAGTACATTACAGAATAGTGTAACAGTTGTCACCAAAGACAAGCACCCAATTATTTCTGCTGAAGGCTCAATCTCCATCCAACAACGTTTCACTCTGATTTCTTAGAATCTCTGCATTTCACATATGTTCTATTTTATCAGCTTGCTATCTAAGCACTAAGTAGCTCAGCTACTACCACCATTTCTACAACCACGTTTACTTCAGTGCTATTTCCAGAACTCCATCAATTAAGGAATTACACCAACAATTTTCCATCTATGCAGTTTAACTCCATATGAGTAAGTGAACTATTATTCCCCATTTCTAATTTTAAGGGAAGAGAAGAAGTAAAAATAATATTAAACCTATTAAAAGTGCTGTTACAACAGGAACTGGCACTAGATAATGTGTGAACAGTTAGATTAACATTAATAATGTATATACAGTGTGTGTATATATATATATCTCCATATCCACATTTCATACAATACACCCATATTAAATATACAGGGATTTTTGGTCCTCTGAAGTATAAAAGAAAAAGTCTCTCACTCTTACAATGATCTAAAAAGCTCAGGACATAGGGCTGCTTTCACCAACCGATAAATTACAGCTTCTGAGAGAAGAAAAGGGCAGAAAAAGCAACAGAACGAGAAAAAGTGCTGTTAAGTGTATTACATGAAAGATCCTGAACCAAGCTTTTGACTTCTGCTGCTCATGGAGTACAACTCTGCTGAGCTTGGCCAAAGGCCTGCTGCCAGCACCACGAGTGACCTTATCAGGTTGTGTCTCCCACCGAGCTCCCGCTGCTCAGTGCTGAGTTATGCAGTAGAAGATCAGCTGCAGGCACACACAGGGGAACAGAGAGGCAGTGGCAGGAGGGGGAGCCCAAAGAGCATCCTGCCCTGGCTGCCCCGAGGCCCACACCAGGAGCCTTCATCCCTGACACCTCCAGCCTGTCTCTCTATGCCCCAAGGAGCACTGGGGTGAAGGCAGGCAGGAACCCAAGCCACAGACCCAGAAGAGGGGACACCCTGGCCTGTCCCAGGTGAGCCTGAGCCCTCATGTGTGTGTGACACCCACCAGGATGAGTCAATGCCAGGGCACTTTCAGAACCGAGGGAGAGTACTGACCTGGGCCATGGGATACATTGGGGCAAAAAAAGCATTTCAGGATCACACGACTAACTTAGGGGACATTTATGGGAGGAACCAGGGAGACATTTAGGGGTTTTGGGGAGGAACAAGTGTGGAAAAGTAAGAATTACGAGAGGGTAAAAAGCACTGCCCACATGTAAGCAGTTTGCTGGCCAATACAGGTGTCTCACCATGCCCGGCCCCTGATCAGCACAGCCTGTCCTGTCTGCTTGCTAAATTCCCTTTTAAACTTCTCCTGGTCAAGGCATCTGTGTTCATATCTGAGTGTCTGAAACCAGCACCTGGAGGCATCCACATTGCAAACATGTATATATATATTATAAATACAGATGCACACACACAGACACATATTCTCACTACCAGAACTCCATTCTGTTCAGCTAGAGAGGGGAGCAGGACGACAAGGCTAGTGCTGTGTTCACGTGAATGTTGCCATTTGAATGGCTGTCAGCTAATCTGCGTAGCCAGCTGTGTACACATGTGTGCACGTGGTGTGCATGTGCACTCTGTGCGAGGGTGCCCACTGGAAACACTGGAAACATTTCCAGCTGCAGCACCGGCTACACCAGGGACACAAAGCTGCAGCAGCTTCACTGCTCTCAGGCTGTCAGACCTGGCCTAAGGTTTTCCCAAACACTTAGAACCAAAGGAAAAAAAAAATTATAGCCCTATTTAAAATACACTAGTCTTCCCCTTCTGGTCCAAGCTTAGCACGTAGCACTTGTCACACAAGAACGATTAGCTCCTTCTTACACCAGTCAGGGAAAAACTAGAGACACAGCAAAGCTCAGCAGAGCTGGCTAAACAAGACATTTCCAATTCTGAAAGTTCAGTTTTAATTCCACCATCTTTGCAAAGGAGTTTTCATGTACAGTGTCCACTTGGCAACAGGTTTTACTCCCAGCTACTATGGAGTTAACTGAGGGGGCATCAGAGCACTAAATTGTATCAAGGGGTAAGAAGGCATCCCTGTTGCACTGAAATAATGCCCTCCCCCTTGAAATCTCCCTGTCAGGTAAATTCACAAGTAGCTTTTATACAGATAAAAAGAGCATTATTCTAGCATAAAGAAAACCTCTGGGAAGCTCTGCACTTCCTCCCAAGGACTTGCACAGCATAAGAGTTGCTAGGACAGAACACTTTCCTTGCAGCAGCTGGAATACAAGTTAGGGAGCTCAGCAGCTGTTCTAAATTTCCACGAAGTCCAAATGTCTTCATGGAAAAAACAAAAACAAAACAAAAACAAA
>VZTA01024066.1:42771-67227 GCA_013398855.1 Mohoua ochrocephala | reverse complement strand
AAAAAAAAAAAAAAAAAAAAAAAAAAAAAAAAAAAAAAAAAAAACCACGAGGAAAAAACCAATCAAAAAAACCCCAGACTTCCATGACTGATCCCTAAACAGAAATATGGAAATTTGATGTGCATAGTTTGACCTTGATAGCATAACATAATGTAAACTAGCACTAGGTAAAAGTAATCAAACAGCATGAATTATTAGCATGCCTGCTCATGAGCAGTGCGGGAGAATTTTCAAGTAAGACTGCAAACAGAAGTATCAGTCCAGCAGACTGCACAAGTAATTAACTATTGGGAGTGCAGACAGCAAAAGAACAGAGCCTATTTTGAAAAATGATTAAAAACTGAAGTGTTGCACGCATGTTTCTTTAGCTAAAGTGTTTCAAAGAAAAGCTGTTGACACTCAGTATCCCCCAGCCAGCCCAAAGAAAACAAAGAATCAACACGGCCTGATTGCTTTCAATTCAGCGCGCAGACCGGAGCGCAGAAAGCCCTGTGGCTTGTGCTTTATTTAGTAAAAAGCACGGGGTGCCAAAGAAGGATGAAATCAGCAGTAATGTGAGGAGCCCCTGGCAGTTCAAACCTGGTAGCAACCACCCCACCAGTTCTCCAGGAATCCACCTCCAGAAGAAGGTGGCTGCTCTTCAGAGAGTTTCTTTGAGGAACACAAGAGAAGCTTTACTGTACAGGGAATGCATACTCAGACCACGAAAGGAAGTGAATCAGGAGCCTGAAACTGAGGAATTGCCAAGTGTTGAGCAGGTTTGTAAGACCTGAGGACGGGTAAATCTGCAGGCATGAACAAGACAGGAGCTGCAATACCAAAACCAAGCAAAGCATTAAGCTGATAAGCTCCAACACTAAAGCTAGTGTGACACTGGAGTTTCCTTTGGCATCAGTAAGGTAGAAAAAGCAAGAAAGGGGGGAGAAGGAAAACTAGACAGATTTCTTGGATGACAGGATAGGAACAAAAAGATTCTAACAAACTGGAGCCACATACAAGAATGTGTAGGTGAAGTAGCCACCCAAACAAAAAGGGAGTAATTTTAATAACAATTCAGGCAATAGGTCTGAAAGGCACATTTTAATAATTTAAGGGGTAGTAACAGATGAGAAACTGCTATCGTGAAATAGAGGCATGGATTCTTTCCCTTTTTCTACAAATGCAGAGACATTAATACAGAGACATGGAGACATTAAGACTGATGTGATTGGACAGCAAATGGGAATGCCTGGGTGTGGAAACACCAGAAGGAATAGCAGGAGAAAGGCCTTTAACAACAGCACGTGCTGATCACACCTAGATAAGCAGATCAAAGATCACAGTACATTTACATATCCGCTCCTCAAAATACCTAAGTCAGTAAAACAAGGACTACATTTACACTTAAGCCAGGGACAAACTATAGGTGAGGTCATTAAGAGATAATGGTGGGAAGATAAACAACAGGACTGAACATATAAGGCAGTCAAGAAAGAGAAACAAGAGACTGACTAAATTCTAATCTAAGTAATGGCTCAGAGGTGGAACAGGATTAAGAGATCCTTACCACTATGATCTCCTGTAGGGTACAAAAGTCACATCCAAATTCAGCACATAACTACTGACCTAAGAAAAACCCAGCAGACATGAGGATTTTGATAGCAGGAATCTTCCATTGCTCATTTCATTGGGAGGATTTCTATCAAGACCACTTTGACACACTCATCTACGTGGTCTGGTTGCTCAACAGCAGGCGCTGAGTATGTGGGTAGGACTGTGTGCATGCACGGGGGTGAGGGTTGGTTAGGTTTGTGTGAGTTTTTGGGTTGGTTTGTTTTAATGAAAAAATCACCTCCCCATCTTCTAAGGGCTCACAGTTAAATTTGCTTCGACATTATTCATCATTCAAATGGAAGGAGATGAATGGGACAGGTAAGAGGGGAAAAAGCCCTATACCGTGTTAACAAGGGAAACAGTCCATAACTTCCATCACCATATCATCCAGGTATTAAGGAACTGCACATACCAGCTTTACTACAGACTTTTTTACGTCTGACTCAACATTTCCCATTATTTGACTGAGGAAAGGACTTGGTCGCAAGAGAAATTCCTGATTTCCTAAATAGCATATAACACTAGTTTATTGTGAAACAAAACCTGATGTAGCAATTCAAATGCCAAACCACTCCAAATTCAATCTTCTTTTAAAGGTCCAATTTAATTAATTATCTCTCTGGGTATTCCTGGCTTATGAACATCACAATTTAAAGACCAATTCAGATAATTCCACATACTAATAAAATTATGTTGCATTTGAATACATTCTTAGACAGTAAGTTACACATGGTATCTGACATTCAAGCTAGACAATGCAGTGTCACATGTCACTTGTGTCCTTCAGTCATTTCTTAGAATTACTTACTCGACCCAATGACATGGGCAAAAAGTAAGAGCTGTCAAGAAGACAGTGAAGACAACAAAGTAAATCTTGTTAAAAAACAAAGGGAAACTAATTAGGAGCAAAAATTTGCTCTAATAAATTATTCTGCGTGAATAATGATCAGCTTGTCCAAATTCATACTGTTTGTTCATGAAGCTCACAGCTGGAAACAGGAGGGATATTTCAGGTCAAGAACGAGGTTCTTTGGCAAAAACTACACAAAGAAGTTTGCACAACTCCTGCCAACATCATGCTTAGCTTGAGGCAATGCTTTTACTTTCAGGAGCTCTGAAGTGAATCAATTTAGGGGGAAAAAAAACCCCAAAAAACTACCAAAAAACTTACTAACATACTTACTAAAGGATTCTGGTAGTTCTACAACCAGTTTACTACCCTTAAGAATATTACAGACTTCATATGAGAAATTACAGAAACTTGAAAATAAAAAGACCCAAAACAACAATGCTATTTTTAAAAGTGTTTCTCTTCCATTGGCAAATGCAACTAGGGACAGCTCCTTAGAAGACAGAGGACAAATTCACTCAAGTTGCTCATATTCAGGATGTCTACTGTCAAACTGGGTCATTCCTGCTCTTCAAAAACCTGCAAGGAATGAGGCATGAAAATCTCCATCAATCTATCTTTCCCCCTTGCCCCTCACCCCCAGTAAAAAAATATCTTCACATTATCTTGCCAAGGCAAACAGATGATGCCATACACTTCAGAACTGGTGAACATAAATAGCAGGTTTCCTGACAGTCAGAACTAAATATTCTCCGCGTGCACGTTGGTAGAAGCTTCAACAACACCGTCCTTTTCATGGCTTTAATATATCCAGATAAAATAAAAGTATTATCTTTAAAAAATGATGGGGATAGGAAAAAACCTTTTTCTTCTTGTTTGAGGGGAAAAGACTCCAGCATTTCCATTGGCAAAGATACAACTAAGAATTGTTTTTAAAACTACTCCTCAAGAAGAACAAAGGCTCTTCAGTACATAATTAGAGAATTTCTAAGTATGTTTTCTGCATTTTGCTAAGAAACTAGAATAAAACTTAAAAGAATTGAGAGTTACCTTATCCTCTTACAAGTTGTTGGTTTTTTTTAAGGAGTACTCTTCTCCCTCATCTAATTTTTATTCTAGTTTCAAAGCACTAAAACAAAACAGAAGTAGTTGTTCACCACAATGAGGTCACCACCTTTGATACAAGACCACTTCAAAGGGACTGAATATCATGAGCTTTTGCACATCTAAAAGCAGCTTTAAATACTTATCATTCATCAAGCAATCATGAATCATGCGATTAAACTTCTTTTGAATAAAAAGATTTAAGAAAAACAGTGTTTAGATGTAATCACTTATCGAGAATTATCTGGATATGCTGGAGCAACATGCCATTCAAAGTATGTTTAACGATGGAACTCCTAGCAGCTTTCAACAAAGGGCTCATCCATCACAAAACATTCTTAGAAAAACAAAGTTTCCATTTGATAAGAGAAAAGCCCTCGGAGGTATGAAAAAAGTAGGTTAAAGAAACAAGGAGAGGTCAAATTAGCATACAGAGAGAGCAGTTCCCAGCAACATCCAGAAGGAATCCATTTTGAGTCCCTTGCTGTTTGGCAGTATTAACTAACCACCTGGAAAACAGAGAAGGGGTGAAGAGACAAAATTCCTCATCTTAAAACACAGCTCAGGTGACTGCAGCTAAACGGTGCTTTTTTGTTTAGTTGGTTTTATTGCGTATTTTGGGTTTGTTTTGGGGTTGGGTTTTTTTGGGGGTTTTTTGGGTTTTTTGAGAGAGAATATATATGGATGATCTAATACAGTAATTTCCTTTTTAATTTCTCATTAAACAAAAATGGGATGGGACTCCCAAAATTATCAGAGAGCACATTTAGAACACAAGGAAGCATGGATTATGTTAAGAAAATAAATTTTAACTGTACATCCTCTACAATTGGGTGTTCTGAAGTCCACAGGTATTAAGTGCAACTGATGTCAGCTGGACTTCAGCCTCTGCAAGTACAAAAATCACTGACTGGCCAAAGGGAAGGAGGTGCATAACAGGAGAAATTACTTTTTAAGCTTTGTAAGCATCAATTACTAGTTATTTGTAAGCATCAGTTAGTGGATACAGAACACCCTTGGATCAATTTCAAGTGTGAAAGTCTCTTTATTAAGCATTAAAGACATACAGCTGGTTTTACAAGAGATAACACATATTAAAAGAGATGATTCACATGTACCAGCTTGTATCACATTGGAAGAAGTGACTGATATGCTGAAGGTCAGGGCTGCTATGTCCAGGGACCTCAACGTGCTGAGAAATGGGACAACAGCAGACAGAAGGAATTCAGAGGCAGATGCAAAGTCTTGCACCTGGGATGAAAGGACAGGAGCCAGTACAAACTGCAGGTCAATTGCTTAGAAAGCAGATTTGCAGGAGGGGACACGTGAGACCTCATGGACACAAGCTGAACGTGAGCCAGCAGCGTGCCCTTCAGCAACCAAAACTGACTGCACTCCAAGTTGCATTAGCAGGAGTATCACCAGCAGGCTGAGGGACATGGGCATTCCATTTTCATGGGGCTGTATCTGGAGCTGCTCTGCATTTTCTGCTCCCCAGAGCAAGAGACAGACATTGACATATTGGACTGAGAGCAGGAGAAGGCCCCAAGGTAAATTGAGGGTTGGAGCACCTAATGTAGGAGGGAAGACTGGTAGATTTGGGGTTTTTCAGCCTCATGATAAGTTTTGGGAAGCACAAGGAGTGCAGGTCTTATTGTCGTCTACAGTTACCTAAAAGGCAGTGAAAATGTACCTACACTGCTCAAAGGTGCACAGCTTATAACACAAGAGGCAGAAGATGGAAGATGGGATTTCTACCCAAACTCAACTGGACAAAGGCCCCGAGTAATCTGATCTGACTGAACTTGCTCTGAACAGGGGATCCAGAGATCCTACCCAGCCTCTCATTAATAGAGAAACCACAGCTAGGAGAGTTCTCACAAGCAGGGCTATTTCCTCTAAAATCCACTGCCAGCGTGCTTGAAAGGAAAGGTCATAAATCTTCCTTGCAAATTAACAGGAGGATCCATGCAAAGCACAGCATTACAAATTGAGGTCTTGGAATGTTTTTATGCAATGAGTTTCTTTTCTCCATAGCTACCAAACACAAGGAAGAAGATACAATAGAAATAACAAACAACCACATTTTTTAATAAATTAAATATTCCTTCGTTTACCCTAGAGGTTTGTTCCCAAGTAGCTCAAGTTTATAACAGTAAATAAATATCAATTTTAATAATGAAATCGCTGCCAGAAAATTACAGAATCTATTACATATTTCTGTCAGCAGCTCCTCATTCTCCTTGGGAGGGTTCTCATACCACTGAAGACATTACTTTAAAAGACAAAAGTTGAATTCAATTATTCAAGAATCTTTAGAATCAGGTTTAGCACCAAGTGAGTCTCTTTTCTCAACCGCAGTCACATCAGTGAGCACACTGACACAACGTGACCACTCATTAGTCACAGCAACTCAAATCCCATTTTTAAAAAGCAGTAAACCACACAGGCAGGGATGTATGCAATAGTTTGTGTGCAAAATAAAAGCCACCACTGCTTACTATGGCATGTTCTTGGTTTGCATTCAAAAGTTAGGGTCTGGAAGTTGCATCGAGGCAGGGGTTGGTCCCTTCTCCCAGGTAGGAAGTCACAGGACAAGAGGAAATGGCCTCAAGTTGTACCAGGAGAGGATATTGTGAACTGCACATTAGGAAAAATTTCTTCCCTGGAAGGGTGATCAGGCATCGGGAACAGGCTGCCCAGGAAAGTAGCAGAATCCCCATGCCTGTAAGTGTTCAAAAAACACGTGGATGTGGCACTTGGGGACACAGTTTAATGGTGGACTTAACAGTGCTGGGTTAATGGTTGGGCTCAATCTTAGAGGTCTTCTCCAACCATGAAGGTTCTGTGATTGCACAATGTCTGTGCCGATGCTTTTGCATACACTGCCTTCTTCATAAAATTCAGAATTTGAACCATCTGAGTTTAAAATCAACTTTCAAGTGCTCAAGACAGGTATTAAAGCAATTCTAATTAACTCTAAATTAGAAATAAAAAGGCATTGGGAAGTACCAAATCAAGGAAGTCTCTACTAGCAGTAGTCCAAGAAACTCAAGGACAACAGTGGGGAAAAAAGTAACATTCCTTTCACTTTATTCTGCTTTCGATAAGCTGTGCACAGTGCGATACCTCTAACCACCAAAAAATGCCAAGAATAAGCCATTTTCTTGTTTGCACAACTGCATTTGCAAGGTACAGAAGACCCATAAGTTTGAAATCACATACTTCTGCATTTTGTATCAATCTATTCAAAGAATTTAAAAATAAATCTAATTTTAATTACTCTAATATTTTATCTATCAAAATCCAATTCTGCAATGACAAATACATACCACATTTACTCTTTTCCCATAATGGATTTATTTCCTCTGTGTGCAGCTTTTATTAAAATTTAAAAAAAAAAAAAAAAAGCACTGGGGCTACACTGTGGCAGAAACAAACCTGCAAACAGTAGGCTGGGTTTGATTCTGCTTTTGTACTTTCCTAAAAGCATGTCTGCATTTAGAAACAGAAGTCCCTGAGTGCAAAAGGAAATGCTGTTTCCTACTTGCGTGTTGAGAATAAAATATGAATTTGCAGCAAGTACCTGTGACAGTACATAGCTTTTACACTTCCACTGTTACCAACCTGTGGATGATACCTGGATGAGACTCTGGAGGAGGGCTCTGAAGCCTCCATGCCCACTCTGAATACAAGTCAAACATAACTTACAGTGATCAGTTTGTCCTTAAAAAATATCAATAGTATTTTTTATTATATAGCAGACAAGTCTGCTATATCCTGATATTTTGACAGTAGTTAAAATAAACGGAAGGAGAATAAATAAAGCCTACTTCTTTAAATTGAGGAAGTTTCAAGCAGAGATTCCACAATAAAAAGACTGTCTACAGGACAGAAGTGCCATTCTCATTGACAGGCAGAAACATATTGCATGGAACAATTACTTCCAATCAGAGCACTTAATCCAAGTTAACCCAGGGTATTGTTCTCACTTTGCCAGAATCCCTGTGGAGTTTTGATCAAACATGTAATGTATTAAACATTATAATAAACAGTGTAAGAAAATCTGAATGAATATATACTGTTATTTGTAAAGACCAGATACAGAAAATAGGAATTTGACAGACAAATACAGATTTTTATAGCCTCAAAAAAATGCATTGGCTGCCCATAGCAACAATCTACAGAGACAGACAATACCCATCAGGACAGAAAGATTCGGGAACCACTTAATTACTCCTTCATTATCCTGCAAATAAAAGGGGGTGGAAATTAGTTAACGGCCTTTTTATTCTACAGGGGAAAATTTTAGGTGTATTTGAGGCTTGCTTATCTAGTTATTTTTGGGCTCTGAATGTTTCCAGATATATGTGTGGGGGAGGAAGTCTGCTCCCAGACCCAGAAAATGACTCCAGTGAGCTCAGTGCTACTGAGCAGGAGCTATGAATGATGACTCCTAACAACGCCTTCACGCTGCTCTCCAAAGGCAAAGGAGGAGCACCACCAGTGAAAAGCAATGTGACTTTCAAACACCAACACCCTAAAGACATAAATCACAAGGCCATGCAGTTATGAAGAGCTCAAAAAGAATTTTGGACACTAACTTAAGTCACATCAAATAAAGGAGAATAAGGAAAACTGACGTAATGTCACAGGGCAGACTGTCCAGAGCTAAAAAACACACACCTTCCTCTATGCCCAAATCAGAGGGCCTACCCAAAATAACAGTTACTTCAAACCATTTTGGGTTTGGTCATTCAAAACAGCAATACATACTGTATCTTAGTGCACATACATCCTACCTCTGTACTGCCAGAAACATTAACAAATTTCAGTCTCCAGCTTAAACTTCAGTTGATAAATTATAGTAAAACTCACAAGGATGTCCCAGTTTTGGCTGGGATTAAACTACAACAAAGGGGAAAGAAATAATATTTATCTCCACTGCATATATTTCTATACTGTAAAGTTCAACTGCAGTAGTTAGGAATAAAAGACTGAAAGCTCAGCTGCTGTTCATTTGTGGTTAACCTTTTTTTAATAGTTCACTAGTTCCGACAGCTCCATAAACTTACAAAACTAATTTCTTTAAGAGCTAAGATCTCCTGCTCAGCAAGCAATTATCCCAAGATTAGTGTCTGGTAATTCATTTATTCCCTTCAATGAGCAGAAATAATGGGAATTGGGTTTCTGTGACTTTAAGCAGCTCATGCTCAGTTACCACCAGATGCTCAAAGTCATCACAATGAATCAGAGCAGGAAAATACATTAATTGGATTAAGTGTTACTTCTACATTTCCCTCTTTCCAGTCGAAAGTAGAGAACATCTTACCTCATTTAATGTAAGGAATGTAAAAATAAATGTAATAAGAGTAGTAAAACTATTGAAATAACAGAGGAGCATTTCCATTTTCCTGCATTTCTCCTCTGGTCTGAGAGCTCGGAAAAGCAGACAGCTGCACACAGAAACTGTAGAAACCAGTGCTTCATCTTGGCAATTCACAGCAGTAAAGTATCAAGAGATGATACGCACAGGAACTCAGAGACCTGACAATTCGCTGCTGAAGATCAACAGCACAGCAAAATCTTGAGATTAATTGTCTAGATAACATTCTTAAGGGGAAAAGGGAACCATCTCAGAAAGGAAAAAACTAAAATATTCTTCAAGCCATTTTCTAACAGAGCGGCAGTGACCTTTCCAGATACTGCCCATATACAGACGATAACTGTTAGGAAAAGAAGGAAGTGGGTCTTCATTTCCATGCAGATCCCCAGCAGTGCCACTGGTTGCCTACACCTGTTTAAGCCAAAACCAAGCAGCATGCTATTCCAAACTATTTTCATAGCAACTGGTCTATTTCCAGAGAAACTAAAAGCATTACAGAACAAAACAAAATCAAAACAAAACCAGCAAAACAAAAAAACGCATCCCCCCCAAAAAAACCCACCAAAAAACCCAAAAAGACAACACACAAAAAACAAACCAAAAAGACCCACCACTAACAAAAAACACCAAACAAACAAAAAACCCACCCACCACAGCCCCCCCAAAACACAAAAAAAGGCAATATTCAAGTTAAATAAATGATAAAAACAAAATAGAAACATTTTCATATACAATATATATTAAGCATATATAAAAGTGAGTACCAATATGATCATTATTAGGGCTTTTTACATCAAGAGATCAGCATACATAATGTCTAGACTTTCAGACTCAATTTTTCTATTGTTTTATATAACCTCTAATACCAACATAAAGTAAAAGTAACTACAAATTTCTTGTTATTGCGAAATACTTCAAGTTTTAACTGCTGCAAGGTCTTCTTAAGTGGTTTCCTTAGAACAAGAAAATATTACCAGAACAATTCCACTTGTACTTGGATATATCCAGCTAAATCCAAGTTAGATGATTTGCCTATTAGACAGCTTCCTCCTAAAAACCACTCCAAATTTCATTTACAAGTATTTGGTTATCCTCCTGAGATGTAATTAACACATGAAAAAAAGCCTCAGATAGCGTATTAGCCCAGCCAACACTTAAAAAAAAAAAAAATTGAATGGCAGGTACCAACTGGCATCTCTCAGATATTTTGGCAAAACATTAGGTCCTGCCACGACAAATTTCGGAGAAGCAATGCACTGCTTCAGAGAGGAAGCAATTTGCAGTTTCCAACTTCTACCAAATGTGGGACTCAGCATGAATTCCCTGTCCCAGAGACAGGACATAACTGGCTGGCACTGGCTGGCACCTAGGTATGCCAGCAGCCTATAACCCTGCCAAGATCAAAACTGGAAACAAAAAGGTTAAAGGGCAGTGGGGGCGACACACCAAGCAGCTCTATCTTGCCTCCAAGAACAAGCTTTACAAGTCTACCAATGCTGGTTGGTAAAATACTTCAACTTTATTGATGTTTTCATACTGATTTTTTTATTCTTCTTTGTAGCATAACTTTGCTCATCAAAAAAACCCCTGGCCTCAATCATACCTGGAAAAGCTGCCTATAACTACCTCATATTTGGAAACAGCTGAAAAGGAGCCAGCACCTATAATTACAGGCTACCTGTTGGGAGTTATATAAATGAATTTAAGCATTCCAAATACAAGATGAATTTACCTTTCAGAATCATTCAAAAGTGTTGGCCACAAAGTCAGCATCAGCCTGTTTTCCATATGCCATGAAGTAAATTCTAGAGCAATTAGAAGCTGAAGCTCATGCAAAATCACATGGAAGACCCTTCAGCAAATAGAGCTAAATTACTGACTACATACAATATCAGAGCATCAAAGAGTTCCATGGGGCGTTGCTTTCTGTATCGATCCTATCAGGCTCTGATAAACCTTCAAAAGAAAGATAACTTTGGCAATAACCCCCCTAAATAGCCAACTAACCAGGTTTGTAAATGTGACCTCTAACTAGCATGGACTGGTGTGCATGTCATTGTGGACACTGTTAGTCAGAGCAAAGACCACAAAGGTGTGCCACACACTCATAAGGGTATAAGAGTACTTTTTGGTGTGCTACAGGACTCGACTTCCATGGGAAAGCACCCGAGTGTAGGTGCCTGTGTGAGTGAGGAGTCAAAGCTCCCACTAGATGCAGTGGAGACCTCGTCAGCACAGCTTGGGTTAACTGCAGACTTTCAGCCCACCCTAAAGTTAAAGCCTGCATCTGCCCGGCTGAGGAACTCTCCACAAACCACTAAATGTGCTCAACAGACCTCCGTCTACTATAATCTGCCAGTTGAATTCCATACCTTGTCTGTTTCCTCCAGGTGTAACACCACTCTCTCATATTTTGCATCACTGTCTGAAAATGTCACCCAACATCCCAGTACAGCAAAACAGACAAGCAGAGCAAAGCTAAAGGAATAAAAACACCAATGAAAGCAAAATGCACATTACTGGTACAGTGTGATGCCAAGCATCACTGAATGACTGGCACCAGTGCCATTTAGGAAGGCTGCATCTCACCTCAGTACATATCATGCCTTTCAGAACATAAAAAAACCCTCCAACCATCGCATTTGCTTCAGCACTCCCATAGTGACCCAGATAAAAACAGGAAAAAAGGTAAGGGAGGGGAATGACTATATATAGTTTACCCATTTATTATTTTAACACATGCCAGATATAACTACTGAGGGCAAAATGTAACTATAATACTTGAAACTCTCCTTAAATTGGAGACGAGCTTGTGAACAGACCAGCTCTAAAAGCCTATGATACTGTCTTCTATCACAAAACATTTGTGATATCCTTGTCTTACACTAAACTGAAATTCATTACTTACAGCATTTCACAGGAGCTACGCCCATCTAAGCTAAACCAATTGCACACAGGAAAATGCTTTACAATTATGAAATTACTTCATAAAAAAATGGAGAGGTAGCTAAAGACAAAAAGTAACTGCTAAAGCAAACAACAGTGCAAACAGCAAAGCATAACTGTAAGCAGAAGCAGTACAAGTCAGCTTGGAAGACGAGCACTTATATGAACAAAAAAATCTGTGTGGATGCAGCATTCTCACTGGAGGGTGGCTTAACAAGATGTCCCACTTTTAAAATAAGCAGGTACTTTAGGGCTGGTGAAGAAGAGATCTAACAATAAGTGGAGGCTCCTTTTTCCTTCCTCTGCATTTACACTCGTCCTGAACTCCACTCATATCAACTATTTTTGTGTAAACACTGCTAAGCCATTCTTTAACCTCCTCTTGGTCTACGACTCAATTGATGTCTGTTTTACACAAAACTACACTCAACACTTCACTAAAAGGTTGGCCACTACAGGCACTTATTCAAGAAAAAGGACTTTATTCATTATATAATTTCACACTTGCTGGCAAGATTACCTTAAAATGAATTCACCACTCCAAAACAATGAGTTTTGCACGAAAGATAGGTGGTAGTCCTGGCAATAATGACATGGAGAGCCTGAGAGAAAAAGTTAGTTCATGGCCCTTGTGATTCTTCTGTCATGAAATTTAAAGTTCAGAAAAAGCAGAGCCTATAAACTGAAAGGCAAATCATATCCTGGGGTGCATCAGGCACAGCATCGCCAGCCGGGCAAGGGAGGGGATTGTCCCGCTCTGCTCTGCACTGGGGCGGCCTCACCTCAAGAGCTGGGGGCAGTTTTGGGTGCCACAGAATAAGAAGGGTAGTAAGTATTAGAGAGCATCCAAAGGAAGGACACAAAGATGGTGGAGAGTCTAGAGGGGAAGCCATACGAAGAGGGACTGAGGTCACTTTGTTCATCCTGGAGGACACCAAGGGGAGACCCCATTGCAGCTACAACTTCCTTGTGAGGGGAAGAGGAGGGGCAGGCACTGATCTCTTCCCTGTAGTAACCAGTGACAGGGCCCGAGGGAATGGCCCGAAGCTGTGTCAGGGGAGGGTTAGGCTGGATATCAGGAAAAGGTTCTTCACCCAGAGGGTGGTTGGATACTGGCACAGGCTCCCCAGGGAAATGGTCACAGCACCGAGCGTGACAGAGTTCAAGAAGCATTTGGACAATGCTCTCAGGCACATGGTCATTATTGGGGTCACCTTGTCCACCTTACTGTTACCCACTTCTAAGTATGACCACTCCTAATTATCTTTTAGAGTCCACTGAGCCTCCTCTACTTCAAATTTTAGTTTAACACACAAAGGAAAAGCAGTGAGCAGGTTTTAAGCCATTGGGACCAAGCTGTGGTATCTTAGTCACAGACATTATTCTCTTCCAAAAAAGCAAATAAATGTGTTGAAGAGTAATTCCAGAACAGTTCATGGAGCACTCTATAGAGCTCTGCAAAAGATCAAGAAAAGCAGAGCCCTAACCCACTTTTTTTAAGGCAATGTTTTGATAAAAATAATGAAAGTCTTTTCATTTTAAGAATACTGTTCATATCATCCCCATCTTCTGCACAGTAAATACTGACCAGCTATCTCTCAGGCTGAGATCCTATCCCAAAGAACTAGCACTCAGTTTCCAGAGAATTCACACTGCTTACAAACAGGAAGCTATGAGAAATGTTAAGATTTATCACCTTCAGAAAACAACATCATTTCAATATGAAAAATTGCTACAAGTTTTAAGTTTCTATCCTTTCCATTCTGATCCTCAACTTGAAACCTAGAGGAATGTTGTCACATTAAGAACCCACATCCTTTTTGTTTGAAACTCCAGAACAGCCACATAGGTCCAGATGGAGGCAGTTTTAAAGATACAATAAATTTTTTCACCTGGCTTTTAAGTTTACTGTTTATAGCACCTCTCTTACCTACTCTGATCAGGAAAATATGCATATATGCATACCATATGGAATACTGGTAAGTGGGATACCACATAAAACAGAAACCTCAATTGCTCAGAGACAGTACCCCAAAGAACAAGCAGCAGAATAGTTTGTAGGATATCTACCTTATTCACCCTATATTTTCCCAATACAACTATCCTTTATAAATACAATTAAATTATCTACAAAATATTTTAAAATATTTTGACCAATTGCTGAAATATGGTATTTTCAGCTGAAAAAGTTATTAATAAAGTATACAGTTCTTGGCACAGACCTCAATGCAGAGACTGAACCTGTATCACATAACATACATAGAGTTAAATGCCTTAAACCACATATACAAAAGATCAATACTGCAGCATGAGGTAGCATAAATTGGATGCAACATATTATTTTCTTCGCCTAATTGTCAGAGAAAGCAAAAAAAAAAAAAAAGAACACCAGAGCTGGGTCACGCTGACTAAACTTCTGACTGCCTACAAAGACTAAGATTGTCCATACCAATTTTGTGCAGCTCTACTCCAGCCTTCCCAGCAATTTACCCAATTCTGTCCCAGTCCCCCACACACATCTTCAAGGGTCAGTGATTTCACTGCGTGAAACTAAATATTCATTAAACTGCTGCACTATGAACAAAATACTTTGATGCATACAGAGGTGTAAAAAGCTGATAATGCTTCATGCTTCAATTTGTAAAAAATGGGGTTACTCTGATAGGATTAGAAAATACATCCCAGGCTTGTACATTTAAGCTCCCAGAAAACTTCCTAGTGTTGATTTAATTTTCTAGATCACTGCCAGTAGCCAGCTGTGGCAGAATTTATAAGTTGAGAGTTCTAATTTCTTTCAAGTCTGGAATGCAATGCTGGGTTTTGAAGAGCCTAAGCTACATAAATATTTCAAAGGTAGGAAATTACTTGAAGTTATAAAAGAACAAAGGGCAACCTCAAATTCCCTTTTGTGTGCCAAAATCATAAAGGCTTTCTTTAAAGTACATGCCTTCAGTTTTGTCACACACATGACAACTTAATCCGATGAACTCAAGGGGCCACAGGCAGTATTTTCACAGATAAATTGAAGGAGAATCCAAAAGTCACCATAAATAGTACATTGAAGATTTGAAAAAATATTATCTAGCAATACCAAATCAACTTTTTGATAAGGCTGTTACTCTGAACCATGACACATACCACTGTCATGTCCAAATATGCACCACAGTTCAATTTCAATCTCACGTGCTTTGAGGTTAATGGCATCTTTAGGTAAAGCAACACTTCCTTCCTCTCAAAAACAAGCAGCGTTGTATAGAAGTAGATGTCAGCAGCCAGTTCCAACCACTCTGAAACTACTACAGTGCTACAGTATGCACCAAACCTGGAGCACACTGACAACGAACAGGCTCAGTCTGACCTGCGGAACTCATTGAGATTGTTACAATCCCGGCATGTTCAGTTACAACACAGGATCAAGTTACTGTCCTAGAAAGCCCTGGCTGTGTACCCCAAGCACACTCAGTTCTTCCAACTCTTTAGACAAGAGCTGCAGGCCTCCTTGGACAAACCATATCCATTTGTTTTACACCAATATCCTTGTTGTTCAAGTGTTCGCTCTGTACGTGGCTCAGCTGCCATCCAGACTCTAATCTAGAGCAGACTAAGCAGCTCCTTGAGAGACACACGGCTCGTGCATGCCTGGGTGCAGAAAACAAACAAGGCAAAGGCACAGAAGTCAGCCCAAGGACATCAGGCAGGTTTAGAGTGCTGATACAGAGACAGCACAGACAAAAGTCTCCAAAGATACAGCCCATCCCAACACTCGCTCAGGATCACTTGGTAAGGAATAATAACCTTCTCTTTTCCTCTTGAATTCTTTGACTCTTAAGCTTTCAATGCAATATAGGAAGTGCTAAAACTAGGACGTCTTGAATTAGAACAATCTCTTTTGATGTTGTAAAGTAAAGCAGGGGTTTTTTGGGTTTTTCTTTCTGCAAAACAGAAACTTTCCTACCTGGTACACAAGAGCACTGTTCCTGGTTTCATATAATGAACTTGCCACTAAGAAAGCGACGTTTTGGTCCAAAAGGAAGGACTGTTCATTCATTCTAGACTGCAAAAGCTTAAAAGACTACAGTTAATTTAGAACATTATATCTTAGTGTTTTACCCTTGCTCAGTTACAGCACTGATAAAATTCAGCTAAAATGATATGGTGGTACCAATATCAACATACTTCTTTACAATAAAGTAGGAAGACTTCTTTTATTTACCCAATGCATTTTCTATTTGTAATGTTTTTATTGAAGCATCTTGAAAAAATGGCTAAAATCCAGATCAGGAGCCAGAAGACATTCTTTACTGCACATTTTACAAATAATTTCCAAGAGGACAACAGCTAGAGACTAAGAGAAATTAACAGTTAACATGTTTTAAATTAGTTATTATTCCTCCAATATATGTTCTTAAAAATGCAAAAGACAAAAACCCTGTTGTGGTACTTGGAAGATATACATAAAGTACAGCTCTACTGAACAAAGGACACTGCAGAAGATAAACAGCCAAAGATTTCACTACTTCTGCTTATTCAGCAAAAAGGCAGCGAGAAAATTGCTTTACAACTTCCAGTCTAAGTACAAGTCCCTACCATCGAAGTGACACCATGTTCCATGGGATTACAGACATGCTGCTGATAACAGAGAGGCTGGGCTCAACATCCCAGTAATCCCTTCCTGTGTGTGGGAACAAACCAGCACTGATCATTTTTAAATTGGTCCCATCTGCACTAAAGGGCTGCTATTAACTTAGCTATTAGAACTAGTCATTCCTATCCAGTTCCCATGAAAATTAAAGGCAGGATCTAAACCAGAGCTGCTGTTATTGTAATGAATTAGATTTCTGAAACCAAAACAGATAGTGTAACATCACAAGGGAATATTTTCTCATAGAACTATCCTTTCTGTACATATCTGCTGAAGGTTGAATATGTACCGTATTTGCAGTGGTCTAAGGCTGCATGGTTTGTTCACAAAATGAAAGAATAAAAGAAGTCTGTGGAAGATATAAGAAAGAACCTACATCACTCCTTCACACACGGACTATTCTAAAACCAAGCAGTTATATTACCAGGGCTACATCGGCTTGGATGCAAGTAATCAGTGCATCTCCTTCCCTGGAGCTGACAGAGCAGAAGCAATTTCAAATTGGGTAATTACTTGCTGAGCATTATAGATCAATGTTCATTGAAAACCCTTATTTGCCTTAGCAATACACAGCAATGTAAGTTAGAATTTTCTGAACATTTCTCTCATTTCAAAGCAGGATCTTTGACGTGTAGAATTCTGTTAAAAGGATGTGGCAGGCAGCAGGCACTCGGACGCCTGAGGAGCTGTGCTGGAGCAGTATTTGTGTTACCAGGTGAGGGAAACGTGGCAGGGGGTCAGCACAACGCACGACGCCGGAGGTGACAAGGGAATGACTTCACCTTCTCCGAGACCTTCGGGCGTCAAAAGCCTGAAACACCAACGACGCCAAAGGTGGAGCAGGCAGTCTGATTACTACTGTGAATCCAGCAAAGGGCTGCAAAGATAAGGGAACTGGAGCATCTGACACACGATAAGAGGCTGGGAGAGGTGGTGGTGGTTAGGTTCAAGCAGGGAAGGCTGGCAGGGGGCAATCTTAGCATGCACAAATACCCCGAGAGGATGTGAAAAGAGACTGAGCCAAACTCTTTGCAGTGGTATTCTGATAAGAAGCAAGAGCTAATGGACACAAATTGAAATAGAGAAAATTCCATTTAAAGGTAAGAAAAATCTTCTTTGCTCAGAGTAGTCAAACATTGGCACTCCAGAGGCTGTGAAGTGTCCATCCTTGCAGATGGTCAAAACCCAGCTGGGCAAGGTCCTTAGAAGCCCGCTCTACTAGACATTGCCCCAAATAGAGGCTACATTAACCAGTTTGTTATTATCCCTAATTAACTCAGACTGGCTAAAAGAGTAAATAGACGTATTATGCAATAATAGTTTAAGAACAGTCTGCTACATTGCTTCATACGAGACTAGTAACTCAATAATAGAAAGAGAGATCAATAACATTTAAACTTCAAGATGGCCTTTAACACTCCTTTCAGGAGGCTAAAGAAATCACGATAAAAGAGACTGAACATTATCAGGAAACTGAAAGTGTCTGGAGGCAAGCAGACTGTGTTGAAAGATGAAATCATGTTTATGGATAGGCAAACACTAAGCACAGGTACATCTTGCTAAGTCTAAGAAAAAGGTTTATTAATAAACATACACATTTTGCTAACTTCCCCTTTAGACAGCAGCTATTTAGGGCAACTCAAAAATGAGGAAGGGATCTGAGAAACCTCAAAGAATGGTAGCCAAAAAATGGATGTATGAGACCACATTGAACAGACTACAGGGACCAATTAAACAAAAAGTTGAGGAGCAAGGAGTAATGCACACTGGAAAACTTCAAAGTCAACTAAGCTTCACTGACTGCAGGTACTAATAATAGGCAGCAAGAAAAACATTATGTTATGTAAATAATGCAAAATAGACAGCGCAATGTCATCATAGTACATCATTCATGCCAGAAAACAGCAAAGCCTCATTTCGTAACATGACACAGTGCCTTTTTTTCTCTACATTACAGAGAGTTAGAGCAGCAGAGACATTGACAAATAAATAACATTGAGAGTAGGAAAGGTATTTCACATGCAACAAAACTATAATGAATAAAGTACAGTAAAACTCAGTATTTCGGTGGATTTGTATGAAAGAGAACTTAGAGGACATGGGTTTGTCCGACAGACAACACACCAGAGCTCATAACTTGAGGCACGTGAATTTAACGCAGAGCGATGACAATTGCCAACCATCTTTAAAATTTTACAGGGATGTTTCATCCCTATGAAGTTAAAGTACTGCCTCTAAAGAAACACACAAAAATTAACTGGTAACTAGCTTTCAGACACATTAGCAAGATTATGCTCCCTAATGAAGTTGTTTGTTGCAAGTTAACCTGCAGGTGGAACAGAAGAATCTAACCAATGTGAAATCCAACATAAGAAAAAAAAAAAACCAACACAAAAAGTAATCACCCTGCAGACTAGTTATCAAGACTACAAGAGAAACACTCCAGAGCTGGATGCATGAAGACATGTGCATGTGTGTATGCATAAACAGTAGCGGTATTAATCATTCTGTTCTAAACAAAGACAGCATACTACAGAAATTGCCTTCAACTTTCCAGTTTGACCCAGCCATCATATCAACTACTCCAGAATCTTCATTTACATACATATTTATAATCACAAAGCCAGGTCAAAGGGGTACAAAAATGACTGCAGCTGAATAAAATGAATCACTGCTTATACATCAGGTTAGTTTTCAGGTTAGAACTCACTGCTGGCTCCCCGCTCTGGTTTCAATAGGCACACAAACACGAGAAGGAAAGCAGACTACAGCAGCACTGATAACCATGTTGTGCACTACATAAGCAATTCCATTGTTTCCTTGTGTAGCCATTTTTTTGTTCAAAACTGAAGTCCAATACAGTCAAAAATGTATTTTTGTGGAAATACATCCTCCATTGCAATGTAATCCTCACTGGCCAAGGTGCTATACAGCAGTATAATTCCTTATACCTCACACAAATTATATTTGTGTACTCTGATAACTTCTGTGTTCCAAATTTGACTTACTACTTCTTACACGGAAAAGTCATTTGCTCTCTCATAAGCCATGTGACACAGTTCCAGCTTGCCAAGGTTCCCAATTTACTGGATACAGCAGCCCACAGGTTTAGAAACATGAGTGTGGTTCTGAAGGACAGTTACACAACAAGGACTTGAATTATATCAAAATTGCTGATGATCTTTATCTCTGGAGGAAAATTTGGGAAGACATCAAAAGATTCAAAAGAGTAAAGGAAAACTTCAAACTGTCCTGTGAAATTAAAAAGCCAGCCCTGCTCAGCAAAATTTAGATACCATACAAGGCAGCAGTTCACATGTTCTCAGCCCTTGCAGATCTTTGCAGTCATTCAACATTATCTTCTCAGTATCTGAATCACGGCCCGAATCTGAAAGTAAAATCAGAATTCCCCTCCCTGCCCTATCGGACCCTCAGCAATCCAGGTCCAAGAGTCCTGATGGTGCCAACAGTGTTGAGCCAGCCAATCAATCATCCTGATATCCAGATACATCACCAAAGGCTGCACCTTAGAGTGCCAAACCCCGGGAGAGGCATACAAGCACACAGATAACCAGTCCAGGCAAGGTGAGGCGGTGTCTTCTAGGAACACTGGCTAACAAAGCAAACAGGTGGATGCAGAACTCCAACAGCAGTACAGACTCCCTGTGCAGGTGATATTTGTACACACAGGAGTACTCGATACTTGTACACAAGAGAATAATCCTGTGGAGTTACAGAGCCAGCATTGCAAATCACAGAACAAGGAGCAATTAAAGTAGTGGAACTAGTCATTTCATCTGACTTTTTTTTTTTTAAGTGACACCTACCATGCTTATCTCTGTTTCCACTAGTATCATAGTATTCATTTGCCTTTTGAAAACAAGCATGGATATATACACACAGAAAAACCTATACAGTAGAGGCATCTATCAGGAGAGCACAACACGGGATTAGATGGGGCTCGCACACAAATCTCTGAGATAACAACAAGACTGGCTCAGTGCTCCTCATAGGACGACTCCAATAGGGAAAGGAACCAAGTGCTCTTCCTGCCAGACCCCGGACTGGTCTGAGGATCAAATCCTTCCCCTTCGAGTGTGATCAGACGACAATGGCATTTGAACACCAGAGGCCAACCAGGTCTGTCCTATTTCCAAGGACCACGAGCCTCCTGTATTTCATTGCCATTGTTTTTTCCACCCAACTTGTTCCTCAAACACAATGAACTATAAACAATGAACAGAGTAGTTTCCTGAGACTTTAGGCACACCTTTCTAGAAGTTCTATACTTACACTAGGGGCTTTTCCTCTTCTGGAGCTGTACATCAATCAGTTTTTGAACAAAAAAATGGCTACACAAGGAAACAATTGAATTGCTTATATAGTGCACTACATAAGCAAAGAAATTCGGTTTTTTGTCAATATAAATACCAAAATACTGTGTACTAGTTATGTTTAAATTTTTTTCATAAAAAGGTGTCCCCTGAAGGAATTTCTGAACCCTCTATGACCCACAAGTTTTTCCATTAATACACCAAAATCCTGCAACAATGTTAATTATAGTCCTTTATCTTACTTATCCAGTGCTGATGCTGCACGCTGGAAACAGCCTTGCTGCCTTGCCTGTACTTCTGCTTCCTTCCACTCCTCGTCTGCAAGGCAGCCACTTTTTGACTACATCTTCCTCCATTCTGCCTCCTCCCTTTTTGCCTTTCAGATTGATAAATACCCACCCACCTACTAACATTAACAAAAATAGCATAGACTATGATACTCAGGGCCCTTCCATTTGGTCTTGCATTGACTTTTAAGATATTACAAGATGTTATTAAGAGATACCAAAACCAGCATAGGTTATAACCTACTTAATTCCTCTTTTTGGGAAAAACACCAGGCAAGAGACAACTACTGACTGGTCCCAAAAGAGCAGGCACACAAAATCTGGCAACAGCTAAGTAATCCTGTAGTAAAAAAAAACCACCAAAGTAACAAACCACAAACAGACCTGAATTCTTTGGTACTGTGGATCAACTGCAAAATTCCACAGACACCTGGGGTCCTTAAAGAAATTACCCAGAATGCTTGTGCCTCTCAAAAAATCAGTATTTCAGACATTAAAGAAATCTTTTTTTTTTCCAGAAGGATTAGACTATTAAACTTTGCTTTCCAAAGCAAAGCCACACAGCAAGAAAACTTTCATTACAAATTCCAGTTTTCCAATTCATTAAACTTGACTAACTCAGTTACCACTGCCAGGTTTGAGTTGCAATCAGTCCAAACACAAGAGACTCAGTAGATTAAGTATTTGAATCAATACCATGGGAATGCCCAGGTTAGTTTTCTCTAACACTAAAATCATAGTGACTTTTTCCCTTCAGTCATTGTTTCTTTCTACAGCAATGCCAGCTAATCCATCAGTGTTCAACAAGAGCTATTTTAAGCCACAATTTGCCATTCCTGATCATAGCTCTCCTTTATGGCAAGCTAAGTATTGTACAACTTGTTTAGTTCAGTTCACATTTGGTCTTATCTCCACAAGTTTCTGGGCAATGAGGCTCAACATTAAGAAGCAAAAAGTTCTGTTTGACAGCTGCTGCTTAGCCCTTACAGTACCCCAACTCATCAAGGTACTTTCAGGCATCAAAAGGAAAGGTTTTTATCTGCTGTGCTTTTGTTTACAGGAGACTTTTTGTGCTTGCAGTCCTCCTTCACATGCACATGCACATCTAGTCCAGGCAGCTATCTTGCAGTATTTCCCCCAATTTGAACCCATCTGGATTTTTAAAAAAGTAAAATTATTGCCTTCTGCATTACCCAAACCAGAATACATCTGATAAAGCAAAACAAAGTGCAACAAAGTGCAGCTGTAGCGGTTTTTTTCCTCAAATTACTTAAAAAGCAATACAGGAGGTGCTGGCTGCATCCAGGACTCGGAACCCTTCCTGCTCTTCTAAGCAGCATGCAAAACAACCAGGCTCTAAAGCCGGGTTCCATTTTTTTTCCCCTCCACTCTTTTCTGCAATTGGGCAAATTTTCAAAAACATGGGTGGAGCACACCCACAATCTTGCCTCAGTGAAACACCAGTGGTGCAATTACCCTGCTGGAAGGTAGGAGACCATTTCAAATTTTCTCTTGTTGAATATTTTGACTACTGCACTACTACCTAAAGACTTTTTTTTTTTTTTTAAGTACAAGACAATAATTTTTAAGAGATTGTTACTACAGAACCACATCCTCAGAAAAAGCAATTACACATCTATACAATGAACAGGTAGAGTATCAGCCACCCACTTGCTTCTGCATTTCTAACTGGCCAGGGGCTCCCAGGTCAGTATGCAAATGTTCACAGCACCTTCTCTGAACCTCGTTCTTCTGTGCGGGCTAAGCAACCTAGGCACCTACTTCTGGATGTGCATTTCCCTTCTGAGAAACAGGCACTGCCCAACCAGATGTGCAGATGCAGCTTCCCATCTTCCTAGCTCAAGAACACTAGTGATATACGCCTCGTGTATCGCTGCAAACTGTTCAAATGCCGGAGAAAACATCACTTAATGCTCCACCACAGCTTTTCAGCTTTCCTACTTCAGTCTAAAGACCTGCCCTGGTTTTCTACTTCAGACAAAAATAGTTATTAAGCTGCAGGAGGAAAATTAACTTCTTTGTCTTAACATCTCAACTTTAGGTCCTCTTATGCAAGTATTAAGGAAGACATGAATTTCAAAAGGTCTGTAACGCCCACTGGGTACTGAGAAAGTTTTCTTGAAGGCTTACACCTCTGCAAGGCTACATGGCTGGAACACCTTTTTTTAAGAAAGGAACAAAAACATAAAAGACAATGTTTATTTTTCAGTATTTCATTTTAATAATTTAAGATGAAGCTATCCTTTATGTAAGTCAACTTTATTATTTACTATAATAAATTATAATTTTAGTTCTGCTAATTTTGTTATTATTCCAAGCGCCAAAAACTGCATTTCCTCAACTTACAAAGTCAGAACACAAGACACCTTCCAAAGAAAACATACATAAAATAAAACAGAATGTATGCTTACCTTTTAACTAATTGAATCTTATGTGTCTAAAGTGCTTTAGATCAGTAACGTGAGAGTACAGTCAATGTCTTTAAAGTTTAGTAAATATCATTAACTTTACCGGCGAATTTTGTGACACTGGTTGCAGCAGTAAATCTGCACATCAGAATGCTGGGTTTGGCAACTGTCAAGCCCATTCTTGCCATATTTTAAGTGTCACTATACCCCACTACTAATTAATCATTTAGACTAACCTTTAGCCTAACGGTGGCAGGAGAATAAAGGTTTCTGCGACCAGGAGTGTGCATTATAACTCATAATCAGGACGGCAGATACCTAAAGATCCAGCTGTGGAAGAAGCCAGAGCACACCTGCTCCTCTCCCGCAGCTTCTCCCCCGATATGCCAGGAGGTCTCTGTCCCGGGGGCCAGGGAGTCGAGGGGAGCTCCCCCTTGCCCTCGGGGGGTATTCCCTAGCGCCCCGGCCCAGCCCCACATGCTGCGGCGGGGCAGGGGCAGGCTCCGGCCCGGCCCGGCCTTCCAGAGGTGTCTCGCTCCTGCGGCCCCCCGGGGCTCGGACACTGACGGAGCGGCACCGCCGGCAGCGAGAGCCCCTGGCCGGGACACCTCCTGCGCCCGGGCTGCGGGCGGGGAAGGCCCGAGGCGGAGCGGGCTGGAAGCTTCCCCGGCCGCCCCTCACCTGTTTTGAAGACCAGCTGCTTGTCCTCGCTGCTGCCGAAGAGCCGGAGCATGGAGACGAAGAGGACCCCGCATGAGTTCTGAATGCCGAAGACGGCGCCGTTGCACCACATGGCGGCCAGCATCACCACCCAGCCCCAGCCGCCCTCAGGGGGCTCCGGCGCCGCAGCGCTCCCGGGGCAGCCCGCGCTCCCGGGGGCCTCCG